>ML685821.1:7960867-8053204 GCA_007922175.1 Pelusios castaneus
CTGCCACCTTTCAGCGCCTGATGGACCGGCTCCTGCAACCACACCTACAATATGCGGCCGCCTACATTGATGACGTTGTCATATACAGTCGCGACTGGGACTCCCACCTAACCCAGGTGGTGGCCGTATTGCAAACACTGAGAGAGGCAGGGCTCACGGCAAACCCCCGAAAGTGTCGCATAGGATGGGAAGAAACCACCTACCTAGGGTACACCCTCGGCCAGGGCACTCTGAAGCCCCTGATTGGAAAAGTACAGGCCATCCGAGAATACCCGAGGCCGGTTACAAAAAGGCACGTGCGTCAGTTCCTAGGTCTCGCCGGCTACTACCGCCGGTTTGTACCCAACTTCTCCACCCTGGCTGCCCCGTTGACCGACTTACTAACAAAGGATCAACCTGTACGAGTGCGGTGGACCCCGAACTGTGAGCACGCCTTTAGAAAGCTACAGGACCGCCTGTGCAAGGGACCCATTTTGTATAGCCCGGATTTTAGTCGTCCCTTCATCGTGCAGACGGATGCGTCAGCTACGGGGCTTGGAGCTGTCCTTGCCCAGGAGATTAACGGGGAAGAACATCCCATTCTGTATATCAGCAGGAAACTCTTCCCCCGGGAACAAAAATATGCCACCATTGAGAAGGAGGCCCTGGCGGTGAAGTGGGCCCTCGAAGCATTAAGATACTATCTCCTCGGGCAATCTTTCATTGTCATTAGTGATCATGCACCCCTCCGCTGGCTGCAACAGATGAAAGATACCAATGCACGAGTCATGCGGTGGTACTTAGCCCTCCAGCCATTCTCCTACACGATCCAACACCGGGCAGGTAAGGCCCATGCTAACGCGGATGCGTTATCCCGGTTAGGAGAAGGAGCACCGTCCAGCTCCGAAGGACAGGAGCTGGATTTAAGGGGGGAGGACTGTAGAAAAGGACGCTGGCCTTCCTCTGAGCCAGGGTCAGAGGATAGGCCTGAAAGCCCCCACTGGCCAGAAAGCCGTACTACAGGCCGGCCGCCCCGGAAGTGGAGGGGCGGAGCCCAGGCAGGAAGGAGCGGTATAAAAGCCAAGCCAGACAGCTCAGTGGGGAGGAAGCAGCCATGGAGGCAGGAGGTCCTGCCTCAAGGGCCACGGACTAGGCCAGGTCGGGCTGGGACGGAAGGCCGACTGCAGGGACCCCGGGCTGAGGGGCAGTACGGCCCGCCCAGCCTACCAGGCCCCAGTGACTGGGAGGGGATTCCTGTACCGAAAGGCCGGGGAAAGCCTGCCTGGCTTCCCTGGGAACCAAGGGTGGAGCCCCTCTCCCCGGAGGAACTGGAGGAACCTGAACTGCCGCTGAACCCCTGTGACCTGGAGGAACTTCCCTCGGCTGAGGACCCCGAGGAACCGACAAACCCCGTTGGGCCCTACGACCTTGAGGAGCTACCCTCTGCTGAGGAGCCGCAGGAGTTCCCGGACCTCCCGCCGATGGACACTGAGGGGCTGATTGGGATTCCCCGAGCAATCTACCCCGAGGACCAGGAGGACGACCCCCTGGACCCAGGTACCCCAAAGCCAGGGAAGGGAGGAAGCAGCCCAGGGCGGTAGGCCACTGCCTGGTGAAGGGCAGGGCCACCGGGGGTCAGCGTGTTTCGGCCGGAGCCCCGCTGACCACAGTGGCAGATGCCTCTGCCACTGAATAGGGCCCTGGGCTGGGACGCAGTGGAGTGGGTGGGCCTGCGTCCCCCTCTCTCACCCCTTTTCCCTGGCCATCCTTGGTGCTCAAGCCTCGCCGACCCCATACAGAGGTTTGGGTACTTTGCCTGCCCCGCCCTGCCTGAGGGCCGGGGGCTACTGACTCTGTGCTGTGTCTGCCTCACCCTGCCTGGAGGGTCTGAGGCCTACTGACTCTGTGCTGTTTGCCCTGCCCTGCCTGAGGGCCTAGGGCCACTGCCTTTGTACTCTGTTTGCCCTGCCCTGCCTGAGGGCCTAGGGCCACTGACTTATACTGTGTTTGCCCTGCCCTGCCTGGGGGCTGGGGTCACTGACTTTGTACTGTACCTGCTCTGCCCGCCTGAGGGGTCGGGAGCCATTGACTCTGTACAGAAAAAGGGCAACCCCCTCACTGCTAATTCCCCTGAAGCACCTGCAGGGGGCGCCCTTCACACGCACCCGAGCCGCGGGACCTTCACAGTTTCCCTGTCCCTTTTGATACTATTCACCTTACACAGGGACCAGACTTTCTGGTAATGCTGTGGGGTTTGAAGGTGGGTGGATAGTTTCAGTGGTTCTCTCTTCCCTTACTGTGAATTTCCTCTCAAATTGCTTCCCACTCCTATGAGCACAAATCAGCAAATTTTTGTTGTTGCAGAAATTCAAGCTTTTTTTTCCAGGTTTACCAGCAGGCCAAATGTGCTTGGTTCACCTTTGTAGCTCACCAAACCCCGCACCCTCAGCAATATAAGGGTTGACCATTAGCAGAAACTTGTCTCTGGCACAGGTGGGGGGGTATCTTCCCAAGGACTGGAAAGTCACTTCTCTTTTCCATTCTTAGTACCTAAAACACAACTAAATGATGAACTGCTTTTACAGAATAAGTAACTACTGTAATAACATAACTCTTGAAAGGAACAAAACCCCACCCAACCAGCCCTGTAAGAGTAAAATTCCTGGTACATTAAGAGGTATCAATATTGTGGCCTTTGGCAGCACAGTTAAGTTATGTGGGGGAATCTCTTAGGTTCCTTTAGAGGAAAAAATGAAATATAATGCAAACCTGGTCTTTGACTTCCCAGGAAATCCTGATGCTGACAGGGAACCCATTCCACTGGTGGGGCAGGAGCACCACCACAAAGTTAACAGAGGCAGATAAAGGAGGATCCTACAGAGCTTGCTCAGTGGCATTGACAGAAGGAATCAGGAATAGCTGGAGTTCATTCAGGCAAGGGAGAATTGAGCTCTTAGGCAGGAGCAGGCACTGATGGACAAGTTCATGGCATGAGTGGGCTGAGTGGCTACTACAGCCAACAATCTCCAATCAAAAGTATGTACACACCTGAAGTGGAACACCCTTTTCAAAGAAGGTCAGTTACTGCACTACGTAAGTAACCTTTATTTTAGGCAAGCCTTTAGGGTATGTCTACACTGCCCATTAAGTCGAAGCTCTGACTCAGTTTTGAGCTCAAGTCCCTCTATCATCCACACACACAAATCTGTCTGACTTTGATCAGCAAGCAGACCTGGGTTCTAGTACTCTCCTGAGGCTGATTTCTCCTGTGACTTGGAGCCAGGCCTCATTTTCCAGTATGGATGTAGTGCAGGCCAGAGGTCCAAGTCAGAAGACACAAGCCTACCAATTTGTGAAATAATTCTTTAACCAGTTATTCTTAGCTGATTAAAATATTGCACAATTAATTATGCAACAGGCAGAAACAATCAGAGAACCAGACATAAATCATTCAGATAAACAGAGAAGTGGGGACCATAAATATCAAAACAATAAGAAGATGTAGATTGTACAACCCCAACTGTTGAAAAGTGATTAGTTGTCAGAATGTTACCAAACAAAGTGTTCTTTAAACATTTTGAGATCTGTTTCTTTATCGATTGGTGGCAGATAATATTAGGAGGGTGATGCCTTATTAACAGCATTATATTACAGTGTTTGTTGTCGTTTCAGAAATGTGAAGGTGTGACTCTGCTTCATAGCTCATGGCTGCTGTGGTCTTAATATGGTTGCTACTGCTTAGACAAGGAACAAGACCTCTGACCTTACTTTACTACAGAATGTATAGCGGGACCTACTTATGGCCTTATTGAAAGTTAAGTGAAGTCCACATTCAAGTCATTGGTAAGAGTCCTTGATCAGGTCAGTAGTGAAGTTTGATAGAGTGAAACTCTGTTTATAGAGAAGAAGAAGAATGAAAATTCCTGAATTGTTTCAATGCACTGAAGAGTGCAAACTATAATTGTACTTGCAGTATTCCTACTGTTCTGGGCAGAAATTTACTATGGGCCAGTCTTGCTCCCACTGAAATCGTTTTGTAGCAATGGAAGGTGAGATGGGGAGAGAGCCACCTTCATCTACCACTGTTCCTTTATTGAAAGTCTCTAATGGGCCACTGCACTAGAAAGAAGTACTGGAAATTAACCTGTGACAGCCGTCCTCACACACCTGTGTGACTTTACTCTCTTGACCTCAACCTGTAATATGGTACTAGTAAGGGACTAAGTGTCTTTATACGAAAGTGGACTCATAACCATGTATCTAAAGGTCACTGTAATGTAGCAAAAGTCACTCTAAGGCGTCTTCAATATTCTTTAATGTTACTGTTTTTCTTTCTAACCATATTACTATAAATTTATTAATAGGCCATTTTAATCTTCTGAAGTATAATGTTATTATAGGCATGATCCAAAGCCCACTGGCTTCTACAAATTTTTTTATTAGGCCCTAGATCATTGCATTTAGTATCAAAATAGCAGGCAGATTGAGCTAAATTCATCTCTATAAAATGATGATACCAATAGATTTGTCTATGCAATGACTTTGGCCCATTACATTTAATACTGGAAAGGATTAGCACTTTATTCACAGGAAGAAAGATCATTTTGTAGTGTATAACTCTTACACTTGATCTCAACCAGAATAAATCTGTAATTATGTAACGTCTCTTTTTCTAGGGAAAAAAATGGAAGTTAAAAAGTAAACATTTGCAGCCATTGCCTTGTGAAGGGAACCTGTGGTTGGTTTCTGTAGGTAATATCTGACACTGAGATGTGGCTCGTGCATGTTAGCGGTTAACTGTGGACATGCCAGTTCACAGTTGCTTATCTTTATTAAGCAACATGTTTGCAGTTGTGATTTATGAATTTCTAAAAGACACTGCTTCCCCAAGTTTATCATGAGTTTCGGCACAGCTATTTTTATTAACAGTCCTGGACAGGTCACAGGCAATAAATAAACCATGGAAATGTACACATAGGCCTAGTCTACACTTACCGGGGTTTTTGATGGCAGTCGAAGGGAGATATGCAAGCTACATAAAATAATTTGCATATCTCCCTTCAGCTTTCTGATGGCTACTCACTGTGGTGTCTCCACAGTGCTGAGTTGATGGGAAATGGTCTCCCTTCCACTCAGCATTACTCTTACCAGGTCGACTTCCCGATTAACTGAGCTGTTCTTCACTGACCCTCCTAATCAACCTGGAAAGACTGAACAGTGAAGAGCTGCCCACAGTAATGAAGCTCAGGCCCTGCTGTGCAGGACTGAAGCTGCGGAAGTAGCAAACGTCTCTGAAAATCATGGAATCCATGACCTCAATGACAGAATTGCAGTGCTTGTGGCTAAGATATTCAATAAAACAAGCTGGGCACAGTTGCTCTGTTTAAAACCTGACTTTAATCTGGTGTGACAAGTGTATTCCAATTTTAATAAGAAACTTCAGGGAATGCAAGTTTTGTCTATTTTTGTTTTTCTTTTGAAACTGTAAGTAGGAGTTTGATGCCTTCTGTGTAGTTTTTATGGCAAGAGATGTTCACCTTCTGAGTTAGGAGAGGACAATGAACTATTCTCTGCTTCTCAGAGAAATGATGCACACCAAGTATGGCTGTGGCAAACATTCCTCTGGTTTCTCTGAACTGTGGCTTGAAGGCAACTGATTGTCAAAGAAATCTAAAATTGAAGGGATAAATGTGAAAAAGTGCAGCAAAAAATTGTTTAACTGATTAAACAAACATGGGATAAATATCCTTGGAGCTATGCAAAGTAATTTTCATTGGGTAAGATCTTTTTGCTTATTTTCATTTCCTATTTAACAGACTCTTGCTGCTTATCTCTTAAGTATGATACCTTATTGTTCTCTGTATTAAGCCTTTTTTCCCCAATTAATTTGTAAGTGAATTTAAAGCTTGATATAGCTTCTAAATTGACAGCTCCAAAAACGCAAGTTCTCCAATCCAAGCGTTGGCAACACATGCTTCCTTACTTCCCTGATGGTCGGTGTTTCAGAACCCTAATCTGGAGGAACCACCTCTATGGGATTATAGTAATCTGCCGTTCTCCATGTCCATTCAACCGTTGCCTTTTCTGCTGAGAATGCTAACCAGGGTGCCAATTAGTGCCATTTACTATGGTGGGTTTTTTTTGTGGTCTTACCTGAGGTCACCAATTCATGTCAGGTAGGTACATTCATTAAATGAAAATGACCTTTGATTAGTAGTG
This sequence comes from Pelusios castaneus, assembly GCA_007922175.1. Classification (NCBI taxonomy): domain Eukaryota; kingdom Metazoa; phylum Chordata; order Testudines; family Pelomedusidae; genus Pelusios; species Pelusios castaneus. The sequence continues at coordinate 7,967,066 of ML685821.1, forward strand.
ATCTGGATACCTAGAATTTTATAAATTTATATGTGGCTGGAAGGGCATTTCCTATTCACTAATGGATAAATTAATCAGCTGATCTTTCTAATGAGGACAGAGCAGGAGACTTTGTATTATATGACTGAACTGTGGAGTCATCTTCTCTTGTCTTCTTGTATAGCAAATATTAGTTTTTTATCTATGTCCAATATGTACAGTTCTGTTATTATTGTTTATTATTGGTTTGTGGCAATGTCAGTGATATGCTAGGTATTTTCTAGATGGACAAGTGGCCGGGGTCAGCCCTTACACTGAGAAGTCCCAGTCTTAGGATGTTCAGGTCCAGGAAGGAGAGCAACAAAAGGGATTTTTAAACATATCTACAAGACTCATTATAGGCAGCGCGGCAGCTGTGGGATTTTACAAAGGACTTAAAAATGGAGTGGCTGTGAGGAAGAATTCAGAAAGGTAAAACCATGACTAGGGGAGTCACATGGAGGAAGCACAGAGGTGATTATCTGCGGAGATGACAAACTAGCAAATGTGAACAGTGATGGAGCTGAAGGGGCAGGAAGCAATGTAAATCTCAACAAGGGATTCTGCATCAGAGAAGTAGATTTATACAGAGCCCTGCTAGGGATGCCCAGTAGTTTAATTTTTAAGTAATAGGCTGACAGTGGAGGGATTGAAAGAGGGGAGTGATAGGATCAAATTGATTAACAAGAGATCATTTTACTAACTGCATTTTGTATGGTCTGGATTCTGCCTGGCTTGGGAGGGGAAATAGGCTTTCCCCCCTTCCTTAAAACATGTTGCTCCTCATCTCTGTTTAATGGTCCTTGGATCAAAACAATTTCTGTCTCCCTGCCCAGTGAAGGCGCCAGTCTTCTATGCTCAACCTTGTTAACTCTTTAGGGTTTGCCTGTAGTCTGCAGCATTTCAGAGTCAAATTCTCTTCTGGATCTGAGGAGAAATTTCCAGCTGGTAGGCTGCTTTTCCCCATTCTCCTTGCCTCCTGGGGAAGAGCAGCCAAACAGGGCTGCTGCATGTACTGTGGGACTGCCTGATTGTTGGCACATGTATGGAAGAAACTCCTTTCCTCCCCCTGCTCTATGGATAATTCTGTATGCCTGGGCCACCCTGCAGAGGAACTCACATCCTATTACTGGCTCCTCCTGTCCCTCCTCCCCCCTGCAGACTGTGGGAAGGTTGAAGAACTTCTGTTGCTGCCCTATCAGGAGATTGAAGATCATCTGGTGTTGGCTTCCCTGCTTCCTCCAGGGCCAGAGGACTGAAAATTCTCCCTCTCAGTAGTTTGAGATTCCAGAATCAATTGACCTGACTGCTGAGTAGGGCAAAATAAATTTGTGCTTGTTTTGGGATGGGGCAGAATTAAATGGTTTGTTCTATGTGGCATCTGCTTTAGCTGGTCAGCTGCCTGCTTACCCACATTGACTCCCACACTGGTTTCCAGGGAGCTTTTCAACCTGCATTTCATACTGCCCTGTTCCCTAACTTTCTGCTGCTTGGCTCCATGGGAAAGTGGACAAATATGCACTGTAATCCAATTTCCTCCAATGAAATGGTGAACACGGGAGAGCCAGAGGCAGCTGCAGGCAAGTCCAGAGGGGGAAAAATTCTGTAGACCATGCATTATAGATGTTTCATTTAGATCCACCCTTTATAGTGAAATTGTTCCTTTCATTTTGACTTAAAAGATTTTATTTCACTTTTTGGAAACTGAAAAATTCAATTCTTTCCATTTCTGGCCGCACTTCACTTTTTAAAAAAAACAACCAAACACCTCACTACACCCACACCCAGAAAAAGAAAAGTAAGAAAGCATGTGAAGATAAAAAACTAGGGGAAAAATCTGTGTATCCAAAAACCGAAACTAGAAAACTGAAATGTTTGTTTCCAAAAACCAAAACAATATTTGAAACCAAAGTTTAAAAAAAAAAAGTTTTGAATCAACATTTTGAAAAGAAACATTGTTTAACTTAAAAATGAAAATACTAAGGGAAAACACAATTGCTCCAAAAAAAAAATTTACTACAGGTAAGATTTCGGTTTTCTGACCAGCGATAGTGTATTTATTTGCAAGCATTTTAAAGTGCTATCAGGAGAATGGATATTTAGTTGTAGTGTCTGAAAGTCCCAATGGGCACTGAAGCCACACTAGGCATTGTACAAACATATGGAACAAACTCTGTCTGTAAAATGGCCTCCTCTGCATCCCTGGGATTGCTGTGGCCCCATCTGCTTATGAACACATAGTTTGGCAACTTCTGGCTTAGGGCATCTTCACCAGAAGCGTTGCAGCTGCCCCAATGCAAGTTTGTAGTGTAGACTTGCCTGGAGTCAATAGGAATACTGATTTCATGGCTCACTACAACAATTTCTTCCCCGTGTACCCCTCACTGCCAGCTGCCTGTAACAGTCCACTTCAGACACTAAATGTGAAATTGTCTATCCCTCAGTTACCCACTTCTTTTCAAGTGGCCTCTTACAGGATGCATTACCCCTATGCTTAATCAGTCTCAACTTGTATTTAGCTTTGACAAGCATTGATTTCCTTCACCAAACCTGAAGAAGAGTTCTATATCACTTGAAACCTTGTCCCTTTGTCCTACCAACCTAAGCTGGTCCAGTAGATGATATTATCTCATCTATTTGTCTTGCCTCATACCTTGGGACCAACATGGCTACAAACACTCTACAAACAAAAATATATGTAACAGAGAAAAGAAAAAAAATAGAATGAAGCAAAACGGGGGAAGAAATAAAGAAAAGGAAGCCAACAAAGAATTGAATAATAGAAATGTACATGAAAAATGATGCAATAAATAGAGTTCAAAAGTTGTTTTGAAAGGGATTTGATAAAGTGTGCAGTTGGGGTGAGGCTAGGAATTTGTTTAGGGCCAGCCCTACTTGACTAATCTGCCTTGCTCTTAATTGGTTTTCTTCCATGTGAACAACATTTTTCATCTTGTTTCCTTGTCTTCCATATGGTTACATATGAACAACATTTTTCATCTTGTTTCCTTGTCTACCACATGGTTACATCTATGACTGGAGAGGTGTGACTGTTTGGGACGCTGGAGAGAATGACGGAGCAGTTTATTTTTAAAGAGTGCCTGACAGAAGATTGGCTGTGGAGATGAAAAGAAAAAGGCTGGATCTTAGCACTGTTGAGCAGAAAGCAACAGTAGAATTTGCATACAAGGACATAGGCCAAAGAAGGACTCAGAAAATTGCCAGGTTGTGAGTTTGAGCAGCGTTGAAGATGGTGGTGTTAGAAATGGTGAGGAAGGAGGAAGTGCAGAAGGTGTGGAAGGGGAAATCTGCAGTTTATAGCTGCTTAGGTGTATTCAGTTTAGGTATATTCCTTGTATTTGTTAATTTTTAACAAAACTTTCTACTTGTCAGTAATCCTACTCTATACCCGGATGTCCAGCAACTCTTTGTGTAAACTCTGAACTGTTTGTTCTTTTAAACATGAGCTTTAATAACATTTATTATACCTGACACAGACACACAAAAGCAAGGAAATAGACGTAAGACACTTATTAAAAAAACCCTCCATGCACAGGCATACCCAGACGTGGCCTTTGGCTATTGGCGGTCCTAGGCGAAGGCCCATTGCGGGGCCCCCCTCTGTGGCCTTGGTTCCCCGCCACCAGCCGGCCCCGGCCCTACCCCCACAGCCCCAACTTCCCACCGCCCCGGCTCCGGCTCCTCCAGCCCCAGCTCCCTGCTGCTGGCCCCAGCCCCAGGGGGCAGCTCCTCCTGCTGCCAACCAAAGCAGTTGCAGATTTGGGGGTTGGCAAAGCAGGTGATGGGGCTCCTTATTGCTCGGGGTCCTAGGCATGCGCCTGCTTCGCCTACCCCAAAAGCTGCCTCTGGGCTTACCACTTACCTATCAACACAATGAGCCCCATAAACCCCACTCTGCCTTATCCACTCACTACTCTTTTATCAAACTGTCCACTTCCAGTCCTGGTAGTTGTGGATCTTTGGTGTAGTAACGGAGGGAAGGAATTGGACAGTGATGTTTGGGGCTGAGATCCCTGAAAGAGGGGATTAGATGGGTGCTATTTGTGGTCATATCGGTCTCAGGATTAGTGTGTGTAATGTAAATAAAACAAGCTACATTAATACCTAGATTCCACTTTGCTGATTTCCCCTCCACAGGGAAACTGACCTGCCCAGGTCCAGCATCTTCTACTGCTTAGAAGAAGGGTGACAATAAATCATATAAGTCTTGAACTATAAGCTTTGTGGGGAAGAACTGTTTACTTCTGGATTTTCCTAGTTCAATAGGACCCAGGTCTTGACTGGGTCCACTTGCTTATGTTTCTATCAATATTTTAAAAAAATAATCCATTAAGGCTATGAAAACGGTCACTGAAATAACATTAGTATTGGGGATTGGGGCAGTGAATCACAACAGCTGTTTAACAGGACAGAGCAAAATGTTTAGACAGGAAGTGAAGATTCCTATATCCAAAAGAACTGACAGTGGAAATATACATAAGCAAAATATAATGAATAGTGCTGGAATGTAGCCAGGATCTCAGGGTTAAATCCCCTGTTGTTGTGAACTTTAAAAATGCATATGATAGTAAAAAAGTTTCTTTTGTAACAGGGTTCCAGCAGACTTGCCTTAGGATGGTAATTTTAACCAGAGTTTCCTTGTTTTGCCCTTTTAACGTATGTTTCTCAGTTATGAATTGCTCCTGTGAAACCATGAAACTTTTATGAAATAAGAATCCGGTAATTAGTTTTGGTCAATCTCTTTAATATATACCCAACAAATCACAATCCAAACAATTAACCCACTCTCTGAAAGGTTTGAACTCAGCAATTTAATTCTTAAAGCGATTCTCAATGTGTTTTAAAAAGGAATATAGGCTTTGCTGATGCCTCTTCTTCTGCTTGGTCAGCACCTTGGGCTGAGCCCAGTTCCACTCCAGATGACTGGCAGATTTCCTCAAACACATCAGGAAGACTGCAATTTATCCTAGAAGTTATGGGTTTTCTTGACTAGAAGTTGAGTATTTAGGTTTTTATTTTGATAAAGCTGCCCTCTTGCAGTGAAAATGCTCTATTCTACAGCATTGACTAGAAAAGAGATTAAAGTTAGCAAAATATCTAGCTGCCTTTTTGATTTTCAGAAGCTCCGGCATGAAGGCATTTTGCATACATTTCTTTCTGTAGCAACAGGGTTGAGTGTCATGCTGTTTGAAGGGAAGAACACATTAATGGAGTGAGTGAACATATCTCTGCTTAAATGCAACTAGTTATAATCCCGTCCACCATAACCCCCAGGTCCTTTTCTACAGTGCTGCTACTTAGTTGATCGGTCCTCACCCTGTAGTAGTACATGGGATATTTCTGTCCTAAGACTCATGAGATTTCTTTTGGCCCAATGCTCCAATAACTAAGGGCATTTAAATACTTTCAGGAACTTTTTCTGATCCCCTCCAAATTGATTAGTATTGCACTATATATTCATTCTAAGGGAGGTATGGGGGAGGATATCCCTTTTTTAGTAACATGTAAAGGGGTCCTGCAGCCACTCATGGACATGAGGTCTCCATTGGGGAGACTGATAATCATTGGTGTGAAGTGGGCTCAGATTTTATGTGAGAAAAGGGGCTATTCCTTTTTGATGTAAATGGATTCCTCTTAGTTATATGGGGTCTTTATTGAGAGAAAGAATCATCCCCCTCCTCCACAAACCCATCACTAATTTGGAGCGGGCTCAGATATTCTAAGAAATGTCTTTTTTCCTTTTGTGTGTGACCAGAGGATCATCTTCCTCCCTACTGTGAGAGTTGTTCAGGTGTATATAGGGAAATAATTTAACTAGGGTACTTTTCTATGTTGGGGTGGAAGTTGCATCAATTTAAGTATGGAATTGATTTCTATCTGAGAAGTCAATGCCTATGTAAATGCCTTAGTGCATACTCACCAGTCCACAAGCTATTCATTGATCTCCTCGAGCCATTTCTTTATCTGGTTCACAAAGCCTTCATTGACTTCAAAGTAAACTGCCTAAAACAAGAAACCAAGTTAATGAAGAGAGTGAAGATTCACATGAGCTAAACTCTAAGAACTGATCACTTTTGGGGTCGACTCGTCCATTATACTCTTTCCCATTTTGAATGTGAAGGCGGAGGGGGGGTGAAACTTGGCCAGTTTAGGTTTTTTCTGAATCAGTTCAACAAGGTTTAGGTTTTTCCTGAATCAGCTCAGCAAGGGAGGGATTTTCCATGAAATCAGAGAAAGTGTTCAGAAATAACTGTTTCAAAGTCATCTTTTGTTTCCCTGGATTATCCCATATTTGGCCAAGCAAAGTGGCCCTGTAGCCAACTGAAGAGTATTTCTCTGTTTGTCACACGTAAAAAGTTCTGTGGCGTTCGGAAACTTGCCTCCTTCCCTAGCAGAAGTTGGTCCAATAAAAGATATTACCTCATCCATCTTGTCTCTGTTATATAACAGTCCTAGTATATGCATTTGTTTCATGTTTGACCAGAGTATCAATATTACTTTATAAATATCTAAGGCCTGCTTCTATCCCATTATCCTGATGTAAATCACTCCAACAAGGTAAAACAAATGCAAATCAAAACAGAATTATGCCCCTAGCGAGTCATTTCTAAGAGTCAGTCAGGTGAAGACACCAGACTGACCTGCTCTGACTCAGCAATGTCATATCTCATCATTGTGGCAAAATGTTCGCAGTTAGACATCACCAGATTGTAGTCCATATTCTTCCCCACTAGGTGTTCAGCTCTCTTTACCACATGAGGAAGAGGTAACGGAGGATGCTTTTTATCTAATTTGTTGTTCACAGCATAGCTTGAAGCACCAGCTACGTTCCTCAACCGCTCCTTTTGCACTTTGGCTTTGAAGAATTCTCCATGGAGCATATTATTCAGTCCCTCCTGCAACTCTTAAAAAAAGAAAGAGGACAGACAATGGAAGATGAACAAGGGTTGAGAGTTTGCACGGCATCAAGTGTCAGATCTGACAGGAGAGACTAGATTCATGCAATTAAGTGATTTTTTATTTTTATTTATTTATTGTTTCAGTGGCTGAAGTATAAGAAAAGAATCAGAAAAGAAAGTTTGGTTTGGGTTGAATGAGCTGTTTTGTTAGATTCAAAATGAGATTCCTTCATTACACTTTGGTTAATCTTGGTAGATTTTTACCCTACTTTCATTATTTAAAAAAATTAGCTAGATTTCAAAGCCATATTTAAACATTTTGTTTAGAAAATGTCAAAACAAAATGTTTAAACTTTTAAAAATTATTTTTAAGCTGAAACTATTTGCCAGTTTGACCCAAATTTGTAAATAATTTTGGTTAACCCATAATTCTGTTTTTCAGTGAATAAGCTATTTGTCAAAAACATTTCAGCCAGCTCTAAGGGTGCGTCTACACTGGCAACTTAGTTCGACTTGAGGATGCTTAAGTCGACCTATACAAAGCCGCATCCACACTGAGCTTTTATTAAGTTGCCTTAAGCGCTTCCTTATGTCGACTTAGTAACAGCTTAAGTCAACTTAATAACTCAACCTCTGAAGGTCGACTTAAGCCTTAAGTCGACTTAAAGCCAGTGTGGATGGGGAATAACGCTAAGTTGACCTTATTAAGTTGACTTAAAGCCAGTGTGGACAGCTGTATCTACTGTTAAGTTGACTTAACAAGGTCGGCTTAAGTCGACTTAAAGTGTAGTCACTCTGTTAAGTCGACTTAACAAGGTCGACTTTAAGTCGACTTAACAGAGTCAACTTAACTTTACAAGTGTCGACATAGCCTAAGAGTGATATCTAGAAAGGACATAGTTGGCATTGTTCCTCTTGGCTGGCCCAAGAAAAGCGGCTCCTGACTGAGATATGCAAAGCCTACAGTAGCTCCTGTTGGAAGTGAGAGGAAAAGCTGTTGGGTGGCTAGGGCGCTAACTGGAATTTGGGAAACTTGAGTTCAAGATTCTGCTGTTCCTTTGACTTGCTTGGGACTCTTGGTCTCTCTCACTGCTTCAGTTCCCCATCTGTAAAATAGTACTTCCCTAGTTTACTGGAAGAGTAAATATATTAAAGATTTTGAGGTGCTCAGATACTATGGTAAGGAGGCCATATGAGTACATTAGCTAGATACAGTTGAGACACTGAGCACTGCTAATGAACTAAAATTTTGTTGGAGGGGTGGAAGGGTAAGATTTGGGTCTAAATCTGAACTGAGAAAATTCTGGGCCCAAACTGTTTGGAGCTGATTGTGGGGACTGAATCTTCTCTAGCTGGACCTGAGCCAAGGAAGGCTTAGCAGAGCTGAGTGAGCAGTGACTTTTGGCTTGTGATTTAACTGTGAGAAATTGATAGGGCTCTGAGTCCTGACTCAGAGAAGCATCAGGAAAGGCTCTGAGACTATGTTCAGCTTTGAAAATCGGAGGAGAAGGAGAGCATAGGGAACAAGCATGCTTCCCCCTTTGTTGTTTCCACCCAAACAACTTAAGTGTGCTTTACATGCATACCAAGAGTGAACATCACTTGGGTGAAACTAGACTTCAGTCTCTAGGACCTATTCAGTCCTTCATCTATCTAATGAGAATGCCCAGGGACCAATTAGCATACATTGAAATGATGAGTCATGTGCTGTGCACACCTGCCTCACTAGGAACTGAGGTGAGATCATTTTCACACATGGGCCAAATTGTCCTTAGAATAGAATAATCAGTGGGAGGATTAATCTTTTTTATTCTTCTTTACCTGGAAATGTGAAGTGGACCACATGTCCCTTTCCTACAGAGATAGCCCAGTGCTGGTATCCCATTCTCTGAAATTCAATTAGATCCCCAGGCTCTAGTCTTATTGCTGAAGTAAGGAAATCCCATATATCCCGTATCTGAAAGTGAAAGGAAGATTGGTTGTTAAATCTTCAGTAAACAGAATATTTTTCTGTAGAACTTAAGAAAAATAAATTGCAACACATGAGAACCTAGGAAAATCTAACAGCAAACATCGTATTTTAAAGATGTGCATGTGGCTTATCCTGACTGGGTCCAGGCAGAATCATCTGACACCCAGTGGTTAAAGTATAATTTGACGGGCCCCGGAACCCTCCTAATCTCCGGGCCCCCTTCCTGTATTATCTGGACCCTTTTCATGCATGTGCGGGCCCCAGCCCAGATAGGCATTTGCAACCACTTCTCAGTACCACATACATCGGTTATCGCTCCATACAAATATTTATTTGGCGTTTATGTCTATAGCTATTATTGTCACAAACTAGCAAACACTGCATCACACAATAAGTATTGTGATTAACAATGGTGGGGTGTAGGACCTGCCAGCAGCCAGGGCAGGGCGGAACATGCATTCCGCTGGATTCTTCTATTTTTAGGGGCCCCGGAACTCTGGCCCCTCAAATTTGGGGGCCCTGGAACTGTGTTCTGGTGCGTTCCCCCTTACTTTAACCCCTGCTGACACCCCAGACAAGCTCCACTCACTTCAAAGTTCCAACCATCTTACCCAGGGAGAAGTGGATCCTATCAGAAACTGTTCAGCACAATTTCTACTGGCTCTGCCCAGGGAGAAATAAACTAAATTTTCTTACGGCGTACGGCTTCTATTGACTTGTCCTGGGGGGAGGAGCTATCATCTGAAGTATGTTCACTATTGGACAAATCCAGACCCCACCACCATGGCTGTGGAACTCCTTTCGGCATTGAATGTAATGTAGTTCCACTGACTGGAATGGCTGGATTTGAGGACTGTTCAAGGGGTGTTGTCTGTGCCATGCAGGGGGTGCACAGCTGATGAGGGTGGGCTGGAGGAAGAGCAGGTTCTAAGTTTTCACTACATCACAGCTCTCCTGTATTGCACCCCCTCATTGTGGAGAGCATGCACAAGGCACCTTGGAGGCTAATCTGTTACATTCAGTACGTACACACTGAAGTTAAATTAAAAACAAACACTCCTGACTTGCTGGAAGGTTTGCAGTGAAACACTACCTTCATTCTTAGAATGCAGAATGATAAGAGACGAAATCCCCAAAACAGAGAGAGACGAAGCGGACTGCTCCTTCAGACAGAGAGGTGCAACTCACCCCCATCTTACTAACGGCTGGTTGGCTGCGTACTGACTCCTGATAGGGCCAGCTTGCCTGCATCCCCACATAGCTCTTTAGTCTAAAAGTAGGATCCCTCAAAAAAACAAACAAACCCCAAGCTCTGAAATTTACAATGATAGCCTACAAGTTTAAATACCAATAAGTGAGCAGCCTCCTCAGAGGAAAGCCACTGCCTATTACTGCCTGGTGGGCGGGTTCTTTCTTCCCTGGGCAGATCTCAGCTACTCAGGCTTGGCACCGTGGGGTAGATTTGGTGGTTACCTATCGACTCAGGTGGGGAGAGTCTCCTTTTCAGTTACACTGTACTTACCATATGGCAGAGGGCTCATTTGTTATGGGGCAGTTGCATGCTCCCTTGCTCAACTTTTCATAGCTCTATGTTTTTACTTTATGCCCTCGCCCCAACTTTGCAAGATAATATAAACATTGTCCTTCCCCAGATTTTTCCTAATGATGCTTCTGCCTCACAAAACCAACAAACATGGGAAAGTGCTCCAGAACTGAGTCGCTCGATGCTGTCAGAACATCAGCAGACTAGGGACCAGGTGAAATACACATGTCAAGTTTGCTGCTCGTACTCAAGTGTCACACGGCATGGAACAAAAGCTGTTTTGTGCTGAGTGAGCTCTGTGGTGTTAGCCAAAGTCCTTCGCAGTCAGGATATGTCCCTTGTTATCACAGCCCTGGTGGGAGTGCATCACAGGAATAACCCCTTGTCCTATTTAACTTAAGTCCTCTACTCAATGTTCTCCTAACACCCCCCACTCGATATACACATACCTTGATGGGACTGAAAACCAGCTGAGATGGCAGAGGAGGTGGGACAGATTTGGGATGGGGAAAGTTAGCTGACCTGCAAATACTTTTCAGATTTGTTTAAACTAGCCTTGGGATGCACACACTCGAAGGGTGCAGTCATGGAGAGAGGGGAGTGGGTAAGGATGTTCTCCACTTATTGATGAAGTTCAGATGCCCTGATGTAATATGAAAGAGTTGACTACACATGGGGAGAAATCTACTTACCCAGTCCATGGTTTCACCCTCTTTCTGGATTAAGTTGAGCTGCTTCTGGGATAAGCTTTATATTCTTTTCTTTTCTGGCAGCAGGAATACAGTGGGACTGCACAGAAAACAGTTACTCCTCTTCTCTCAGCTGGTCACAGCTGAAGTGAGGCGTGAGGTGGAGTGTTACAGCCACTTTTGTTTATCGCTAGAAGGCTGAATTCCAGAAAGGTGTATTGTTTCTTTCAGGTCCTTGTGGCTGAAAAGACTTTCAGGTATTTTCTTCAAACTCTGAGCAGAGTCCAAGTTCATTGTCATCCTGAAGTGAACTTTTAAGGCATTTTACTTTAAGGCACAGTTCTGTGTTGGCCAGAATGCCTCCTAGGAATTTAGAATCTGCACACCTTTTGGAGTGTGCGGCATTTTTCCCAAGCCCATTGATATTCCAACTTCACTCCACAAGCACCCCATGGGGGAAATCCTTAAGCTCACCTGCACTCAGGGACTACAAGTGTGCCTGATCCCTACGTGGGCCCCTCAAAAGATGGAGAAGGCTCTTTGAGTTTTACTCATTCTGCCTCTGCCTCATTTTAATTAGTATTTAACTAGGTATGATGTTAAATGAGGTTATCTGGTTGGATCTTACTGTTCCTCCCCTTGGGTTTTAATTCAAACCAGTTTAGCAAATGCCAGATAAAAATTTGCTTAATCTTGATGTGTTTTAGAATATGTTAGTTTAACTCATAATGGACAGCATCATTTAACATCACAGCTTTAAATTCTAATCAATGCAAGACCAAGGTGTACCTGCAGAGGCCCGGTCTCCATAGACTAGAAGGTGCTTTTTCTATTGCATCACCTCAGTAGATTTAACTTAACTCAGTCATGTTCCCACCTCATCTACAACATGGCCAATTAAAACGATCTTAACTTTTGCGCCGGTATGCTAAACAGCTTTTCCAGTCAAATTAAGCAGACCCAACTGAGCTAACAATGGGAAGACAGTACCCTTTTTGGCCTTCAGAGAGCGCCATATAACTTGTCTAGGAGAAAAAATTGAAGTTAATTATGGTGATTAATACCCCAATTTAACTTCATCCTCTTTTCCTAATCTAGAAAAATCTATAAAGATGAGCACAATCGTGCCCTGATTGGTAACATAGGGAAAAATGGATAAGATAAAATAAAAATTCACTTTTAACATTTCCCAGTTATTTACCTCTAATATTATGACTTAATCTTTAGTCACATTGGAATATATTTTCCCTCAAATAACAAAGTATTATTAGGGCTGTCAATTAATAGCAATTAAATCAAGCAATAAACACAAGACAAATTACATTTAAAAAGATGTGATTAATCACATAATGGCACTGTTATACAATAAGAGAATACCTATTTAAATTTATTATAAATGTTTGGATGTTTTTCTACATTTTCAGATATATTGATTTCAATTACAGCACAGAATACAAAGTGTACAGGGTTCACTGTACAGTCTTTATTATAAATATTTGCACTGCAAAAAAAGCTAAAAGAAATAGTATTTTCCAGTCACCTCATACAAGTAATGTGGTGCAATCTCTTTATCATGAAAGTGTAAAAAGTAGATTTTTTTTACATAACTGTACTTCAAACAAAATAACATAGACCTTTAGAACCTCCAAGTCCACTCTGTCCTACATCTTGTACAGTCAATCGCTAAAACAAACAAATTCCAAAGGGGTAGCCGTGTTAGTCTCTTGTAGAAAGACAACAGAGTCCTGTGGCACTTTTAAAGACTAACAGATTCATTTATTGCATGAGCTTTCGTGGGAGAAAATCCCACTTCGTCAGACGCTTTGAAGATGGGAAAGTTACAGAATGGGAGGAAATTAAATGCAGGGGAGTGTATGACATAGCATCAGGTCAGGCTGTAACAGCAAATCAAAATAGGTGTTAGGATTCAAACACTGGGGAACAGCACATAGAGGAGGGGGTGAAATCACTTGTTGTAATGCGAGAAAAATCCATAGTCCCTGTTTAACCCCAAGGCAACCGAGTGAAATGCAAATTTATATATCAAACTTATATGCAAATTTGACTCGGTTGTCTTGGGGTTAAACAGGGACTATGGATTTTTCTCGCATTACAACAAGTGATTTGACCCCCTCCTCTATGTGCTGTTCCCCAGTGTTTGAATCCTAACACCTATTTTGATTTGCTGTTACAGCCTGACCTGATGCTATGTCATACACTCCCCTGCATTTAATTTTCTCCCACTCTGTAACTTTCCCATCTTCAAAGCGTCTGACGAAGTGGGATTTTCTCCCACGAAAGCTCATGCGATAAATAAATCTGTTAGTCTTTAAAAGTGCCACAGGACTCTGTTGTCTTAAAACAAACAAGTTTGTTTACATTTATGGGAGATAGTGCTGCCCACCTCTTGTTTACAATGTTACCTGAAAGTGAGAACAGGCATTTGCCTGGCACTGTTGTACTTAGCATTGCAACATACTTATGTGCCAAATATACTAAACATTTGTTTGCTCCTTCATGCTTTGACTACCCTTCCAGAGCACATGCTTCCATGCTTAATTTAAATTGGTATTCAATTATCGTTTGACAGTGTGATTAAAACTGCAATTAATTTCAACTATTTTTTTAAAGCTCACAATTAATAGTGATTGTTTTAATCATTTGACAGCCCTAAGTATTATCATTTCTTTTGTCCTACAAACTTTTATATAAATTGTACAGCATCTTGTAATTTTTATATTTTTGTTTACTTCAGTTCCATTGTTTTTTGTTGTCCTAATGGTCCAGTGAATCTATAATGGGGAACCTACCTCTCCCATGCAGAGATGAATCTGTTGCCTCAGTTTCCCTTCTTCCTGGTTAGTTTCCTTCTCTGGCTAAACCAAAACTCCCACCCTTCCAGACCAAACAGAACTCAAAAGAAAATGAAACAAAACCCAAAAAACCCCCCACACACTCCAATAAAAGCAATCTTTTACTCAGTTCCTCATTCCCTAGGCTTCAGTCATCTTTCTAGGAATTATGTGAATCTTCTCCTTTTCTGTCAGGGGTTCACATCTCTTGTGCAAGGATATCAGTACACCATCTCCTGGTGTTGCCTTACACTCACCTGAAAGCTCACTCCCTCCTTCAAATACAAACCAGGGACCCTATATGATAAAAGCAGGTAGCTGATCCAACCTCAGCCTATCTCCCTTCAGGTACCCCTGGGCTACAGCCTATCTTTTGCCATTCCTTAGGGACGGGTACTTCCATACCTGTCATGTTACCAGCCAACTCCAAACCTCTGCCCACAACCTTTTTATAGGCTTCTTCTAGAAAGTCCTTTCCTTTCGTGGAGATCCAGAGCCCAAGGTCATCATTTCCCTTCCCACATCACATCCCCTCCCACATCCCTCTTCTGAGAGCTTCTTAGCAGGAAGAACCACCACACATCACACTCCCTTGCTGTTTCCTATCATGTTGTAGAAAAGGAACTTATTTATAGTCCAGCTCCCTTCCCCACTATGGCTCACTGTCAAGTCTGCAGCTCCCATCTGTTTGGAAGCCAGAATTCTTGAAATGTCGTCATTCTGGATTGAAGTGGGCCCCAGCCTCCATGGCCTCCCATGGACTTCCCACTCCTTGTGACCCTCCTCTGTTGTCTCCCTTGGGTTCTCTATCCATTGCCAGTGGCTCTCTCTGACTTCCTCAGGTGCCCCAGCATTCCCAGCCCTTCTCAGCCTCACATGCACTTTAGCCAGGCTCCATTGTTGGCCCTGCTGCCAGCCTTATCTTACATCCCTGAGCCAGGTACCAGCCAGTGGGGCTCAACGGTGGCACATGGTGTTGGTACCTTTCCCTGGCATGTCCCCTTAGCTGTGCTCAGCCTGACTCCCAACCCCCTCTCATCCCCCTACCTCTTATCCCCCCTACCTCCCTATGTGTCACCTATGTCTAATCCTCTCATATGTTTGACTTATCAGCATAGGTGTACTCTTCACAAAGGGGTTTGTCCTGTTGTTTTGGTTTGTTATCATATTCCCACAGTCCTTGCCAATAGACTGCTAGGTGTCAGATCCATTCAAAATTGTATACAGTACCTAGCTCTCTTTTCCACCCTCCTCCAACTAGGTAGCTATACATAATAAAGTGTTGCCTGGTTTGGAGGAAGTCCAAGTTAGGCCATGTGTAGCTAACATATATCATCTAGGTGACTGTCCGCGATTACCGTTGGTTTTCTGGTGGTAGGAATGCATGGATGTGGGGGTATGTGTGTGAGGAGGTGCTGTGTATAGCTGGGCAGCTTTACTCTGCATTGAGTAGTAGACAGCTCTGAAAACTCAAGTCCTTTCTTAAGCCACAAAACAGATACAGACCAAGCAGTACCCGTGCAAGCTTCCCTCCTTTATTGCAACTGTTTTATCCCCTCTGGCTCAAGATGGTCATGTGTAGGTGGTGCAGTGACAGTTCATAACTTTAAATGTCTATTGATCCATTGACTTTTCTGATGAGGATGCTGACAGGCTGTGATGCTATATGATTGAAGAGGACAATTTATATCGTTGCCACCACTGTTATACAATTGCGACAACTCTTATACAAAATGTATCATGTGAGGTGTCAATGGAAAAATTACAATCTGTCTAATATGATTAATTTGGTTAAATCCATGTAACATTGCTGTATCTGAAGTTATTACCTGTGTATTCTATTTCAAATGTGTGTTTTGTTCCTCGGGGACACCCCCCAGATAGCTGTCCATTTCTGATGTAAATCTATGTGTTGATGGAGATTAAGAACACTCCACTCTTACAATGAAGAAATTTATCCTACCCAGTCAGCCTTTCCAGTGGATGCCGCAGAAAGAATATGGGCAATGGCTGCCCCTGTGAATCAGCAAAACATGTAAGAACATGTGTTAAGGACATGTGACCCTGGGCTCCATCTTGGGTCAGTAATGTTCCACACAAACAGGGGCTGCAGGCTTTGTTTGGGAAAGTAAATTTCCATGAACATGGCAGAGGATATAAGAGACACCAGTGACATTTCCAGTTTGTCTTATTCCTGCTCCAATTCTCTGGACTGGGAAGTCACAACTAAAAGGAATATTCTGAATAATGTACAGAGGACCTTCCAGTCTTCTGGAAGTAATCAGAGAGACATTTGCAAGCTAGCAGTCTATTCCATCACAAACCTGATATAAGGACTTTGCAATCAATTGTATATATATTCTCTATTAACCACATATAACTCTTCTTTTCTTTTATTAATAATTCTTTAGTTTGTTTACTAAGAATTGGCTGACAGGGTGATATTTGGGTGAGAGCCAATATGCATATTGACCTGGGGGTTAAAGTCTGATTCTTTGGGATTAGTAGAACCTCACATATGGTGAACTGGGTTTTCAGTAATCCCTTACTATATTAGACATGTGTGTCTGAATGGGAGCCAAGGGCTGGAATGCCTAAAAGGGACTGAGTTTGGTCTGGTTAACCACCTTGGTGCTACAAACGCTCTTTTGACACTGGTTTGGTGAATCTAATTATAGATTAAACCATTGGTTTGGGGAATTGTTGGCCCTGTTTCTTGTAGTCTGCCCTGAATGCTGCAATCTCTGTGTGATCCATCCCAGGTCCCCGGTCATACAGGGTACCGATCAGTGTCATTTGTGGTGGTGCTTGTTATATGTCCACTATACTGAGTCTACCAATTCATATTACTTAGACCACCAAATATCCATTAGATGAGAATATTCTTTGATTAGTACTGACTTAGGTAAGTTGGTTACCTAGGAGGGAGACTCCCTATTCTGTTACCAAATTGAATAGTCATCTGGTACCCATGTACAGCAATCATAATATTCCTAATATAGGGGGGAAATGAGCCTTCAAAACACATTAATACTAGAAATACCCAAAGTCCCCTGACTAACTACAGACCTGGTGAAAGTAGAGGTAGAAAGAACCCCAAGAGATATAAATGGACCCAGCTATGGAAACAACACAGTGTAAGTCCATTTAAAAAATCCCTCTGCAATTGTGACAGCTTTCAGAAAACTGGCTGTGATGTTCCATCTATTTCTAGAGGGGAATAACTAGTTTAGACTGACTCACAGGTGTCTGGAAGGGCCAGAAAAATTGTTCCAGTCTAGTGTGTATTTCATCATAAGTTTTCCGAGAAATTAGAGAATTATGTCATCCAGTGAAAATGTCATGCTGCCGGAATTGCTCTCATGCCTGTCTTTGCTTAGTGGGTTGAAAAGGTCAGCTTGTGTTAATGTTTGAGCTGACCAGACGTTTATGTCACAAAGAGTTACACAACATAACTTCCTTCTATTAATGTTTTTTCCTATTTTGGTCTGAGGGTTATTCTCACTTCATTTTATTTTCCCAGTGGTTTTAGCATATTATTTACAGTTATTTCAGCGTTAAATTATATAACCTCAAAAGCTAAATTTGGAGATAGGTAATCAAGTCTATGGTCCTAATTTTCCTCTCTCATGTTTTTCACTGATTTCAGTCTACACTTGATTTACACCAGCATAGGTAAGAGAAGACTCAAGCTCTATGAGTACGTCTACACTGGCAACTTAGGTTTACTTAAGGATGCTTAAGTTGACCTAAACAAAGCTGCGTCCACACTGGTCTTTTATTAAGTCGACTTAAGCATTTCCTTAAGTCGACTTAATAACACCTCATTTTAGGGCAACTTAAGCCTTAAGTCGACTCCTTAAGTCGACTTAAAGCCAGTGTGGACGGGAATTAGCACCTGTCGACCTTATTAAGTTGACTTAAAGCATTAGGTCGACTTAATAAGGTCGACAAGGGGCTATGTCTACATTAGAAAAGTTAAGTCGACTTAATAAGGTTGACTTTAAGTCGACTTAAAGTCGACCTTATTAAGCGGACTTAACAAAGTCGCCTTAACTTTTCTAGTGTAGACATAGCCAAAGAGATTAAGGAAGTCTAAGGCTTGGTCTACACTTACCTTGAAATTCAGTGGCAATCGATGGGAGTTACTCAATCTACACAGAGTAGCTTTTGTAACTGCCATTGACTTCATAACTCCTCCTCTACATGGCGTCTTCACTGCTCTGCACCAACAGGAAATGTGTTCCCATTGACTCATTGCTATGCCACTTGAAGGGGTGGTCTTAATGCATCAACTTCTGGATTTGATTGAGTGCATCTTTACTGGCGCTCAGTTGAACATGAAAAATTGATCCTGTACTGTCAACAGCGCTGCTGGCAGTGTAGATCTAGCCTAAATATGCTAAAGACTGTGTAAATTGGTGCCCCCCCCCCCCGACATCATCATCTTATTTCCCTTAACATACATGAGCCAGCAACTCAGACTTTCTTAGATTTGTACCAACTTACCAAAGCGTAATTTATGCCACCTGTGAGGGAGAGCATCCACTCACCATAGGTTAGCCTCCTTGGCTATGTCTACACTAGAAAAGTTAAGTTGACTTTGTTAAGTCGACTTAATAAAGTCAACTTTAAGTTAACTTAAAGTCGACCTTATTAAGTTGACTTAACAAAGTCAACTTAACTTTTCTAGTGTAGATATAGCCCCTTGTCAATCTTATTAACACCTCATTTTAGGTCGCCTTAACACTTCAGTCGACCTTATTAGGTCGACTTAAGCCAGTGTGGACGGGGATTAGTGCCTAAATCAACCTTATTAAATTGACTTAACAAAGTGGTGTCCATGGATGTGGACTAAGTCCACTTTGTTAAGTCGACCTAATTGCCCTTAGGTCAACTTAACAAAGTGGACTTAAGTGTCCATACTGGGCTTAGGTCAACCTAAAGAAGGGTTAGGTCGACCTAAGGAGGCTTAAGTTGACCTACCCGGGGTTCTTAGTAAGTCGACTTAAGCTTTCATTAAGTCGACTTAAGGAATTTCTTAAGTCAACTTAATGAAAGCCTAGTGTGGACGCGGCTTTGTTTAAGTCAACTTAAACCTCTTTAAGTAGACTTAATTTGCAAGTGTAGACATAGCCTAAGAGGCCAGTCCTGAGAAGTACTGAAAACCCACACAAGTCAATGAAATGTAATGGGTGTCATGAACCCTTGAGAATCAAATCCTCACAGGTTTAAAATATTTATAGCCTCCCTAGAAATACAGACTTTGAGCTTTTTAAATGGCTCCCACTGTTGTTCTCATTTTAGAAAAAAAATGACCTTACATTCTAGTAGGTGGGAGCAGGGTCTGCTCAAAGGGTTTTTGGTGCCGTAGGCAAACTATGACTACCCACATTCAATATAGGGGAAAAATAAAATATTAATATATTTTTTTAAATAGAGGGAAAAAATTCACTTTGGTCTAATTTGGTGCCCCTTAAAGCCTGGCGCCTTAGGCGACTGCCTAGTTTACGGATCAGGCCAGCTCTGAGTGAGAGTAAAACATGTGTGTAGGGGAAAAAAGAGAGAACAGGAACTGAATGATGAATGACTTTCAAAATGAAAAAGCAGAATAATAATGCTCCAGACAACACGGACTACTACTGTGGCTAACACATTTTGCAAATCACTCCCTGTATTTTGTGCTCCTGACAATGAGAAATTACTAATATTGTTGCTACTGCCACAGACAGCCTGTTAGCAATTGTTCAAGCTCCCTCAGTCCTCATCCACAAGATCCCCTATTATTAGTACTCTGCCTCCTGAGTTTCAGTCCTGGAGAGTGAAGTGAGGCTGGATTAACTCACCTCAGAGCCCCAGGCTACACTCTACTATGACGCCCCCATCCCCCAGACTGGAGCCCCACCCCTCTACTGGGGGGGCCCCACTGGCATCCTGCAGGCAGGCCATCACTGGAGGGGGGCCTTGAGGCTAGAGGGCCCTCCTGCCTCAGCCCTGCTCTGGCCAGTCTGCCCCTGGGGACAAGGAGAGCTGGCATACAGCACAACCTACAGTGCAACCCTCCAGAGCCATGGGCCCTGGAAATCTGCACCATGTCCCAGCTGGCCCCGGCCCCAGACAGAGCAGGCAGGCACCATCCTGCCCCACTCTGGGGTGTGGACCAACCAGCCCAGGGTCAGGACAGGAGGGCAGAGCCCAGCCTCTGGCCCCAGGAACCTGCCCCCCCCAGCGCCGGCTGGGCAGGGGGCCTTGCAACACCCTCTCAAGCCCCACTGGTGCTGAGTTGGGCTGTGGGCGGGTGGATCAGGCAGGAGCCTTAGGGGTTGGAGCCTAGGGCTCTCCCTTTCAGATGGGGCCTGGGGCTTCAGCCCCTGTAGTATCTGCATTAATCTGGCCCTGGAGCTAAGTGGCATATTTATGAAGCAGATAAATCACCACCATAGATTATGAGCACTGAAGATTTTGCACTGAAGATTAGAACTGGGCATGTGATTCAAATGATCAATTCTTTTAGGCCACATCACCCATTAGTCTCTGAACCCCTCACAATCTTTAATGTATTCATTCTCAGAACAAGCCTGCCATTATATACCCATTCTACAGATGGGAGCCTGAGATAGCCATGCTAAGCGAATTGCCCATGGTAACACAGGAAGTCTGTGGGAGAACAGGAAACTGAACCCATGTTCCTCAAGTCCCAGCTGCAGGCCCGTGTCTCCTATTACTCATTCAGGAATTGTAGCCTGTCCAAAACACAATACAATGGGAGAAAACATTTGCATTTGTTTAAAAATAAATAAAACAGAAATCTGTGTTGTCCAGTGTTTAGAGTAGGGGGGGGACACAGAATAGCACAATAGGATCACTAGGAGATGTGGTGGGGAAGGTATTCTCTCTCTCTCTCTCTCTCTCTCACACACACACACACACTCGCTCTCACACACACACACTCTCTCGCTCACTCTCACACACACACACACTCTCTTGCTCTCTCTCGCTCTCTCTCACACACACACTCTCTCACACACACTCTCTCGCTCTCTCTTGCACTCACACACACACTCTCGCTCACACACACACACACTCTCTCTCTCTCTCTTGCTCTCTCACACACGCACACTCTCTCTCACACACACACTCTCTCGCTCTCTCTCTCACACTTTCTCGCTCACATGCACACACACTCTCGCTCTCTCACACACACTCTCTCTCTTGCTCTCTCACACATACACTCTCTCTCTCTCTCTCTCTCTCTCTCTCTCTCTCTCTCTCTCTCTGCATAACTCCTTGGTTTTATATCTCATTGGATAATACAGATGTCTGTTTATTTTACAACACATGTACAATCTTCCAGCTTCATTCTGTTTTACACAGATTGCAACTGAAAAATCCTGAATTCAACACAAGGGACTGCACTCCAGTGACCGACGCCTGCCCACAGTTCTACAGCTCTTTCCTGATGCAGTGTCTGGCTATGGCTGCTTTCTCCACACTTTTTTGCTCCCAAGAGTATGTCTACACTGCAATCAGAGGTGTGACTGCATCATGTATAGACATACCCAAACCGCCTTTGATCTAGCCATCTTGAATAAAAACAGCACATAATGCAGGCTGTACAAGCTCACCTAGACCTGTATGTGTATTCGAGTAGGTGACATTTCTGTTACCCATGCTGGCTAAGCGGCTGTCTCTCCATAACTTCAGAAGAATTTGCAGGAGCCATTTGGGGGCAGAGCAGAAGGCACATGAAAGCAGGAGTCTTCTGGGGGAACCAGAAACATGTTAGTCTGGAGTTTTTATCATGCTTGAGGAAATGTTTTGATCAGGAGCTGTTTTGTCAGTAGACTGAGAAAAAGGAGAAAGGGAGCAAAGAGTGAAATTGTTTACATTTCTCATTTACCTCTCCCTTTTAAACACATTTCTTTTGCTGACAGGGGCTTGGAAATACCAGTCTAGGGCTATGTCTACACTTACCCCCAGCTAGGATGGGTGCCACATGAAATGTGCTATGTAATGACAGTGACTCAGCAAACGGACTATGCCGAATAGAGCTGTAAGGCTTTGAGCTAGCCTTCAGCCTTGAGACAACGTTTTGTGTGTTGTATTCCTACTCTCCTTGTCCTTCCAGGCCCTTCCTGAAGCAGCTGAAAAAGCTCTGTGCTAATTACTGGGTAGAATGGCCCCTATAATCAACAGTAGGCAAGCAGCTTGCTGAACAGTTTGTCTAGTATCCCCAGCTTTTCCTCAGCATAAAACAAAATTTCTCCAAGTCCTCTACTGAACACATTCTTAATCAATGCTGATGTTACCCTGTACCTTTCAGATAGTATCTTAGGAACAATACATAGTACCTATTCCTTTTGAAGGCCCTGATTTGACAAAGCACCAAAGCATGTGCATTATTTTCAGTACTTGAGTAGTCCCATGTGCTCAAAGTTATGCACATTCTTAAGGGTACTTCTCCATCAGGGCCTTCATTTTCAGCTCTGTGCATCAGCTGATGTGTCGTATGTTATGTAGTGACCGAAAGTTATGAGTTTGAACCAGAGTGGCAGACCCAAACGCTCCTGAACTTTGCATCCTGAGTTGTTTCTAATTGAACTGCTTTGCCTCATCTTGGCCTGTGCCTCTCGCCACACTACTGGAGACAACGTAATGCCAGCTACCACAGAAGAGGGAATTATATGAGGGTGCTAGAAGTGGCAACATGTGGAGCTTTAGCAGGTGTTTGTTTTGGCAGCTTCTCTTACCTGTTACACTGAATCCCGTTACTCCAGAACCTGACCAGGTTCATGAAAGATGCCACTTTGTATAAGGTATTTACTCTATTATTTGCTCATTTACAAGGTCAAAAATGAGGAATTCCAGTGCCCATCTCTGGAATCGGCAAGCATGATAGGTGAAACTCTTCTTATAGCACATAATGCCAGTCGGCCACATATTTTGAAGATCCTTTTTGCTGGATGATGGGGGAAATGGCCTAGTGGAAATAATCCAGCAAGCAATGGATAATTCATGATTTCAACTTTAAAGAATGATCCTTGCATTTTTTTTGTGAAGTGTTGTATTGAATAATGTCTTATTGCTTTTCCATTTTACCCCTCTATACCCTAATGGTCTTTTATAAATAAATATAGAGTCACATACATATATTATATATACACTTATTTTATACATATGAAACACACACTCACAACACACACATATATGTTATATACATATTATTGAAAATGTCACATTGAAAGATTATATACAAATAGATTTAAATGAGGGCTCTGATTATTCTATCAGGTGTGTGCATACAATTGTCACTAACGTCAAAGTGAGTTACGAAAACACAGCTCATACAACAATTGAACACCACTTAGCACAGGTATCTCATTAATTATGGATTCTGGTACAGAGTGTAATTCATTCAGTTTCTCTCTCTCTCCTCCCCTTCTTGAGTACTTTTTACTTTTTTCCCCTCCCATTTTCCCCTTCATAGAAGATGAGTAATTCCCACTTATGCCAAGAAGAGTTATTCATATCCTGTGGAAGAAGAATCAGGCCTCGGAAGTATAAATTTTGTGGAATAATGCAAGTGATCCAAATGTTTACAAATTTTTGGCTTTATGTCAAAGGGTGTGTCTACACTTGTAAATTAAGTCGACTTAAGCTTGCTTAAATTGACATAATTTACTCTGTGTCTACACTACGCTTTCCTTAAGTTGACTTTATAAAACCTAGTTTTAAGTTTACTTGCTGCTCAAGTCGACTTAAGCCAGTGTTGACATGGAGTAGCCCTAAGTCGACTTTAAGTCAACTTAGGGGACTCCAGGGCTTCCCTACTGCCCTCCCTGCCAGGGTGGCTGGCACAGCTATAGCCTGGTGTGCCCCCCCAAAGGGCAGGGCAGAGCCCTGCCCACCCTGCCCTTATGCCCTGCCAGGGTCCCTGTCCCCCTTAGCCCCATTGTACCAAAGTACAATGGGGCAAAGCCTGAGCCCCCTGGCACTTGGCAAGGGGTGCCCCCCTGCCACTATGGACCTGTCTCAGGTCCCCCTAGCCCCTAGAAATCGACCTAGGCATCCAGTGTGGACGCTCTAGGTCGATTTTGTAGGGTCCCCTCTAAGTTGACTTAAAATTTAAGTGTGGACATGCTAAGTCGACTTAAATTAACAAGTGTAGACATAGCCTGAGATCAGGATGGTAATCTTGGAACAACAGTCTTCCTTGTAAGGTTTCTAGCATCTCTTGGTTTCAATCAAGTTGGAAACACCACAGAATTGTTACATTTGTTTACAGTATTTTTATTACTGGTTGTGGACCTAGCCAAAACTACTGGTGGAAGAACAGAAACGTTTTTGGGGGTTTTTTTTAGAAGCGAGAAACATCATCAATAACTAGTTTGGTTTGATTCAGTCAAATTTGGTTTGATTCAGTTTTTATTGTACCTGAATCAGTTTGACCATCCCTGAATGATAAACATTTTGTGCCTGATTAGACATCAAGATAATTTGGTGAATCTTTAAGCTATGTCAAATGAAAATCTGTTTACAATATGTTGGTTATCAGATTCAGAGATGGGACCAACCAAAACCCATACTTAAATTATCCCAAAGTTTGATGATATTTGGAGCCGGATTTGAACTTCTCCAAACATAAATATGGTCAGATATCTACATTTCATGTCTGATCCCTGTGTCTGCACTGAGAGGAACCAGAACTCTAGATCTGAGGACCCTTAGACTTAAGGAAAGTTAATTGTATTGTTATGTATTATTCACACTTCTGTATCAACTAATGAGCCTTTCTGATGTCTTTTCTATAGTACTTTTATCTGACTAAGCTATACTGTGAGTATGAAGGGCACTAATAATTGCCATTTACAGCTAGTCTTGAAACTTTTGCTCAGTGTCCCCCACTAAATTACATGTTAACAAAAGCTGCCCTCAAACATGTGAGCTGGGAATCTATAAGACTGGCTAATTGATAATAGTTTACTGGTAATGGGGGGCATTCAAGAGAATGTCATGGAATATAGATACGTGATTGTGGTAAGAATTCAAATGAAGAAGACTGGTTTTCCGAGTCACATCTTTCTTTTATTAATAAGTGGACTCCTCACAAAGAATTCTCATCTTGGTCTGGTCTAATAGGTGATATAGTGGCAAATGTTAATTGAGGCCTGGTTTATACTCGTCACAGATTTCGATGGCAGTCAATGGGAGATACGCAAGCTACATACAGTAACTTGCATATCTCCCATTGACTCCTATAGCCTGTGTACCGCAGCATCCCCACTACATTGCATCAACAGGAAATGCCCTCCCATCAACACAGTGCGATGCTACTTGCCAGGATTGTTTTAAAAGGCTAACTTCTGGGTTCGATTGAATGCATTTTTATTGATGCTCAATCGAATGCATAGAATCAATCCTGCACTGTCGACGGTGCTGGCAATGTAGACATAGCCTGAGACTTCACACTTAATTTTCCAAAGCTAAGATAGACTATACAGTGAAGTCTCGCTGATTACAAAAATATACGCCCTTCGTATTGGGTGATCATACACTGAGCAGACAGGCAGAAATGGACAGCTGTGAGTTATATAGGACAACAAGGATTTTTCAGGCATTCTGCATGTAATGTATAGTGTAACTAAGTTTAATGTCAGTCTAGAGATGCTTTCTGCACTTAGTCTCAGAATGTTTATTTTTAAACTTGCCTCTTTTCTTTTTACATTTCTGTGCAGTTGCCCAGGAAATATTCTTTCATTATTTAAGAGAATTTGAATTGAGACTCAGAACTTGGGCCCACAAGAGAGTACTTGAACTTTGACCTCTGTGCAGGCATAGCCAAGAGCGCATAATAATGCTTTTGGTAATATATCTTAGTTATAACGAAGGATGTAAACTCTTGCCTTAAACAGGGCCATAAGAAAACTGATCAAGGTCTTTGTTGGCACAGAGAGAGTGAAACTCCATGAAAATTAAAGAAACCTAAAACTCTGACAAAATCATAGTTTGGGTTGTGTTCCTTTAAAGAAATAAATACAATTATTGTTGATTATGGTATCCAGGTCTCCACCTCTTCCCTTTTGAAAAGACATGCCCACATCAGACATCTCTAAAAGTGCACCACCAGCCGGAATGTCAGATTTGACATTACTGTTACTGTTGAAGTAAGCGCAGATAGAAAACAATAGTTTTTAAATATTTATCCCTTCAGGCTCAATCAGAAAAAAAGTTTTAAAAAATAGAGCAGTAAGCCAATCTGTTTTTTCTTTTGCAGGTCACCTTTAAGTACAAGGCATGATCACAGGATGGAGTTATATTTAAGGACCATATTTAAGAAAAGAACAGGATAGCCTGTATTTTTTCAATGCCGGTGATACTTTTATGGCAGGTTTGTTATTCCTGGGATGTGTGAAAGTCATTAGAGTGTACAGTATTATTCTATGCAGAGTCTTCACCTCACATGCTCCTTAACCAATTGAATGTATTATTTTAAAATAATTGTGAAAATGTTGGCATGAGTGTGAAATGACTATGTTCCTCGTTCACAATTTGTCATTATCTATGAAGTAAAGTGGGATTGAGTATCACTTGACCTCTTGCTTTTCCTGTTTAGGGAATCTTGTCTAAACTCAGTGATGTGGATATAATCCTCTCTGTGTCTTCAACACTTTCTCTGTTTCTTATAAGCTTTATAGTTCATTTCTATTTTCTCTTTTAAAGCCAAAAAATGAAATCCCAAGAGTACTTGTATTCTTTAATGGAGCATTTCTAAAGTTATCATCCCCAAGCTTCAAATATCTGCAATGTTTGTTCATCTAGTGGGTTGGATATTCTGGGACTAGGAAAAGTAGTAATAATAATAATAATAATAATAATAATAATAATATATAACTTTATTATATTGGCACCTTGAAAATTCCCCAGTTATTATCTATTATAAAAATTAGATTTTGTATAAGTAATGTTTACATTGCCAAAAATCCATAAGAAGTTTTTTACTCAGGGTCATCTTCATCTCCACAGTCTCATCACAATTATTTGCAAGAACCTTCTTTTCTGTTCCACTTGCCAGAGGAGGGCAATCTTCTTGTATTCCTGTGCCTGGTCACCCCTCCATCTTGTTTCAGATTTCAGCTCTGTGTCTTCCCAATTTACTTCCTCTCCTCTTCTCTCCTTCTATCCACTTTAAAGGACTAAAAGGGAAGATAGTCTGGCTGCAGTTAGACATGAACCTCCTCAGCCAGGTGCTGTCTGTGCCGTAAACCAGTTGTGATAAACATTGATCTGTTGCTGTCCTATTTATTTTTTCTTTGATTAGTTCTTTTTTGTTAAATTTGTTTATCCAAAGGACTAGCCAAAAAACCTTGTCCACAGAGTAAAATGTTTCTGAAGAGCCCTTAAATTGTTTTGTCCAAAGCCATTGACTTCAGTGCTCTGTGGATCAAGCCTCAGATGTGGAACCCCTTAGTAAAAAGATCCTATGCATATTCATCTCTTCTAAGGGGGTACATGCATGTCTTTCCTATTGTCAGCAATGCTAGGTCCATAGGGGTTAGAATGCTGGAGATATCATTCTCTCATGTGGATTTGAGAACAGTAAAAGCTTTGTTATTTTGCTGATAAAGCCCTTGTTTAACTAGTGATATCTGAGTTCTTGATTTATATTTACATGTGCAATTTAATCAGTGGGCTCTTGACCACTTTGTATAGGTACATTTCACCTTGTGTTGTCAGCCTCGTCAAGTAAATATTGTATTGGTCTTCACTGTTTTGCCCCACCTAAATTTGTAATTTTAGGCTTGATTCCACAACCCGTGCTTAGGCAAAACTTCCATTGGATACACTGGGAGTTTTGTCTCACAGCAGATTTATATAGAGCAGGGTTTCTGGGTGGAAAAATACTGGACACTTCTAAAACATTTGAAGAAAGATTGTTCCATGTGCAAAAGTTTCAAAATACAACAGGCTTTCTCAGAGGAGGGTCCTTAGCTCTAGAATTTGTTCTTTCTTACAGTTAATCAAAGCCTGAATTTTTAGGGGGAAAAGATGAAATTTGTATACCCTGGTTTTCTGTTTTCTTAATATGACCTCCTGCAAAATATTGACCACTTACCCACACACTCACTCTCAAAGAGGTTCTCCCAGTGTAATGTAGTTCAGTATTGTCAAAAGATGTTGTGATGCTGTATGAAATATGAGTGACCATTTATATTATTAATACCAATATGAAAAAATTGCAATGAATCTTATAATATATGCCATATAAGGTATCAATGGAAAAGTTATGATTTGCTAAACATGATAGGTTTATCTATGTATGTATCATCTTTATAAGTATGAATATGTGTGATATATCTAAATCTAAAACTACCTGGTGACTTCCTAAGGGTACGCCCACACTGGAGCCTCAGGTCGACTTAAGGATGGCTATGTCGACCTACAGACTGCTGAGTCCACACTGGGCGCTTATTAAGTTGATTTAATAACACCACCTCTTAAGGTCAATCTAAGGCTTAAGTCGACTTTATTAAATCGACTTAATACAGTGTGGACGGGGGATAGCCCTTAAATCGACCTAATTGGCCTACAGGCCCCCTCGCAGATTTCCTGGCCACTTGATAATCATCAGTGTGGAGAATCAGGACCACTATTTGTGACTGTTTGGTAAATCTAATTGCAATGTTAGTCACCAATTTTGGGAGACTCTTCTCTCCTTTTTGCAGCTTGCCCTAACCTTAGCATTTTCAGATGAGCTACCTAGGTGCATCAGGTCACAGATGTGTCCCTATTTCTCAACCTAAATGCCCCAGTTCATAGCTGCCAAATGTTGGTAGGTACCCAAGACTTGATGTATCCAGGTAAAAGGACACTTCTATCACCTGTATCACCCTACCTGTATCTTTCTGAGACACTCGATCAATATAGCATTTTTCTGAGTGCAGTCTGGTTGTTTTTCTGTATTCAGATAAAAGTTCCATTGCCTTCACTCTAAATTCCCCTATGAGATGAGCAATACAGAGATCTTTGTTTCCAGAGAACTTTGTTACTAATTGAAAACTCGGTTTTGTGTTGGAAGTTCTGATGTGCACACTTGGTTCACTGATTGCACAGTCAGGGCAATTTGTATGCGTGTCGAGTTTTGCTCAGTGAGGGCAACAAGTCTGGTGACTTGTGCACTCCCAGTCAGTCCCCATGACATGTATGCTATGAGAATTTTTGAGAATGTAGTCTACCCTTCATTGTTCTGAGAATTGTTCTTGGATTACTTTAGTATGGTGTTATCTTCTGTAAAGTGACTTTCCCATTTCACAGCTCATGCCCAAACCCATTCACAACTACAACTGCACTGTTTACAAAAGATAACAATATTTAAAAAAAAAACCAGACTTGATCAGCACTATGATACTGTAAAGGAAACATCAATCACTGTTATGCCATTTGAACTTATCACTAGTATCAGTTCTGACTTCCGGCATACATAAGTATATGCCAACAAACCCACAGCCAGTATCGGAAGCACAGGGCAAGAATTAGCCACACCTTATTCAGGCCCCCATTAAATAATATGAATATGCAATTTTTTATTGAGTCACTGGAAGAAGAGGGTTCTAAGAGGCCATGGGGAAGGGTCCTACCTAATGCATGTTAGCTCCCTGATCCAGTAATGGCTAATACATGGAGCATCCTAAGCATACAATTCTTTCTCTTAATGGTAATAAGAGTGCAGAGAATTGCACACAGGTTGGGTACTGGTGCACATTGATGTTGGTTATACAGTGTATATGCACATGTTTGGGGGATTGTGGGCAAGTTGTTTTTCCTACATTTGGTCCAGTGTACATTGTCGGTAAAGTGTGCAAATCTTTTGCCATGTGCCTGCTACTATTTGGTGAAATATCAAGTCCGTTCAGGCTCCCCAGATTTTGAGGGACATCACAGTAACTGAAATTCTCGGAGTTTCCTGCCCCAGCATACATTAGGTTTCATGTTAAATCTCTACTTAGGTTGTTCTAAAGGTCTGGTTGTGAATCTGAAAAGGATCTTTCTATGCCATTATTGATGTTTGTATCTGTGATTATGTCAAGCTTTTCTCCGTAAGCTTTTCAACTTTTATTTCCTCTCTAAAGTATAGCATTTAACTGTCTATTTCTTTTTCCTAGGGGGTCATTATTTTTTTTACCAACAGTGGGAGGAAATATGCCAAAGCCAAGCAATCAGTGTCTATCATTAAGTACTACATTTAGAAAATATTGCATATTTTACAAAGCTATACTAGGTTTCTTGAAAGCACCTTAAATCAATCAGGCACAATCAATATTGTGCCATAAATAAAACTGCAAAAGACTTTTCAAGTAATGTAATTATGTTACTTGTTTTAAGAAGTTCACAGAAAATTATATCACTTATCCCCTTTGTCTCTGAAGAGGAGCAACTTCATTGAATAACATAGAAGAAAATACTTTGTCAATTTCCCCAAGGGAATTTCTATTTAAAATGTTCAAGTACTAAAAATACACACCGTTGTTTGTGTATCTAAAATGTATATATTTCAAGGCTAGAAAGGACGATTTGATAATCTATTCTGACGTTCTGTATAACAAAAGCCATAGAACTTTATCCAGTTACTCCCGTATTGAGCAATATTTCTTGTTCGATTAAACCATTTCTTCCAGCAAGGTTTCTGGTCTTGATCTGAAGATACTAAGAAATGGAGAATCCACAAGCTCCCTTGGTACTTTATTCCAGTGGTTAAATACCCTCACAGTTAAAAAAAAATTGTGCCTTATTTTTAATTTTTAATTTATTGTTCTAGTTATGCCTTTCCCCTTAAAAATGAAGGATGAACTTGTGTTATATAGAGTGGTGTGTAATAGGATTTGATTAAATCAGAAGTAAGAAAATGCAAGACATACTTTAGATTAATAGAGGGAGATTAGGGAAGGAGTTATGGGAAGAACTATGATGGAGCAAGTTCATTGGCATAAATTTTGAAAAATAAAAAAATCTTTATTTGTATATTATCATATTGCATCATTAAGGGGGAGAATTCTGCAATCTTTGCTGAGATAAAACTTCCATCATTGTCAATGGTCATTTTAAATTAATCATGACTGTATAAGGACTGCCTCAAGATTATTAGATACTTTTTTATATTAAAATATACTTCAAATTCTTTTACTGCTGAGCTTATTCAACCCAAAATATTTTTCTACAACACATTATGTACTTCAATTTATCAGCCTAACAGTAAGAGCATTCCTTGTAAGGGTCTGCGTTAGACAATGTTAATAAAGTTCTTTTAACATAACTTTTTTGTGTGTAATTTGCTAGGTTTAAAAAACCCAAGAATACAGAAATTTCATCATGTGGCTTCATATTGACACCACGTGGTTTATCTGCCGATTTTAGATCCTATGCATAGATCTCTGCCATTTGGCTAACAGAGTAGCTGATAATAGCAGATGGAGATCCTGTATGTGGACGTGGAGGAACTGGACACTGCCATGTGATTCACAGATATTTACGGACAACAATGAAAGGTAAGACTCAGGAATACTGGTTCCATTCCAGGTTCTGGAAGGGGGTGTTCTCTAGTGGACAGAGACTCTTCTACCCATTCTCTCCAAGATTAACTTGCCCTGCTCCAACTCCTGCAACCTGTTCTTCTGCCAGTCCTGTCTCTTCCCCACCCTTGTCTTAATCCCATTCACTTTGCCTACCCGGTCCCAGTCCCCACTCCTTAGTCTTCTCACTCCAGTTCTAGTCTTTTTGTGCAGCAAGTCGTCCCCTCTGGGAATACTGTCCAGTTCCCAGTCTCCTCCTGAATTCCAGTGTCTGCCTCTCCCCACACCTAGTCCCAATTTCCTTGCCCAGATAGTCCCAGTTCCACTCTCCTGGCAGTCCAATCTGTCCCTTCACTCCCCCTCCCTGATTCCTACTCTCCTACTATTAGAGTAAAAAAGTTTAAGACCAGAAGGGACCACCAGATCATCTAGTCTGATCCTGTATAGCACAGGTCACCAACACCATCCAACACTATCACTAAACCCAATAAACAAAATGAGGCCAAAGTAATACAGCCCACAGGAAACTAGACTATCATGCCACGGACAGAAAATAGGGCAGTGAGGTGCACCAGTGCCTGAAAACTCTGCAATGGGAGGGCAGTGTTTAAGTGAGATGTACCCAGATAATCCTGGCAAGTGACCTGCATCCATACGCTGCAGAGGAAGGGGAAAATAAAACATGGTCACTGCTTATCTGATGTGGGGGAAAATTCCTTCCTGACTCACATATGTCAATTAGTTAGACAGTGAGCATGTGAGCAAGAACCAGCCATTGTAGCACCTGAGAGCAAGAATACCACCACAGAGCCATGCTCCTTTCCTCCCAGTGTCCAGTCTCTAGCCATGGGACATCCCTGATGCTTCAAAGGAGAGAGATAAACAAACAAACAAAGAAAAATCCTTTCCAGAATACAGTGTGTGTGTGATGGGGAACCCTTTTAGGTAACCAGTTGAAACCCTGAAGCATGAGTTTTTAGGCACATAATACATAAACCAAAAGTGATCCCTACGGCTGCAGAGTCCTGCCACTCCACCAGAAGCAACTGTGTCCTACAATCCCACTCATAAATTTGTCCAGCTCTCTCTTTAAACTAATTGAGATGTTTGCCCTCACAATTCTTAATGAGAGACTGTTCCAGAACCTCACCCCACTGTTAGTTAGAAAATTTCTGAGTTCCAGCCTGAATTTGTTCATTACCAGTTTATATCCATTTGTCCAGCCTGTCCCAATTCTGTTCCCATAGTTCAGCTTCTTGTTTCCAGTCTCCCCAACTAGTTTCTAGTCCCAGTCTTCTTATCCTATCAGTAGCAGTCTTCCCGTTTCCCTGGATAATTAAATTCCAGTCCCCCTCTAGTTACCCTATTCACCCCTCCCCAGACTCCTTGTCCCATCCTCTGCACTCAACCAGACCAAGCCTCCTGTCCCAGCCTTCCCACCCCAGTAGCCTCCACATCAGTCTCACATTCCTCCTCTACCCCATCTGCTCTGTTGATTTACTATATATGCCTTTTCCTACAGTA
This sequence comes from Pelusios castaneus, assembly GCA_007922175.1. NCBI lineage: Eukaryota > Metazoa > Chordata > Testudines > Pelomedusidae > Pelusios > Pelusios castaneus. The sequence goes on from ML685821.1 coordinate 8,000,148, forward strand.
CCTGGGGGGTAAATGTTGTATATGATCACCTAAGCCTTCTTTGGCCCAATGTGTGCACAGAAAGACATGCACCAACTCCAGGAAACCAAAATAACATTGAACAATATTTAAAGTATAAAAATTCTTGATAAAACTGTCTTAAAGTGAACACAGTTCCATATTTTCATTACTAAAAGGGAAAACAGAGTTCTGGTGACTCCTGGATTGAGGTGATTCTCTTCTATTCATAGTGTTCATTTAGGTGAGTCTATTCTGTTCATAGTATCTATAGAATTCTGTTCTATTCTTAGTACATCTTTCACTTGTGGTGGCCGAACAGTGAATGATGCTTGTCTGAGATCACAGTGGATTGAATCCTCCCTCAGGCAGAATTACACAGCATGGAATGGGAGTTTTGCCTAAGTAAGTAGTGCAGGAATGGGCTCCTGGAACCCTGTAGTGTCCGTCTTGGAAATGGCTACGACTGGATGCTTCAGAGGGAAGTGAAACTCTCACCCTACCCAGACAATACACCAGACTATACTTCAGTTCTATACTAAGGGGGGTTGAAAGACTTCTAGTATGGGTGAAAGGTACCTGACTGACAAACCAGATCACTGGAGTCCTCTATGCACAAAACAGGGATAGCTTTCCCACACTGACCTACCACTGCACCTCATGACCTGATAGGACCATTTCTAGTGATGGCTCAGTCTCTATGCACATTCGGACATTGGCCACTATGAGACTGTCATCAAAGGTGGCATTTACTGGGAGTGTTTTCATGGTGTCCCCTAGAAGATGCATTGAAACCACCAGTTCATTTTTTTTTCATGGGTCACTGAAGATGCAGGTGACAGTAATGACTTATATTCATTATAACAGAGGCTATGTCTACACTTACTAAAGTTAGTTCGAATTAGTTAATTCGAACTAACTAATTGGAACTAATTTTAGTTAGTTTGAATTAACTTAATTCAAACTAGCAAATTTTAGTTCAAACTAAGTGCCATGCATGGCACTTGCTTAGTTCGAATTAGTCAATTGCATTAAGGTCAATGGGCCGGTTAGTTCGAACTAAGTGCTTAGTTCAAACTAACATGGCCACATTGGGTTAATTCGAATGAACTAGTTTGAATTAACCATTAGTTTGAAAAGTATAAGAAAATGTATTAGTTTGAATTAAGGAAGCCCTTAATTCGAACTAATGAAAGCCTAGTATAGCCAAAGCTTAAGTTAGTTCGAATTAAGCTTCCTTAATTCGAACTAACTTGCCAGTGTAGACATAGCCAAAGAGAATAAGCCCATATCATCTTTATACACATCTGAAATGGGCTCTGAATACACACTTATTCCCATTCCCACCACTTGGCCACATACTCTGTAATTATTAAAGCAGATGATTAAGTTTCCAAATGTAAGGCATAAACATTTTCTAGAATGCTGCCATTGACAGGTGAGAAACTCAAGGGAGGAATGGAGTATGGCTGTTAGGCATCAGAGAAATCCCAGAAATACTCTACCAATAGTACATAAAATGGGGAACAATATGAGAGGCTGCAAGACTTTTTTCACTCCCATATAATTGCACATTGCAGGAGTCTTTCAGTCTAAAGGTCACAGTTGTATTTAAAACAGTAAAACCAGGGAAACCAGTTCTTTGAACAGGATATCGTTTTATGTCACTTATGCTTGCTGCAGGTTTGAAAGTTAACACCTGACAGTTCAAACAGAATCATGGTGTATGGTGGGGATTAGGGGGCTCAACTCATCTCTCCTGACATGGAATTGGGAGATGTGAACCAGTCAGAGACCTCTTTACACTAAAGTCAGTTTAATCATGTGGTTTGCCACAAATTTCCAGAAGACCAAAGTGCTGTGTGATACTGCTGCGGCGACCCTTGGCATCCCGCAAAATCAAGTTATAAAGTTTGGCAGATGACATCTTAACACGGATGGGCTAGGATGTAAAAATTCATACTGGACCAGAGCAAGAAGGGGCTAAAAATCTATACTGGAGACAGAGAATGAGAGGAAATATATTCCACTTGTTAGGGCACTAGTGTGGGATTTAGAAGACTTGGTTCAATTCCCTACTCCTCACAGATTTCCTGTGTTACTGTGAACAAGTCACTTAGCCCCTCTGTACCTCAGTTTCCCATTCGTAAAATAGACCTAATAGCACTTCCCCACCTCTCTGAGAAAATAAATGCATTAAAGATTGTGAGGAATACAATGGTGATGCCATAGAAGTACTCAAATAGAAACAGACTCCAATCTGCAACATCTTCTAGATATGGCAGCCGGGAGAAAAGTGGCTGCAGTCAATACTCTGTAGCGTACAGGATATAATGGGAGGCGGTAGGCATCAGAAATAGCTAGTCTGATCAGTGGAATGCATACTTCTAAGGGGGCTGGAGAGATAAGTACCCCTTTGGGGAAATGGAAAATTGTTGGGATTCCCAGTTAGTAAAAGACACTTCCCTTGCCTCCCTGATGAAAGATAAGGTCTTGATTTGGACTAAATTGTTTTCCCTCTGGAATGGAGCTCACCCCAACTCAGGCAAGGGTACTCCAACTGGTTTGACAATCTCATTTGGAGATGTGTGGTGCCATCTGTTGCCAGTAAGCACCCTACTCACAAGACATGGGCATAAGAGGGTAGACAGTCTTGTGGCTATATTACATGACTGAAGGCATGTCCAACTGCCCCGCAGTTCAGATTATGGGGGTGTGAATAGGGGGGAGCCCCAAAGTGCTGCACTGTAACTTTCCTGTGTAGGATGCTGCAGGTGCAAAGCAATATGTTGCTACTTTGCATTAATGCAATCCTGTTTGAAGAAGACTACATTAATGCAAATTAGGAACCTTTCAGTTTGCACTAACAGCATCCACCTGCAGGGGAGTTACAGTGCTGCTCTTTGGGCATGCACACACTGCTGTTCACACCCCTGATCCAAACTTGGGACAGTGTAGATATGCCCTAACTATAAGGAAAAACTGGGTCTTGGTCCTATTTCTGCTATGGTCTTCCTATGTGATCTTAAACAAATCACTTAATGCTCTGCATCAGTTTTCCCATCTCTAAAATAGAACGTGTTGTTACCCACCTTGAAAGATGGCAGTGAAGCTGAATTCAACCATGGCTGTAAAATGGTTTGAGAAGGAAGAATGATCTGGACACAAAGCAATCGAAAAGTGGCAGGTTATTATTGTAAACTATTCTCATCTGCCTAGCTTTTCCTGCTCCCACCAACGCAATGGAAGACTGTGGCCCTCAAGAAGAGAAGCTATGGCATGGAAGTCTGACATCATTGTTTTGTTCAATTGAGCATTCCCTGTAGAATTAGAAGTGCATGCTTCAGTCTGATGACCAAAGAAGAGCTTTTGTAAGTCTGTGCTACTGCTGTAACTCTTCTCGAAGACTCTCCTGGGTTAAGAAAGAAGAAAAGTTGCTTCTGATTGGTGGTCTGATCTCATCCTTATAAAGCTGTCACCTATACAAGTCCTTCAAATGTTTTTCTGCTGACTAAGGTTCCTGGAAACTAGGTAGACTGCATCTCCAGCATTGACCCATGGGCGTCATCCTTTTGAAAAACTTGCAGTCCAGGATATGTCAGCACGTCAAAGAGCAGTGCTGTATTCCACAGAACCACAAAGAGTTTGCAGAGAGCCAGTAATAAAAGGGTTAAGAAAAAAATATAAAGCAAGAAAATGTTCTTCTAAAAACTACACCTGGGTACCTAACGCTTCCCATGCTTGCAGTGGCTTTTATCTGAGAATACCAAGTTACTGTACAAACACTGATTACACTGTGTAGCTCAACTTAGAGATCCTTTCTCAATTGCTGCCATTCTAATGTACAGAAAGTCTTTCTTCCTGGTCAGGTGCAGTGTAAAACCACAAGCTGCTTGCACAACATTAACAGGGACAAGATCTTCCCTCAGATAGGTGCCGGCAGTTTCCATTAAAATCAATGGGAGTTCATAAATGTTTTAGCACAAAATCTGGCTCATATTTGTCTTTTTTAGTCTGTACAGTACGTAACGCAGTGGGTTCCTGGCCCATGACTGGGGCTTCCAGGAGCCACTGCAATACAAAATTAATAATCTATCCTAAAATGTGCCTCCTTTGATCTATTACAACCTCTTTCCCTCATTGCAGTCTGTCTTCTGGTATGTACTACTGCTAGGTAAGAACACAAGCAAACTAGCCACATATCATACAAGGAGTCTGGTGGTACTTTTAAAGACTAACAAATTTGTTTATTGCATAAGTTTTCATGGGAGAAAATTCCACTTCGTCAGATGCTTGATCGTTAAGAGTCCGACACAGCGGGATTATCTCCCACGAAAGCTCATACGATAAACAAATTTGTTAGTCTTTAAAAGTGCAGCCAGACTCCTTGTTTGTTCTGCTGAACTAGACTAACATGGCTACTCCTTTGGAACCAGCCACATTTCAGAGTGGCTATGCAACAAGTAATACATATTCTGATTTGTTAATACAAAGGAAAAAATCAGTATTCAAATGTAATTATCTTTTCATGTTCTTTCCATCACTGTTGAATCTGAAACATTCTCTCTGTGTTAATAATCTCACTAGCTTTCCTCTGGTTTTAAAAGCAGCCAGATTATTTTATACTGTAACAGGCAGTCTCCCAAAAGAGAGTGATACAAACATGGGTTGGTGGTGTCTGCCCATTGCTTAACCCTATTAATACCAATTGATACTGCTACTATTTAGGAACAAAAGAAATAATGAAGAGAAAGAAGGGAGAGTGGAGGAGAGGAGGAAGGGGGCTTGTTCCGTGGAATTCTCCAGTGTTTAGTAACCTGGTATGATCTAATTAAGGGGCTTGCATTTCATGGAATATTCATGTTATCCTGGACTCTTCAGACTATTTTTTCTTTCTCAAGCATTGTTCATTTCAGAGTCAGGATGCAGCAAAAGCAGAACCATCTGTTATACCAGACAGAATAATATCATCACTTATTGATGACTGAACCTTTTGTTGACAGTCGCTAAACTACTGAGCTCTGAATGGATAAGTGCCAGTGAGGAAGGGAAATGAGAATGGACTGGGGAAAAGAATTTCCTCCTCATCTCCCTTCAAAAATGTATTTTCTTCCCCAATGTAGTATTTTATCTCTACCTTAGGAGGTGAAGGTTGATGCATCTTGTTCTAGCAGAAGGGAATGAATATGCCCACAGGACCAGATCCAAAGTCTAATGAGGTCAATACAAAGGCTCTCAATGGGTTTGGATCAGGCACAAAGAAAATAAACCTTTTGTTTCATGAAGCTTGTAGTTTTTGCAATAGAAAGTAAACCAGTAGCAAGAGACTAAGGCCTGGTCTACACAGTTGGTGAAGTTTGGCAGCAGTTGAAGGGAGTTATGCAAGTTACACAGAGTAGGTTGTGTAATACCTGGTCAACTTTGTAACTTCCCTTCTACACGGCATCTTCACTGTCCTGTGCTAACGGGAAATGTGTTCTCTTTGACACAGCACTACACCAGTTGAGGGGGTGGTTTTATTAAAGTGACTTCTGGCTCGACTGAGCATGTCTTTACTGGCCACTCAGTCAATCTGGAAAGATCAATCTGATGGCGGTGACTTTGCTACTGTTAGTGTAGACATATCTTAAGCTTCTTTCAGACCAGCAACTTCAGGGCCAGATAAAGGTCCCTGGGGGCCCTGGGCTGTCCACTTTCATGGCACCCCCAGCACCCGTCCCACCATGGCAGATGGCTAGCTGGGCGGGGACCCAACTGGCACTGCAGGGGGATGGGGGGAGCAGACCCTGCTAAGCTGCAGAGCCAAGGCAGGTTGGCGCTCAGATGGGGTGGGGGGCGGCCAGCACTGCGTGGGAGGGAGCTGGGGCTCTCAGGCCAGAGAAGCCAGGGCCACAGTGCTCCTGCTCAACCCCTGGGCTGGCTGGTCTGCCCCAGGCCCCCAGCAGGTCTTGGCAGACAGGCCAGCCGGCAGCACAGTGCTCCAAGAGCAGAGACTTCCTCCTCTCTGCGCGCTGGGGTGGGCAACAATTGGCAGGGGAAGGGAGGGGAATGGGATGAGGCAGTGCAGCCAGCACCACAATCTACAGCCTGACAGCAGCATCATTCCTCATGGAGGCAGAGCAGGGAGACCAAAGGCAGGGCAGGGAGCCCAGAGGAGGGAGCCCCATCCAGCAGCAGGCAGGGAGGTTCTGGCAGCACTCAGGGCCAGATTTTTGCAGGGCTGTGGGGCCCCCCCTTTAGCCCGGGGCCTGGGGCTGAAGCCCCCAAAGCCCGTGCATTAATCCGGCCCTGAAAAAGTGATATGCCAAGAAACTTAATGAAACAGCCACTGTGACTCAGTGACTTCTTGATTGAATCAAGTTAATCAGACCATGAGATTTCAGAAGGGGCCATAAGGCAGGTACGCACTTATTTTGTATGGATTTTAGAAGTGGTGATAAAGATAACATAACTAATATGTTACCTGGAACATAATTAAATAGATTCAAACCTAACGCTATTCTTTCTGAACTGGTTGCATGTTTAACATAGGGGCTCCCTTGACAATGCATTAAACTGGTGCCATTATCAGTGTCCTGATGGCCTCATGATTTATTAAAGCAATACCATTGCACGAGTAAGTTGCAATGAGAAGGCATTACTCAGAGGATAGCTTTCCAAGGAAAAAGATCCAGCAATGGATTCATTTATATTGATCTGTTCCAGAACGGCAGTTCCAACGGTCCATCTAACCTGCCATCCTGTTTTGGATTGTGGCCAGTGATGGATGCATAAAATGAGAATGTAAAATGCCTTAAATGTGCATAGCTGTGTAATGCCAGGAACTGGGAAAGAGAGTCTTCACTTTACCTAGAGGTATGAGAAGATCCCAATAATCCCAACAAGAAAAGAAAGGCTGGTTTGAGGATGGATGGGGGAGGAGGGATATTTGTTTTGATGGAGGGGGTTTGGATGGGAGACTTCCAAGAATTACTTATGTGCTACAAGAAGTGGTATGGGTGACTAAGCAGCTGGCATGCACTCGGTACTTCTCTGTCTGGAGGGAATTAGTACCCCAATATGACTTTAGAGAGTTCTGTGCCCAGCTTTTGGATGAGACTTAGAATGCTCACAGCCAGTACAAATCACTAAGGACAGGAGTGTTAAGCATGATGTCTTGGCTCAATTCCAGATCAGATCATTTTTTTCGAAGCAAATCTGCACTCCCCCATTTCAAATGAATGCAGAATTCTTCATTTCCTGTGCTAAAGGTTTGTAAAGCATTTCTGTGCACTGTTAAACTTCTACTGCATTCTGCATCAGACATTCCTACATTTCAGTAGCCAGTGATAAAATCTATAGATTTGCCACTTCTTAATTTATGTTGTGAAACTTCATTATTAAAAGAACTTCAGGGATCCTCAAATGGAAGAGGCTACCGAAGGACAGAATCTTATTATGACAGATAGCTTAGAGTTTTAATCCTAACTAGCATAGCTGTGGATTATAGATCCTTCTGTTCGTGACTCTTGTTATCGGCCAGATCCTAGATGTGCCATCGCCACATTCAACAGACTAGAAATTCCCAGCAGGAACTGCAGCTACTGGTCTTCTCATCCCCTACAGCAGGGCCCCGCAAAGGATGGCTGGATCTGTTCCACCCAAGCTTTCCCCCAATAGCTGGCTTTAAATGGATCATCAGCACAGTGCAAAACAGCCTAACCCATAAAGGTTCTCTTCATGCAGAGCTAAGCGCCACAGACATTGCATTCTTTGGCCCAATGCTGGATAGGGAAATTTTAAAAAATCGACACCATATGAAGACATTCAGATTTAGAGGATGAGCTGCCTGACATTTATTATCTGGTTTTGATATGTTAATGACTGTTACTCTCATCTGTTATTCTCCAGATTTGTACAGTTGTCTTCTTGCAATTATGCAATGGATCCTGCTGTGTTTAAAAAAGTTAATGATCACTGGTGGGTTAACTAGAGCACCAGCTGTCAGTTCCTGTTGTCTAGAATTGTCTGGAAATAGATGACACCTATATAGCATTAGTAACTGAAAAGAGGCCCCAATGGAGAGCAGGGACCCATTGTACTGGGCAATGTATAAACAAATCAATGGAAAGTCCCTATCCCAAAGAGCCTACTCAGAGACAAAGAGTGGGAAGGGGAAGTAAGGGCACAGGAGTGAGGTCATTTGTCCATATTGTGGCTAATAATATACGAGCCTGCACCTACAGTTTTGCATTATTGCCTCAGAGAAAAAATCCTACCTTCTCAATGGTCTTGACTGGCTGTCATGATCTCTACCACTTCCTGTGCTAGTCACCTGTTCTCTGTGTTAAATAAACGCTGCCCATTTTGTTAAGGAAATCTAAGTGAGTATGACTCTTCGTTGCACAACAGAACTGGTAAAAGATCAGCCAAAACAGAGCTGTGGAAAACAAGGCAAGCAGCTAGAGGAGACCAACCCTAGTCCCAAGAGGCATGATTTTTTAGGACAATAGACTTTATTTTTATATCAAAGGTGGCAGCATGTCATAAGATGCTTACTACCTTAAAGCAAAGTGACTGTAAGAAGAATATTTAACTTCATTTCAAAACTGTGTGAACTCGGCGTTCTCATTTCTGTTCCTTTTCTTTATAGGGAATGAAATGTTGAAAGCGGGAAGCTAAGAGCATTAGCTAGAGCCAGTTCCTGTGTTCTAGTGCGGTGGGACGCTCTCTCTGCAAATTGGAAGAGAGTGGGTTAACGTTTTCCTCCCTGAGCAGAGGAAAGGTGATTTGCTTCAGTGCAAGGAATCAAGAAACTTGTCCAGGTGGGATGTATGATTGTATCACCGCAGCTGATTAGACAGTTTCACCAGGCTAGAGAAGTCAGTATTATTACAGCATTTGTGTTACCAAGCACAAGGCTCAGTCTGCCCTGTAGAAAGAAGGAAATATTAGCTCGGGAGGAAAAGTTTATTGTTCTCTGACTGCAGTGTTGGTTCCACAAACTTGTCCTCTTGGTTAATTTCACCTGGAAAACAGGCGGAGGGAAAAAATCCTTTTGAACTGGAGCTATGACCAACGGTAGCAACACACCAGGAAAGTGGAGTCAGCAACTGGAAATCCATCTCACAGCGAAGTGATTAATTAACAGGGGGATCTAAATCTCAACAATGCAGGAAAGGTGGGATGGGATGGGAGTGCAAGGTAACATAGAACTGGATCTTGTGTATGAACCAAGACAGGCTTACAGAACAAGGGGAGAGGGATTTTGAGTTTGGATTTGTGTGTGTGTGCACATAACATAATATTGTGGTGGTAACACATTGTAGTTGAGCTTGTTTTCCACTAATAGAATTCTTCAAACAGGATGTTTGGGAGAGAGGAGGAAATACTAGCCTGCGGTCTCCTTCAAGAAGTCAGCGTGGCTGATGGATGCAAACCTACATGAGCTGCAGAGAAGCAGGGTGGTAAGCCTAAACTATTGTAATATATGGATAAATAATACAGCCACAAAAAACAAAACCTGCATTTGTAGGCTAGATGACAAACACGGTGACTCAAGTGGGAGCTTCAGTGGACCTGAAGGCGGTCAGGTACCTCGATCCCTTTGTCTTTGTACAGATGACTTCTTCTTGGAGTGCTCAGTGAGATTTGGCCTGTTTGCCTATGGGTCCTTGGAAGGCCCCAGCTACATTCTTTAACTACCTGTACCTGAACTGAAAGACATCATAGAAGCTGGAGGGCGCCAGTTAAAAGTGTAGTGAATGGAGAGCAGATAAGATAGCTCTGTACATTAACTGAAAGGAGATAGCCATAATATCGCATGCAACTTAACTAACAAGCTGCTTTTCTGTCAACGGAAGTCTCTAGGTAAACACCGATGAGAACTCCTGGCTTTTGTATTGCCTCAGGCCTAGTCCAAGTGTGATTACCTGTGTCAAAGGCACATGAAAGGGTCACTACTGCTGTCATCCTGCACACGCACTGTTGGATCACTTCTGTTCCACTGCCACTCTGTTCCTTCACATGGACACATGCTATTGCTTCCAACTGCAAGGTGTACACACAGGCGATCCAACAGTGCCCTTTGTCCTGGAGCTATACATGCAGCTATTTTATCAATATGACCACACCCCATGGGAGGCCATTTACTCATACATATAGATTATGGTAGCCAAATAGTCATACATCACAGCTCCAGAGCCCAACCCATGCGAACACTCACTAGGTCAACCTACTGTATAACAGTATGTCAGTCAACATGATGTATGCCCTGCCATAGCACCTCCAGACTCAGTGAAAGGAAAAATGGTGTCTAAGGCAGAGGACAATGTATTTAGAGTAGATTACTCAGGATCTTAAATGTCTTCATTACCTCTCAGTACTACGGCCAGCAAGCCAGTCAGTAGGGACCTCCTCTAGTGTTGCTTTGGGACAAAGGAACATTATTCACACACCATAGGATCTGGCTGGGAGCCAGTGAGATGTATCGAGTGCTGTTTGATTTGTAGCGATCATTTGTTCGTTTTTAATTTCTCTAATATGCCCAGGTGTCAAAAAAGGGGGTGCCAGAGAGAAAAAGCAAATGGTGGATGTCGGTCCTGAGCACTATATGGCCCTGTGCAGTGGTTACCTGTGTCCTTCTAACATGTGCTACGTGGCACTTCCATATCACCAAAGCACTGTGTAAAGTGACACATGGAAAGCGGAGGAGCAGGGAAATGAGGCAGAGTCTTCACCTCTGTGTTGTCCCTAGACATCTAATGTAGTTTTCCCCAATGACCTGAAAGACCCAGCAACTTAACTTCAGTTCCCAACTTTCAGAAGGAAAACTATAAAAGCAATGCCAAAACTGAGGCATGCAGTAGCAATCTCACTCAAACATTGAAATACAACTTCACCACAGGGTGGGTCAGATACCTCCAAGGGGGTACCTCCTAATAGATGCAGGATGGGAGAAATGTTAGAAATGGCAGCTCAGGAGGGAGAACAGCAATAACAAGTAGGGATGCTGAGAAAACAGTGCAGCGCCACATGTTCATGATGCAATACCGCAGTTATGACATCATCAGTGCTATGTGACTATCCCTTCTAGGTATTCAGTGGATGGTGGTGAAAGGACCGTGTTCCATACATGCTATGTTCATGTGAGTGACCGTAGCCTACAGGAATACTCACACACGACTGATCTCTCTGTAGCAGCCTATAAACTAACGCAGAACCCATAGTGCACCCACAAGATTACAGCAAATCGGTAGGAATAAATTGTCAGCTGTTGGCAGGTCAGTTGTGGCAGCATCTTAGTAAAACTAAGTGGTATATTGATGACATGCTGCGAGCCAGATTCAGTCAGTGTCCAAACAGCTTCATCGGGGCAAGAGAAAAGCAAGTAACAAGCTGCTATCAGCTGTGCCTTTGTACACAGCAGCTGTAGGAGGTGGGGATTGCCTGGCTGCTAGCCATATGGTAGACATGGTAGAGAACCATTAATCTAGGCTCCGCAATGAGCTTCTTTAGATGAAGCTAATAAGTTATATATGCATGTCTTATGTTTTGCTTCCCTTGTGTGTATGAATGGAATAAATCCTGCTGATTCCATATTTACGGTATCTTGAAGGTTTGGGTAAGTAGGGCAATAGTGAAATAGTGCCATGGGCCCGACTGCACAGGTCTTATTCATCTGTTAGGAAGATATGTCTACTGCATCTTCAGCAATAAATCTTGAGCAGCATATTGCTTGTCCTAAACATCAACACCATAGTTGATGTAGCGGGGTGGTTGTCCTGCTCTGGTAAGAAAGGAGTTAAAAGCCCTGGAAAGGGAGCAGCCAATCGGAGCTGGTGGCTGCAGAGCCAATCAGGGCCCAGGAGCCCAGGATAAAAGAAGGCTGCAGACCCAGGTCTAGGCAGTCTTCCCTTGATGCTTAGGATGAATGGATGTGCTGTTTGGTTGGCTGTAGGAAGCAGGACCATGGATAGCTGTGTGTTGACTGCTGAGTCTCTGTGGGGACTGGAGCCCATAGCTCTGACACAATGATGAGCGGTACCTGGGGGTGGTGTGGATGTGGCCCAGGGGACCTGAAGGACTGTGTTGGGGTTCAAGGTGGTGCCAAGGTTGGTGTGTAGAGTCCATGGGCTGGGGCTTGGAGAAATGGATGGGCCAAGGTCCTTCCCCACTTCCCCCCAGACTGCCAGTAGGTGGCACCAGGACTAGTGGTGGCCATAGACAGTGAGTGGGCTACCTGGATTAGATTCTGCCCTGGAAGGGGGAACCTAGAAGAGGGACTTGGTTGGAGGGCTGAGTCACCAGACAGAGACAGAGAGCTAGAGCACAGATAGATAGAGCTATTCCCCAGAAACATCACCAGGAGGTGCTCATCAGGAAAGTCCTATGCTAGCAAATGTCTACTGGTGGTTATTTTATGACAGCTGTCTTTTAGAGATGGGCTGAGGACAGAGTGTTTGGCTTTAGATTCGCTTTAGGCTGGGAATGGGTTCAGTTCAAAGATGAATCAAGACTAAAGTTCAGGAGTGTTCTTGTGAGATGTTAGCCCCCTATGATGGGAAATTCACATGATCAGTTGCATTCACCAGATTTCTGTTGTCTTGAGCTAGCTCCAGATGCTAAAACTTGCTCTTTCTTGTTTTGGATCTGACCCCAAACCAAAATAACTGGAGGTGGGGGGGGGGGGCTGTACCATGGGGTTCCCAGCGTGCAACTGGACTGTGGGATCATTGAGCCCTTCAAATACAGCTACCTGGCCAGCCCAGGGGTGAGGCAGGCCAGTGGCACTCTGAGGGCTGGAGCAGATCAGCCATCCTGGGGTCAGACTGGGTTGAGGTGGCACAATGCTGGGGCATGGGCTCTGGGGGCAGTTGTGCTATCTGCCACTGGTTCTGGGGCACTCAAGCACTGTGGCCACCCTGCTGTGCCTGGTCTGGCTGGTGTTTAGGCAATCCAGGGGTAGTGCTGTGACAGAAGAGGGGTGGAAGTGTGTGGCTTTGGGTGGAAGGTGTGGGTCTGGGGACTAGCCTCCTTGAACAGGTGGTTCACAAGCCACCCATGGTGGCTACCCCTATAAATTAAGTGGTCAGACTCCACTTATGGACTCAGTCATTTCCTCCCAGTTCCAGCCATACACCTCATGATTTGTACCATCTTACACTGCTTAAGGCCCCTTGGGCAGTGCAAATTCATTAAGTAATTTGCTCCTCCCTCAGTGTGGAGTGGACACACACTAATTGTTGTAAACTGAGCTGAGTTTTCCCAAGTCCTTCATCCAAAACACACCATTCTAGGTAAAACAGGTTTTTTAACTATAGAAAGGTAGGTTTTAAGTGACTATAATTAGTAGGTATAAAAGTCAGAGATAGTTACCTTAAGAAAATAAAAAGTAAACATGCATTCTAAATCCTAAACTTTTTATCTAAGCAAGAGTTGAACCAAACAGTTTCTCACAGTGACAAATGCTACAAGCAGGTTACAATTCTTCAATACACAGACTAGACTCTTTTTCTAGCCTGGAACCATTGTTTCCTAGTTAAAAGCCTTTTTTCTCCAGATATTGAGAAGGGGAATGAGAGGCCCATTGATGATATCACCGTCTTTCTTTTTTTATCATCTCCCAACTGCTAGAAAGCTCTTTTCTGAAATGTAGAGTCAGGTCCCATTGGTCAAACAGTTTCCACTGAGTATGTGCCTTCTTTAAAGAGTCTCTGGGTTAGTGCATTGGGTGTTGATGAGCCATTAGTTGCCTGTCTGACTATTGAGGGCTACTCTTTTGTAACTGAAAATCTGGTTGTGGGTCTTCCCAGCCTCAACATATTTCATTAACACATTTAGCAATACTCCATAACTCCATGTATAATGATAGCACATACAATCCAACAAGATATTAATGTTCAGTAGCTCAAGACTTTTCAAATCATAGGGCTGGAAGGGACCCCATGAGGTCATCTAGTCCAACCCCTGCAGGAGCACTCCCACTAAATCACTAAAATGATACCTCACAAGGCATACTTTGTACCAAACATATAATTGTATGACAGTGGCAAATGTGGGGGTTCCAGGGTGCTACTTTGAGGTAGAGAGTGTCACCATGGGTTTGCCTGCGGAGTTCAAACTTAAAATGTGCATTCTGTTGAATCTTGAAATTTGAAGGGGTTTAGATTCCAAATCCTGGCTTTTGACTTACTTCTACTACATATGTTGTTAATAATTTCTATTGCACTATGCCTTTCCTTTTCCCAGTCATCCAGTTACCCACTATTACACCAGGAAAAGATGAATGGTGCCTTAACTTAGGCACATCTGGTAGAGATGTCTCTGAAAAAAATTAGCCTTACAGCATTCTGAGAAGCCAGAAAAACCCTGGAGCTGACAGACTTCTAGAGGAGATAAGTTCCTTCCTCAAGAACACCTTGATTCTCTATGTGGAGAGGGGAGGTAATAGTGATGTAGTTAATGGCTCCTAATCAACTTCCAACTGTACTTTTCTGCTAGTTTTCATTTCCCTTTGATTAGGGCAGTAGTGACTACCTAGCTGGTACACAAAGCAGTGTATGTTCTCGTAACAGGACCTTGGTGCATGATGACAGACATGCACAGCCAAGCTCATTAAGTGTAATGTGGTAAAATAAGCAGTGAATCATCTCTGTGGAAGGCATTTGCTTAATTACCTGTAACACATTACTGTGGATATGTTGCCACATCTTAAAGTTTCAGTCTGTTCACTGCGTAACTAAGAAATATGTGTGACCAGTGCCAGCAAAGTAAACTGATATTAGATTTCTTTGGGTTTCCTAAAAATGTTGCAGATCATAGGGTGAGATTATTACTTAGCATCTGAAGCTAGCAATGTCCCATCCTATTTAACAAACAGATCTGGTTCAGATCTACAGACCGTAGCAACCATGCATCAATGTACAACCTCTGTTCATATGCTCTCAGGTCTGTCCTCTAAACACGTGTATGAAAGTGACTCCATCTCAAAGCAGCACTCTGCAATCCCCATATTCACCACTACCCTACAATTACAATATGTTTGTACAAACCATGCCTTGTGAGGTATCATTTTATAAGTCTTGATCTGTTGAACATTAATATCCTGTTGGATTGTATTTGCTATCTGTGATACTGTCTGGATTATGGGGCCCATTTATGATATTATTTAATATCAATATTTCAAAATTGCAATAAATCATAGGATATATGGCATGTCAGGTACTGATAGAAAGGTTAGTTTTCTAAATATGGTGATGTTTGTGTATGTGTCATGTCTGTTTTGAAAGTTACGAATGTTTGATATATCTGTATTTTAACTTGCGCTGTGTGTCTGGGAGATCCCTCAGACAGGACAGCTGCAGCAATTGTCTGCTTAATGGCCCATTAAGGAAACTCACAGGTACAATGGGCCCAGGGAAAGACCTGATGAGTCACTAGGACTTGTCCATACGACTCTGGACTCCATTTTATTTCTGTAAAATTCCACAAACAGCATGGAAAAGGCCAGAGGACATAAAAAGGCACTTGCTCCACCACCATTTGTCTTCAGTTCAAGTATTTTAATCTACAGCCAACACCTACCTTTAGATCTATTCATCTACAGTTGAAGCTGTGAAACAAAGGACTGAGACCCATCCAGGTACCATACACAAGAGGAACTATACAAGCCCGAAACTCCAAATTCTGCCAAGGACTTGATGTATGTGGACTTTTAAGAACTAGTATGTAACTGATCACTTAACCTTTTAGCAGTTCTCTCATAATTTGTTTCTTCCCTTATATAATATATTTTTAGTTTGAGGTACTAAAGGATGGCTGACAGCGTGGTAATTTGGGTACGTTCCAAGCTAGCAGTGATCTGGTAACGTGGCTGATCCTTTGAGGTCAGGAGAACCCTGTTGGTAAAGAGCATGGAGTTTTAAGTAACTTATCTCTTTACTCGACCCAGTGGCTGACTGGGAACCAGTGACTGAAATGCAGTAAAAGGGGCTGTGTATATTTCATTGTAACTTCTTGATAACCAGTGTCGGGAATCAGAATCATTGTTTGTGACTGATTGGGAAGCCTGACTTCAGTCTTACTACTTAGAACTGAGAGAATCTGCTCTCCCTTTTGCAGCCTGTCCTGATCTTGGTATTTTTCAGGTGGCTACTCCAGGCAGGCAGGGTCACACTATCATTGTGTATAAAGTTATGAAGCTTTCCTAGGTATGCAGTACTAAAAGATGTGAGGTAGGAAACATCCAAAACCAGCCTTTCAGGTACAACAGTGAAGTAGCCAGATGTGCCCATGGCCCACCAAGGGCGATCTATTCATCTAAAGGCCAACCCAGAAGCAAATGGACAATGGCGTTAGCTTGACCAATAGGGATGCCCCCCCACATCACTTGGATAGATCTTTCCCAAAATGGAAGAAGCTATGGAAGAAGGGATGTGACATCACCTTTCTTCACTTCCCCAGAACTCAATATCTCTTGAAGACAAAGTACTCTGAATGGGGGAGGGGTCCTGGGCTGCAAAGCAGACATAGCCTCTGTATCAAGAATCTGTAGCCCAACTGAAGTCTCTGGGCCGAATTCTCAGCTGGGGTAGATTGATTTACAGCATCTGAGAATCTGGCACACAGTCTTGCTGAGTTCTTCTCAGGTTTAAACTGCTGGAAGGGGCAAAGCATGATCATTAAATAGCTACTGATGTCTCATTATGGCATCTTAACAGTACCAACCTTGTTTTACCCTATTTATTCCTGCTGCCAAGACAGATTTACCTAATGTCACTTATGTAGCATGAAAAATATATTGCTCTGTGGCATCCATTATGAGGTGCTGCCTGTTGCTTAGAAGCCGCATGTGGCATTTATCTGTTGATTGCTTATTATAGTCCCTAACAACCTTTCCTTGTTTCACTGTGATTTGAACCAGCTGTTCTAGTGAAGTCTGAAATTGCCAGAGTATTTCTTACTCACTATCTCTTGTGTCCGAAGCTGGAGTTTGCCTTCATTTCTCACAGCCAGCATGGTTTATCGTCCATTCAGAATACCTTTTATAATACAGTCTTTTGTTCATGGGCAGAACTTGTATTTTTATTTCATTATCCACATTTATTTGACAGCCTTATAGTAAAAGATTCTGATTTATTGTAATGACAGATGGTTTTGTCTATAACAGGAGCAGAACCAACAATTAGTCTCAAAGGCCACTAATTGCCAAGAGAATAAACAAAATAGATCAACTTTAGCATCACTGCTAAACTCGAACAGCTGAACTTTTCCCTCTAGAAAACCTCCACCTTTTAATGCCTGTGCTGCTGCTTGCTTTGTGATGTTAAGGAGTTGATATTAGACACGTTGCTGGCCACTGTCAGTAAAAACCTCCCACTATTGTATTATCATTAGAGCTAGTTGGAAATTTTCTGATGAATCATTTTCCATCAGAAAATGCTGTGCTGTTGAAATTGACACATTATGTGGGCATGTGCTGATTTCACTGAAATTCCCATGGAGGTCAGGTAGGACAGGAAATGTGACAGAATCCTACCTGACAAGCTAGTTTCCTTTGGAAACCTGCTTGATTCCTCAGCAGCCTGCCTGCAGGGTGATAGGGAACTCACACCGTGGATGCCACGGGAGTCCAGGCTTTTCAATAACCATGGCTCCTGACCAGCCCAGGAATCCTGAAAGCACCAACTCCTGGGCTACCCAACTTCCCACCTGGGGCTCCAGGCAGGTTAGGGAGCCTTGGAAATGTTTTTTTCTTAAAAAAAAAAAAGAAAAAAATTAAAATATTGTTTCAACATTTTCAAAACAAAATGTGGGGTTTCTGCTTTGCAGGAAAATTCAAATTTCAAATTAATTTTTCATTCAGATCTTTGGAACTTTTTTAATTTCAGAATTTCTTTGGAATAGGAATTGTAGTTTCTGGCCAGCTCTAGCGATTATGTCACCCACCTCCTACTATAAAAAATGCAGCTGTTAAATTCCAGCCAGAAGCTAGGGAAAGAGTTGGTACTGGAGGGAGATTTGAGGAGATTTCTCCTTATCCTCAACCCTTTCTTCTTTTCATCTCTTCAACCTGCTCATATTCCTCATGACCCCACAGCCCAGCTCGTGGTGTGTGAGATTTCCATGTGGTTAGAGCTGCTCCTTCCCTTCAGTAGGTAAGACGCACAGAAGTGCTGGTGTGAGAGAGATGACCTTATGTCATGATAGGGCTACCAAAAGTAATGCTCCTGTCACAAGACAAGTGACATAGAATCATAGACTAATAGGGATGGAAGGGACCTCCCAAGGTCATCTAGTCCAACCCTCTGCTAAAAAGCAGGACCACTCCCACTAAGTCACCCCAGCCAGGGTTTTGTCTAACCGGGCCTTAAAAATCTCCAAAGATGGAGATTCTACCACCTCCCTAGGTAACCCATTCCAATGCTTCACCACCCTCCTAGTGAGGAAGTTTTTCCTAATATCCAACCTCGACCTCCCCAGCTGTAATTTGAAACCACTGCTCCTTGTTCTGTCCTCTGTTACCATTGAGAACAGCCTAGCTCCCTCCTCTTTGGAGCACCCCTTCAAGTAGTTGAAGGTTGCTATCAAATCTCTCCTCAGTCTTCTCTTCTGTAGACTAAATAAGCCTGGTTCCTTCAGTCTCTCTTCAAAAGTCATGTGCCCCAGCCCCCTAATCATTTTTGTTGCCCTCCGCTGGACTCTTTCTAATTTGTCCACATCCTTTCTGTAGTGGGGACTGATTGTGGTGCTAATTGTTATGTTCTCCCTTCTCCTTTTTATCAAATGAAAATAAATCACAACTGCATACAGTAACCACAAGGTGACACAAATAAATAAATCAATCACAGAAGGGGTGATGTCTGTTACGGAGACCCAGAAACTCTGGCAGATATGAGGGGTGTTCTGACTCTCATTGGACATCTGTGAATAGCTACTTCCTTTGGCCCTCAGTGGCTTTCTGATCATCTGGCTCTGGGGCTATCTCTTGTTCTCAGAACTGTTCCTTTTACAATAGCCTGTCTACCAAGCTGGATCCACCATTTTGCTTTGCATTTGCTGTCCTGGGTTTGTTAGATGGTCAGTGACTGGGTTTTACTTCAGTTAGTAACATGCTGGAGGTCCTCAAGAAACAATGAACTGGTGTTCTAATCTCCTGGGTTTTATTTTGATGTCTTCTGTTTCCCTTGTAGATCTCTTCCTCTCCTACCGGTGCTCAGCTCCTCACCCTGATCACATATAGAAAACAAAACCATTGAAGCCAGGATAGAATGGCTTCGCTAGGTAGGGGGCAGCAGAGAGATCTAGTGTGTTAGCAAGAGCATAGAAGAGGCTGGTGGGGAAATGGGAGAAAACATGAGGCTCTGGAACCCAGGTCTTTTAGCTCCAGGAGAGTTGCTATGTCCATGTTACTACCTGACAGCTCTGACAAAGCAGAGAACAGCAGCAGATGAGCCCTATATGTTCCAAAAACCACTGCGTAACTTGCCCACATCGTTCCTGACTGGCAGAGCCTACCATGTTCCCTGATTGGCCCAGGCATGCTGGTTAAAACCTAGAGGGAACATTTGGAGGCTGTCTGTGCAGCTAGGTGGATCCCAGCTTGCTGCTGCAAACTGATTTTGTTGTGTGCTTCTGATACCTGTCTTTGCTCCTGATCTCCTGCTCCACTCCCGACTTCTCTCCCTGCTGCTGTTGCATGGCTCCTTCTTCAGCAGACTCACTTGGCTCCAACCTGATGTGGTTCACTGACCTCAATTCCAGCCTAAACCTATGGTGTGACGCTAGTCCAGACTGCTGCTTCTGGCTTCAATCCTCGAAACTGAGCTAGAACCGCATTGTTGAGTGTCTTGAAACCCAGCTCACCATCTCATCCTGTAGCCCCAACAGAAAGGTTCTTCATGTGCAGGGCATGCCCATTGCAGTTCGGCAGGTCTTGGCAGGCCTGGACCAAATCTATACAACCTGACTTCCCTTTTATATTTGGTTAGTTGCTCTGGCTGCACACATGTAGAGCCTGGATTTTCAACAGCGCTCTGGGACAGTCCTTCAAGTACTCAGCACCCAGAACTCATGACCTAGATGTTCCCACGGTGATCCTTATGACCCTATTGTCAAAAGAGCTCAGCACCAAATGTGCACTCAGCGTGCTGAGCTCTTTTGACTACCCGGCCCCACTTATGGGTGCTGAGCTATTCTGAAGAGTCTTGCCATCTCAGTACACCCAGTGATGGTTCTCTTCAGTAATAGCAGATGGACCTTTTTGGTCCATGCCAGAAGATTATCTGTTTGCCGTTTCATCGTGATGACTGAGGACATGCAATTTTTAGAAGCCGGCAGCTTCCATAAGTGAAGGTACTGATGAGTGTCCTTAAATGTCCTGCTTTGACATCTCATATGCAGCCATTCAAGCTCTCTTCTAATTGTGTAGTGGCTGAATTTTGTTCCTGTTGTTGCCCTATGTGGCATCCAGTATTATATTAGAGTGATTTCAAGGATGAAGGCTGGCTTCTTTATCTCACCCCTTGTGTGCACACGTCTTGAATCACAGAGGATGAAAAGTGGAGAAAGGATGGGAGCTCCAAGACCATTAGTAATCCACAATGGTCTATAAACCACTGAGCAGGGTAAATGGTGGCTTTCAGCTGGCAGCCATGTCCCAGTAGAGAGAAGTGGCTTGTAAGGCTGCTGTAGCTCATTGATACTGGTTGTCTCCTCCCACCCAGGGTAGAATGGCTGCCCCAAAGTAAGCCCTGGAAAATAGATTTTTTTTCAGAGACAATAGATTTTTTTTTTTTTAAGGCCAGAAGGGTCCATTAGATCATCTAGTCTGATCTCCTGTATTTCTCTTGGTGAGGAAATATTTGAGAACCAGCCATCAAATGGTGGGAAAACTTTGTGCAGCAGCTGGCTCATCATCTCATTATCAGTTAGAGCTGGGCCAACCCTTCCTACTTAGGCTGACAAGAGGATAACAAATTCTGTTGTGAGAAACTGTTCACAGGCGTTCAAGTGGGAAAACCGCAGGGTTCAAAGAAACCCAGTTTACTTGAAGCTGAGTCTCTTTGTGAAGCCACAGTGGCCTACGTGGCATCTGCTTACTGGCTAGAACCAGAACAGGTAATAGTGTCTCTGTGTGAAACACTTCTCATCACATGCTGTTTGGATTACAAATGTACCTTGATCTGCAGCCTTATTCAACAAAAGCAAACCACCATCAATACTCTATGCATGGGCAGGGACTACTCACTTAAGTAAAGGGTTGCAGAATTGATCCCTGCCCCACCTTTATTTGCCTGATTTTTATATGTATGTATATAAAATATAGGAGTGGTTGGAGCCAATGTGCACTTCAAGGTATTTTGCAAGACAAACTGACTCTGGCTTGTTTAGTCCTGTTACTGAAAAAAACAAAGATGAAATTCCAAGCAGACCATAAGGTGCTGAAATACGTGCTTTACTTTCCTTTAACAGATTGTTGGCAGTCAATATTTATGTGAGTCTTTGGATGCAAACATCTGCCCCTTAGTATGCCTGCCCTCAGCCCTTCTTTCCCTCCAGCTGCTGACTCTCCCACACCAACAAGAAACCCAGGGGTTAAATTAGGGGGGAACGCACCAGAATGCAGTTCCAGGGCCCCAAATTTGAGGGGCCAGAGTTCTGGATCCCCTAAAAATAGAAGAATCCAGCGGAACACATATTCCGCCCTGACCTGGCTGCTGGCAGGTCCTACACCCCACCGTTGTTAATCACAATTATTATTGTGTGATGCAGTGTTTGCTAGTTTGTGACAATAATTGCTATAGACATAAATGCCATATAAAATTATAAATATTTTTATGGAGCAATAACTGATGCATGTGGTACTGAGAAGTGGTTATAAATGCCTACCTGGGCTGGGGCCTGAACGTGCATGAAGGGGGCCCAGACAATATGGGAAGGGGGCCCGGAGATTAGGAGGGTTCCTGGGCCCGCCAAATTATACTTTAACCACTGAAGAAACCCTACCTTGCTGGTGCCATCCATTTCATTCCTGAATTATAATAAATCCACTCACCTCCCAGCTGATATCTGTCCTTAATACCCTGGCTGGTTATATTGGATCAGGCAAGGAAGTGCTCCATCTTTGGATCACAGACAGGGAAAATGAGGCGGAATCTGGGAACAGGCATTTTCTATACTTTTCTCTAGCCAAAAGTCCTAAAATATTCTGACTCCCTGCTGTCAGGTAAGGGATAGATTCATTTAAGGCCATTTCCCTTCACATAGTAGTAACTGAGCCAAACACACTGCCGATGTTAAGGGGAACAAACATTGACTGCAGTGAGTTTGACCCAGGTTCTGAAGGATAAGTTCATGAAGTGCAGGTGGGGTTTTTTCTGTTAAAATGCTTTTATGGACAAAAAAGATCCAGTAAACAAGCCTCCCGGTTGTTTCATGTGTGTGTGTTTAAAATGTATGAAGACAGCATGCCCTGGAATACATTATGTGATATGTTTCTTAAGTCTGCCCCTCCGGTGTTGTCATTTGCACTTACCTCTTTCTGCCACACCTTCCCTACCATATTAATGAGATAGACACCTATAGTCAAACTTTCAAAGAGTCTTTTAAGTTGCATCTGGAAACATATACAAAAAATGGACCTAAATACTTAAGAGCATATGTAAATAAATATTTGTGTGTGCAAGTCCACATTTATACAAACCAAAATTTTGCCTGGTTGTGAGATATTTCATTCTTTTCATGTGAAATCATAAGTGGTGAACGTTCACTTGAAAATGGACTCAGGCTGATTTGAAAGGTTGAATATTTGGCACACCTCAGCTAAAGTCTGAATTGGCAATAAACCCATAAGCACTCAAAGTTTACCTAGTTTTAATTTTGTACAGCTCTAAAAGTAAAGTCTTCATACCCAATTTGGAAACTCACACACTTCTAGGGCAACACCTTCTAGGTATGTCCCAAAGATAGGAGTCTTGCTACCCCAAGGGAGAAAAAGTAGCTGAATTATTGCTGTATGCAAAAACATTTCTAGAAGAGTAGACTTTTTTCCCTAAGAATGTATTGCATTTCTGTAGCTCTATCCACCCAGTAATCTCTAAGTACTTTACAGATTTTTTAAACCTTATCCTCTGCAGATGGGAAAAGCTCATTATCCCCATTTCTGAAATTGGAATACTGAGGCTCAGAGATGTTGAGTGATTTGCCTGTGGTCATGCAAAACCAGCATCAGAGTTAGAAATAGTAGCCAGATCTCTTGACTCAGTGCTATGTTCACCTCTAACCACTGGTATGAATCCCCTTCTGAGAATGAACATAGGAAGCGCTATGGACTGTAACTATGCCCTGGTCTACAGGAGGAAGTTGCACCTATTTAGTTCAAGTCAGTTTTCAGACTGACTTAAACAAGTACAAATGTCTTTGTGGACATTCTTCGTTCAATTTAAAAGTGGATTAACTCAGTTTAGTTTAAACTGATTCATAATCTATTTAAAATAAGCTGAAATAAACCTGGTTAAAACCGGAATAAGTGTCCAGCCAGCCTTTTTGCATTAGTTTAACTAGCTTGGTTTAAAGTCTCACCTTTAGTTAAACTGTGTAACTTTTTCATGTGGCCAAACACTAACTCAAAAAAAAAAGTTAAAATTTATGGAAGAATTCTTAATTTTATCTTTCAGTTGTCAAATTTACTAACTTATGGAAAGAGATCAAGCGCTTATAGATCAAGAGAATATATAAAGGATCAGAGGTTGCATCCAAATTCTCACATAAATATGACTGCCAAAAATCTATTAACAAAGGAGAGTGAAGCTCTGATATGAACTGAAAAAGTTTTAAAGCTTAATCTCTTTTAGGTTGGTTCCCAAATACAATAACAAAATAGCTCAGCTGTATCTATCTATGATACCTATAATACTCACAGCACTGTAACCTTTGGAGCTATCTTCACAACACCCCTGCGAGATAGGGAATCCCATTTTACAGTAGGGGAATCGAGGCTTGGATCATTAAAGTTAATTAGAAACCCATCTCTCATTGAACTCAGTGGGAGTTAAATACCCAATAACTTTGAAGATGTGGGCCTAAGCAAGTTGCGCAAGATGAGAGTGCTGGAACAGGAATCTCCCCGCCCCCCGGCCTAGGCTCATTCAGTAGCCATGGATGTCTCTCCAGCTATTCTCTGAACAGGGACTTGAACCATCAGATTAAAAATCCGATGTTCAGTTAGTACTTAATAAAAAAAAGCAGTTTTTCTAAGATGGCTGAATGTGTTTCATTCTTGGTATGTGTTGTGTTTTATTGAGATACAGAGCCTCTCCTTCCTTTTTATTTCTAGCCTAGAGCAGTGAAGAGTTGTTACCTTACTACCTGACTCTTGCATAGTTTCTATGAAACTCAGGCTGGCCAAGTTTCTGCTGATTAGTGATGAAAGGTGGAAAACATTCCCTGAAACCTTATTTGGGACCCAACTTCAGGAAGGGCGCACACAGCATTTTTGACTAGCAGATCAGCAATTGACAGCTTACACCACAGGAGGAACTGCCCCATATAAATGTTTGAGCTTTTGATTTACTTATTCTTACTATAGGATGCAATCAGAATGCATTTTTTTTCCCTTAGTAAAATTGCTGGGAATTCCTGCTTGCATAGAAAATACTTTTCTCAAGCCAAGGAGGATGAATTAAATATATAGCTCACACCATTGTTAATTTTCTGCTTTTTAATCTGAAATTGGGATCTACTGCACAGAATTTATTTACTAAAATGTAAATAAGTTAAGCATCAACAGTCTTGAATCTTATTGTACAAGAAATAGAAGAAGACAAGGTTCCTGCCCCATGGAGTATGTACTATAGATAGTAAAATACTCTAAATCTAAAATTCATGGCTTCTCCTTTCTAACTCTGGGAAGACTAAGAGAGACATGCTGAGGATTTGTGAATATAAACAAGCAAAGAAAATTCCTTCTTCATCTTAGATATTGCAGTCACAGCAAGATTTCTTGGTATAATTACCTCATCATGCAGCCTCAACCCCTCAGCACTGGTATGGCAGAAAACACAGCACACAGTTTATTACCATGACCTCTGTATTGATACTAACTCTTAAAGATGTAACTACTACTGTTTGCTTATATCTTTCTTCCTCTGGAAATTTCCGCTGTGTAGCAACAGAAACAGAACATCTTATTTGACTGTATCTAGATGTATGGTTACAGCCGCCTAGATGAGATTATTAAGTACATAAATCTCACTTAAAGATAACCTTCAATGGAAAAAAGCTGGGTTTATTTCTCTCTTCACACCCCTGTTTATGATGTAAAAAGTAGGCCAAAAATATCTTGATGGTACCTTAAGAATACCACCAAATCTTTTTTTCCCCTGGGGATGTTCTTTGGAGTGGAATCTTTCTCAACTCTTCATTGAACGTGGGGGTGAAAGAGCACTGAAGAATCTCTAAGAAAGATATTTGCATTTCTTCTGCAACCACTGCTTTTAGAAGGTGACTTTCAGTGACTTCCGGGAATACAGCTAAGGGGAATTTGATAACTCTCGCTGAGTATCTGAAAAGGCTAAAGATCAAGAGAGTGAGGTGAATTGTTTACAGTAATCCAAGGGGAAATGAGCCGTTATGAACTAAAATAAAGCAAAGGGAAGTGTAGACTGAAAAGTAGAAAACATTTTTAAGAGGGTTTATATTAGACAGTAGAAGTATCTGAAAAGGGAAGCCAAAGGCTGCAGAGAGTGTGATATTTTACCCTAGCCTGGATAAAGCAATAGAAATAATCACTGAGAAGAGAATTCATGAGATGATAGAAGATATATTTTCCATGTCTGACTTCTGTCCTGTGAGTGGCTTACTATAGTTTTCGACTAGTTACACTGCTTATGTTGTTATTATACCCTTAACAACTAGGGCCTTGAGATCTCCCCAAGGTGGCTGCATTAGCTATAAAATATTTACACAGGGTTGCAAATTTGACACCATTAATTTGGGTTTGAATAGAGACATGGACTAGCTTCTCATTACAAATAGTGATTCTCACCACTCAAAAATTAAGTCGACTTAAAGGGGACCCTGCCAAATCGACTTAGAGCGTCCAACCTGGATGCCTAAATTGACTAGGTGGACCTGGGACAGGTCCATGGAGGCGGGGGGGGGGGCACCCCTTGCCAAGAGCCAGGGGGCTCAGCATTTGCCCCATTGTACCTGGGTACAATGGGGGCTGAGCAGGAAAGGGACACTGGCAGGGCATAGGAGTAGGGTGGGCAAGACTCTGTCCTGCCCTGTGGGGGGGCATGCCAGGCTTTGGAGCACTTTAAGTCGACTTAAAGTCGATTTAGGGCTAATTCGCGTCTACACTGGCTAAATCGACTTAATAAAGTCGACTTAAGCATTAGTTCAAATTAAAACGATGTGTTATTAATTCAAACTAACTTTTCCTTAATTTGATTTAAGGAGCATCTTAAGGCGACTTAAGGAAATTGTAGTGTAGATGCAGATTAAATTAAGTCGACTTAATTTGTAAGTGTAGATGCACCCCAATAGTCTTGACTTCCAATCCCTGCTTTAACCACTTTACTATACTGCCTCCTCTTGAGGTAATGGTAGTTTTGCCATTTTTAGGTGTGTTCCTTTTCCCTCTCTTATTTAGAGTGTAACAGCCAGCTCTTACCCCATCTCTTCTTCCTTGAGTCCCATTGCCTTTTCATTTCAAGTAGAGATGAGTTTGACCAGGAACAATGGTTCTGAACACCCCTGAACTTCAAGGATAGTGAGATCCAAATCTGTAGCTGCAGTGTGTGACTAGGGCTCATTTCTAGTTTTGAGTACGATTAGCAGATTACCTAGATTTCACATTGTAGAAACAACAGCGGAGAGAGCTGAATAATGCTATCCTCATGTAAGTCCTTCACTTCAGGATACAGTCTACAGCTGCGCAGCTTGTCTGGGAAAATCCCTTACTGAGTAAGGGGCAACAGTGCATTTTTGGGAGAAATTGTCTAGAGCAGAGAATGCATATTTCATTTCAAATATTTCTCTTTCCTACCCCTCTCCACCACTTTCTCACAGTACAAGTACACTGGCTACATGAAAACACCATATGTATTACTGGAGTCTTGGTGATGGGGGGTGGGGGAGAGGCAGTGGGGGGCCAAGCCCCCAGGTGTCAGGCTGCTGTGGGGCACCACGTGAGAGTGGGGGAGCTGCAAGGCATGGAGTGGGGTGGGGTGCCAGGAGGAACACAAATATGGGCTTGGCCACTGGGTGCCAGCAGGCACCGGACACCCTTGCTACGCCACTGAATCTTGCATTTCTTGGTTGCTGATTTATGTAAAGTTACATGAGATGACATCAACAGTATTAGCCAAAAATCCATGTTCACTAGGTGCATTTCCCAAAACATGCTCAGTACTGTTCCTTCAGGGGACTGAATCACTCTGTGTTTGTCTGAAAACACAGGACAGTTCCGAAGGTTTGGCAAAAAGTCCTTAAACAAGATTGAATATTTAACTCTGTGTATTCATTTGGAGTCATGTAATATGGGATCATGGTATAGAAAAGACTGAGCACCGTGGTCACATATCGACTGGCAATCAAGGTGTCTGAGTTCTCTTCCCAGCCCTGCTCCTGCTGCAGAGTAGATACAGCTACACTGGAGCTGAAGACTTAAGAGACATACCCGCGTTAGCTCTGATTGTGCTAGCATGCTAAAAATAAATGTGTACTCAAGATGGCATTATTAGCAAGAAGGGCTAGCCACTTCAAGTACATACTTAAGGACAGTCTTGGATGGGACTGTACTTGGGGTAGATAGCTCATCCTTCTGCTTGTGCCGCCACCATAGCACCTATGTTTTTAGTGAGCTAGCTCTGATCAAACTAGCACAACTATGTCTACCCAAACTGGAAATTATACCTTTTCAGCTATAGTATAGGCAGCCTGAGTAATGCTAGGTAAGTCGCTTGTTAGGGCCTGATTCTGAGATTTGTTGAATCACTTCTCATTGACTGAAACTTGTCATCAATCTCAATGGGAGGTTCTGGCTGTTCTGCACTTGTCAGTTCAGGAAACCGTTCGCTGCATTGGTGTACTCATCTTTAAAAGGAGAATAAAATAATACGTCCGTCCTTCAGTGAGACTAATGGTCAGTATGGTGAGGGAAAGGAGAGCCCAATGTATCCTGTGGAAGGGTAGCAAAATGTCTTACTTCAACTCATGGTGTCAAGATCTCAGAAAAGAAATCTGTGTTAGTTAGTCACAAAGGCTCTCTGGAAGAGTGAGATGTTCCTGTGGCTTAAAGCTACAACCCAGTCCAAGGTCAGGGAATCCCATCTCCCCATTAGTAAGAGTAAATGTGGAGATGTGTCTTTGTACCATCTGAATATTTCAATAATAAACCTACACTTAACATTAAGGTAAATACTCTTTACTAGGTTCATTGTTCAATTTGCATGAGTCCCCAGATTAAAGTGACCCCTTCCTTCAATTAATTTCTTTCAAGCCATGAACAAATCTCCTTAATCAATTTTCCTCCTAATGTGTCTAGTGCCTTTGTGGTTTCCTGCGGCTTTTGTTAATTCCTGTACTTTTTAAAGCAGAAATCACCCTGGCTGCGACAACCATGAGACGGTAAAAGAATCTTCTTGCTAACCAGTCTGTTACTTGATTCTTGGAGCTGCAACTGGTGATGTAGCACCAAATAAAAAGGCTTTAGAACACGGGGGGACCTTGCATGTCAGCTGGTCAGAGAGGAGCTAATGATTTATATAATTCCTATGAGAAAGGAATCTCATTTCATTAACATCCATCAAAGATATTGCTAGGCATTGTCCCTTCTAAATGTATGTGCATATTTCCCAGGCTCTGTCTAGTCACATGTCTTTCCACAGTTAAATATGCCTTAAAGAGCCCCTTTTGCTGGACTATGAATGTGATTGTGGTTGACTTGTATATAAATTATATATAATTGCTTTCCTTGCCCTAACTTGTCTCTTTGGTGTTTGAGCTCCTCTGAACAGGAATCATCTATCTTGAATGTTTGCAAAGTGTTCAGTGAGTAATAGGCAGTACCATAAACAAAAAAAATTGAAACCAATGCATCCTTTGCATATTCTTTAAATGTGGGGGATGCAAAGGAAGGTGTAGGTTATAGTTAATGATTCATATCATGGTATTGACTCTGTAGTAACCATTGCAAACGGCACTCCATTCTCACCCCTTTTTTGTTTCTTGTCCCCATTCCCATTACACACTTTACTGTCACAAAAATCTGGGCTGAAATGTCTCCTGTCTGTTCTCAGCCCAGAGATAAATGATTTAAGGGAAGTTTGAAAAAAATCTTTTAAAAAATTGTTCTTCTACAGTGGTCCTTTCTTTTCCAGATCGTATTATCCACCAAGAATCCAGGCTGATGACCCCACTGAAAAAATACCTGTTGATTCAAGACAAGACACAGTATAATTTGATCCATGTTGACACATTAGGTGTTAGATGGAGGGCATTTGGAATTATGAAAAGGTGTTGTAAATTTGTTTGTCCATTGACATACACCTGGAGCCTGCTCTCTGTGCAGGATGACTTTTTTTTTTTTTTTTTTGGCTGTGCACTGTGTAATTTGGCAAGAACAGCTGACTTACTCTCTATACCAAGAGTGGGTTCTGCACAAGGATTTTGGCACCCATAAGCACTCAGCTTGAAGGTCAGTGTGCTAGGGAGAAAGTTCCAGGAGCAAGGGTAATGAGGTCAAATAGAGTGGATACATTTTCCCCTTAATTGCTCTCAGTAACGTCCTACATAAAGCAACAAAATTCTGCACATGATTCAAACCATCATTAATTTTTTGCTCCATGTTTAGGACACAATACTGAAAAGAAATGTTGTTAACATTAGCTGAATCTTGACCCAAGGACAAGAACATGCTTGCATAAACAGCTTCGGTGTAAGCTTTAGTTAGGCAAATTTTTTGAGTTAAAAGAATGCTGCAACTATTTCTATTATTATTTTTAAACACTTGACAGTAATATCTTATTAGAACAAAACATGAAATTTAGATTGTTCTTCCTTCCAACTTTATCATTTTTGTCAAAAAAAATGCTGCTATTATTTATTTTCTCTTTATAACATATCTTTATGAATACTTTAAATTAAAAAAATAGCATAAACTGACCAACAGATCTGAGAGATGCCAAAATGTATTCTTTTCCCCCCATGAGTAGCAAGATAAAATGTAATGTAACATGTACAACACGTGGTGGAAAACCATATTTACTGTAAGGATCTAGCTTAACTGTTTTCTTGTTTTAGCCTACAGTAAATGTGAACTAACTGGTAAGTAACACAGCAATATTACTTCACTGAAGTTGTAAAACACACAGGATCAGAAAGTTCCACTGTCTGGTTATCAAACACTTCATTGCACAAGACAAATGGAATGGTCTTAAGTGTCTGACTCTTTGTGAAGGAAGTCAATTAGAAAAATCTTCTATTGACTTCAATAGTGTAGGATTGAGCCTGAGCTGTAAATAGACAAGTAGGATAGACTTTGCTGAATTGCTTCATTTAGACAGACCCACTTCTTTTAACATACTCCTGAAAACGTCTGATTGTGAATTCCATCACTGAGTCTCTTGATCTCTCTTAACCACACCTTTATGGAAGAATTTTCCTTTTAGATTCCAGAAGCATTGATTTAAATATAAAAAACCCAAAACCAACACCCCCACCCCCACTTTTGTTAATTGACTTCTTTTTATGACTGGTTTGTTCACATGGATGGTCTCAGAATGTTAGAGGGGCAGTATCTTATGAAATTGGACTTAGAGTATTATGCGGCTTTCGGTCTAAAACAGTCTTATCTTTTAATAACTCTTGTAACATAAATGTGACTTGCATCCTCCTCCAAGAGAAATCAGAACTGTTTGGAAATGTTGTCTTTAAAATGACCTCTGTAGAAGAAACTTCTGGTGGGAAACAGAGCCTGCAATCATGGGCGATTTGCAATATTTCTCACGCTGTTGACCTCATTGACATCAGCACATACTTAGGAATATTTAGGGGTGGTAATGTCAACTACAGCTTCAAGACACAGCATCCATGTTGCTATCTAGTCCCCTGCTACATAGCTTATTTAAAGCTTGTGAGATGAACATGGCTGCTTTTAAAATAATCAATTCTTACAGTGCATTTGTCCTTTCCTAACTCTGCAAGTGTTTATCTGCTTGGGTCTAAATAAGGTTATGCAGCCCTGATCACAATAGTGGTAGATGGGGGAGAGACAGCAATTTAAAACAAGACCATGAAGTCACAGATAGTCACGTTACCCCAAACATATTTTATTAAGTCTGATTTGTGCACCCACTAGGGAGATAAAAGCCTCTAGAGAAGATACGGTAGCCTGAAGCATGAAGTTGCTCTAGTAATAGGTTACTATTCAACTACTATTTAATAAACTGATACCTCTGCATCTCTATTCTAAATATTTTGAATTCTTCTGTGTCTCTCTGCAACTCTATTTAATGACAAAGTAGACTTTAAACTGTAAAGAGTGAATGACATAGCCTTATCCTCTTGGATTTATTAGTACCACCTCTGCTTGTCCAATTAATCAATGGTACGTGATATGCTTTGGCTCATCTACTTTTCTCCATTTCTCTGTTTATGAAGTAGTGCTAGTTCTTTTTTCTGACAGGGTCAGCTAAGTTCCTGTGGCCAGTGGCCTGTGAATCTTGTGCCTTAGACTTCAGTATCAGAAATGGAGGCAAAGCATGGAATACACTTATAAATATGGCTTTAAAAAGAGAACAAACTTTAGTATTAACTTTGACTCAGATGAACAATGTGTCCCAACAGTGTCAAAGTAATGACAGGACACTAATCCTACCTGGCATAGAATCATGGGGTAGAAAGGATAGCAATGGTCATCTAGCATAACCCCCAAGATGCAAGATTTGTTGTGTCTAAACCACCCAAGACAGAAAATCTCCAGTAAAGTAGCTTCCATGGCCTCCCAAAGAGTCCGTTTGATTGTTCTACTTGTCTCACAGTTAGGAAGTTTTCCCTGAGATTTAATCTAAATCTGCTCTGCTGTAGTTTTGAATCCATTGCCTTTTATCCTGCCGGCTGTGGCAAGAGAGAACAACTTTTCTCCGTCATCTTTTTGGCAACCTTTCAAATATTTGAAAACTGCTATCATGTCCCCGTCCTCTGTACCCCCCTTTAATCTCCTCTTGTCCAAACTAAATATATCCAGTTCCTTCATCCTTTGCTCATATGGCTTACATTCCATGCCTTCAGCGATCTTTGTCACTTGCCTCTGGATCCTTTCCAGTTTCTCTACATCTTCTCTATATATTGGTGACCAAAATTGGACACAGTACTCCAGCTGAGGTGAGTGGTATTGTCACTTTCTGAGACTGGCACACTGCACCTCTGTTAATGCAATATAAAATTGCATTTTCTTTTCTTTTCTTTTCTTTTCTTTTCTTTTCTTTTCAACAGCACTGCATTGTGATCCACAACTCCCAGATCCTTCTCAACAATGCTGCTGTAGAGCCATTTATTCCTCATTTTGTATTCGTGCATTTGGTTTTTCTTTCCTCAGTGTAGCACCTTACATTTGTCTTTGCTGAACTTCATTTTGATATCTATAGCCCAGTTCTCCAAAATATCAAGATCCCTCTGAATTTTATCTCTGTCCCCCAAAGTGTTGGCAACTCTATTTAGCTTTGTGTCATCTGCATAGACTCCGGCTATGTCTACACTGGCAAGTTAGTTCAAATTAAGGAAGTTTCCTTAATTCGAACTAATAACGTTGAATAGGGTATTAGAAGTAAGGGTTAATTCGAACTACTTAGTTCGAATTAACCAATGTGGCCATGTTAGTTCAAACTAATGTCTTAGTTTGAACTAACCGGCCCATTGAAATCAATGGAAATCGCTAATTCGAACTAATTTTAGTTAGTTCGAGTTAATTCGAACTAACTAAAATTAGTTCGAACTAAAATTAGTTTGAATTAGTTAGTTCGAAATAGTTAGTTCGAACTAACTAATTCAAACTAATTTTAGTAAGTGTCGACATAGCCTTTTAGTGTGAGGTACCAGAGAGGGCTAATGCTGGTTAGCACTCCCAGCATAAGCCTTTGTGAAGAAACTGGAGGCATCCTTCTTTCCTTTTAAATATATTGTGGTAACACAGGCAGAGACAGAGAAGCTCTCAAATGCTCTGAAATACCCAGGGCATTTCACTGAGAGCATTGCTTTGACAATTATTTATTTTAAAATGTGTTCTGTGCCCAGGTACCAGTTTCCAGGTACCTAGCAGCAGTCAAATTTAAACAAACACATAGCTACTGAAGGTACCAAAGCTACCATCTTACTCAGGCTAAAAAAACTGTATGTAGTGAGTTACTAGCAGCATTCAGTTGCAAGAAAACCCCTCCTCATGGCCTTTCCGTAGTTAGTAAAAGGCAGGACTAATTTAAGTACACCTTGCAACTTGCCCTGAAGAACACAAAGCTCCAGGGCTGGTGTACTTCAGGAGGAAACAAGTTCCATTAGTGAAAGTTCCCAAAGGAGAATGCCCTGCCTCTAGTCCTAAAACGACTTATTCCAGTCAGTTTGACACAGCTGATCTCAGTTGTCGTGACCGACATATGGGAAGAAGGGTTTTTCAGGTTGACAGGTTCTAGGCATTAAAGGTTGCAGTCAATACCCTGAATAATGGCTACTAGGTAAGAATATGGGAACAACAGCCACCCAGAGGGAAGGAATTGGGAATGAGAGGAGATTGGGAAGAGGAGTCTTGTGAGACTGGAGTGGCAGGGGGAGGAACTGGGACTGAGTAGACAAGAAGACTGGGACTAGGGTCAGGAGGTTGGGATTGGTTGAGCAAGGATATTGGGACTGGGAGCAGTAAGGGAAACAGGGTGGGATGACACATGAGATCAGATGAGGAGCTAATAGGACGGACTGGAACTGGCTGGCCAAGAAGATTGAAATGAGCAACCAGTGTGGGGAGCAATGAAGGCAGGTGGAAGGAGAGACAGATCTGACAAAGGGCTGTGATGTGGGTGGAAGAATTGGGACCAGTTGGGCAAATAAACTAGGACAAATCATCAGGGGTGGGGAAGACTATGGCAAGAAGTTGTGGAGGGAAAACTGAGATTGGATGATCCGCCATACAAGAGATTATGACTTGTAATTGTGGGATGCTGAAAAAAGACAGAGTGGATGAGGAACTGGGGGAACTGGAGCTGTCTGGGGACTAGGAACTGAGGTGGGTAAGGGGAACTTGGAGTGACTGGACAATGAGATTGACAGTGGGTGAAGAACAAAGGGAGAGGCTGGAACTCAGACAATGAGCCCAAGTGGAAAGTGAGGACCGGCTGGGCAATGACACTGGATGGGGATGAGAAGCTTGAGGAATGGAAACGGGGACTGGGTAAAGTACAGGGAATGCACCTGGGAGACAGGACTGGTGTAGGGGTAGATTGGAGGGGACAGTGCAGAAGGGATCAAGAGGGGGGAACAGGCAGAAGAATCGGATCACTAAAAAGAAAAAAAACCCAATATTTTCATGGAGCGCAGCCTCGTCCTTCATATGCTCATCCAGCCATGAGCCAGTGGGCTTTGGATCAGGTGCAGTGTGGGAGGGAATGGAGCCAGTGAGGAACCTAAAGAAAAAACAGCAATTAAATAAGGATCTTTGAGAACTAGCATCTCTCTGAATGTTAGGTTTTTATTTGTACATGATACAAAATGCAGTTTTGATTCATGAGTCTTTTTAATTGGAGGATTTTGAGCCCCTCTCCAAGGTTGCAGCTAATTTATTAACAAAACAAAAGCCTGTTGCAGGTCTGTTTGTAATGGGCTTTGTCATTTCTCTCTTCGACTTCCTGGACAACAGAGCCAAACAACAACAACAGAAAAAAAAAGGGGGGGACCTTAGTAAGACTCACATTATATTGTTCCCTATATACCAGGAGATTTTTAGAGGGAAGAGTTTCACAAGCCTCAGCAGCAGCATGGAGAGAGAGAAGGTGATCTACAGGATAAGAAAAGGAAAAGACAAAAAGAAAAAATGGAGAAGGACTAATTAGCCACAGTAAGTATAGTAGCTCATTTATTTACATTTTTCGTGGTACAGCAGACAGGAAAATAGCTGGTCTCACTCCATAAAGACCCTTCCCAAAGGGGCTGGAGAGGCCCACGAACACTTGCTAGTGACAAAAAATAGGTAAAAAGGAGAAGAGGGATTGCCATCATTATCTCCCCTTCTTAGTCATCCTGAAAAAGTTATATGAATGGCCCAAAGTAACTCACAAACACAGCCTCATCAGAGGCCCGCAGACAGCATCTGTGGGTTATATCCCTTTGCTACATAATCTCTGCATTGCTGAGGATCAGCAACGTTGCAACAGACAGCTAATAAAAATTCTAACATGTAATCATACTCCTTAAGTTCAGGAAATAAACTTCCAATGAATTTTTCAGCTGATGAAGCCATGTTTTTGGCTGTTGCTATCACAAGGTGAGTTCCCTTATTTTTGTGTTAGAGGATATAAATGAAATGAGTCTCATGAACTGTCTTTATGCTCCACTTTTCCATTGGCCTCCAGTACATCAAAGAATTAATATAGTTAAAAATATTGCTTCCCCATACAGTTTCCATGTTCTTCCACCTTCTAATATATACTGTCAGCATTAAATATTGGCTAAATATTTTCTTCCAATTAGAACTACAGATGTCTGGGTCAAACTTCTACATTTCTCTAAGAAATCTATTTTGAGTTGGTTTTGGTTTTCAGTCTGCTCCCTGGAATAAAGCCATCCTATTTTCTTGGGTATGCATCCATTCTAATGCCCAGATTGTGGAAATGAAGGTCCGAATCCTCCACAGGATCCACATACCAGATCCCTGCACAACCTTGTTGTGACTCTGCCAGGAGTGAAGGGTTCTGACTGCAGGGTTGGGGATTCGTATTTAATGGGACAGACCGAAAAATTTCAAGTAACTAGTACTCCTAATTCCCCTTTTGCAGATGGGCAACTGAGGCACAAAGCAGCTCAGTGATGTGCCCACACAGGAAACCCATAGCAGAGCCGGGTAATGGACCCAGGTCTTCCACAGCCTAAACCAGTGTTCTAGAGACTGGATAATTCTTTCCCCTAATAACTCCATGTAAACATCTTTGTGGAGCCAGCCCTTTTTTGTTCTTTTCTTCTTTTGAACTACTACTCCCATGTTAAGGCATTAATTATTGCAGGCCATAATAGCCACTATGAAGTTTACCTAAGACACTTTTCATTCTTAATTGCCCTATCTTTCCTTGATCTTCCCGAACAGTGGTTCTCAACCTTTTGCAGGTTGTGACACACCTGGTGGCATATCGCGACACTGGACACGTGAGCCCACTTCCTCCCTTCCTCCCTGGCTAAATCCAGTCATCTCCCTGGTTCTCCGGGACACACTTACCACTGTGTGGTGACACAGTAATGCATCTCGACACAGTTGAGAACCTCTGTTCCAGAAGACTGTTTGTTTTGATGATCCCTGAAGCCTTGGCTACCTCTCTGACCATTTGTTGTTGTTCTGGTCTGGTTCCAATGTATCAGAAATCCTCTGAATGTACTGTTTGTTTTCTTCCAAGTTTCAGGAAAACCCACATGAGAATTCTGTGGAGTTTTTGCACCACTTGTGTTACTGGCTTGTTAGTGCAGAAGAAGAAAACAAGAATGTAGATTAGCCTCTTACTTCTGTTGGAGAGACTAGAAAATCATTTCAGCAACTCTAAATTTCTTGGAATTTTGTTGGTGGTTAATTGCCATTGTTATCTGCACTGCAATCATTTAAAACAAAATATAGGTCTTATGTTTGACTGTTTCCATCTGGAGCAAGTAGATAAGAGTACAATGAGAATGCTGGGTGTTTGACACTGTTTAAAAAGGCATTTCCCCAAATGCCTGTCTCTGTAATATACTTCAGCATTACAAGTTTAATCACTGGCTTAGTTTTCACTAAGTTTGCGGTCCTAACTCAGGCAAACTGCACAGGAATTTGATTTGACTCAAGAGAACTAGGATGTTAATGGACAAAGTACAGTGTCTCTTGGAGAGTACAGTGACTCATAGCCTGATAGATTCTAAGGTCAGAAGGGACCAATGTGATCATCTAGTCTGACCTCCTGCACAATGCAGGCCACAGAATCTCACCCACCCCTTCCGGCAATAAACCTCTAACCTATGACTAAGTTTTTGAAGTCCTCAAATCATGATTTAAAGACTTCAAGGTACAGAGAATCCATCAGCAATTGAGTCATGCCCCATGCTACAGAGGAATTCCAATCCCTCTCCCCCCCCAGAGCATTTGCTAATCTGCTCTGGGGGAAAATTCCTTCCCGAACCCAATGTGGTGATCAGTTAAACCCACATGTGGGCAAAACTTATCAGTCAGACACCCAAGAAAGAATTCTCTGTAATGACTCAGAATGCACCCCATCAATCATCCCATCAGCATATCTACTACCAGGAGCCAAAGATCAGTCAGCTGTCAACCTAGGCTATCCCGTTATACCATCCCCTCCATGAATTTATCAAGCTCAGTTTTGAAACTAGCCAGATTTTTTGGCCCCGCTGTTCTGTTTGGAAGGCTATTCCAGAACTTCAATAGACAATAGTCAGTGACAATGACCACCATAGGGAAGGATCTGTAACAGTAAAACCATAAGATCTTCTCTTGGTGGATCTTAAAACTCAGAACCATTTTTTTAATCTTCAGCTTGTCTTTTTTAGCCCCATTGCTTTTTTACACAGTGCTAATTTATCTGCTTTTTTCCAAGATCCAAGCCCAAAATGTATCTGAAATGGAATGGAATTGTTTCCCTCTCTCAGCTCAGTTCTACTTCATTAGTAGTCTAAGTGAGTTCGATGATGCATAAAAGTTTGTAACTATTTTGTTAGCTTATAATCACTTTTTCTTCTCCCCAGGAGATGGTGATTGATTTATACTAAGATCAATATATTCCAGCATGTGGCTGTGGTGCATTAAAAAATGAGAAGTCTAGTTATATAATTTGTTGTCAATTGTCTTAGTATGAAGGAAAATAGAACAAAGATAAAACTCATAAAGAACAGCAGCTAGGAAGAAAAAGAACAATATGTTTACATGTTTGGCACTAGTCAGAAGAATTCTTGCACAGATTCCTAAATGTATCTCTGTAGCCAGGGACCAAGCTGGATGAGAGGAAGAGAATGATATCCTCCCAGGGTCTTCTTGCAATCCCCTTGAGACACCAAAACAAGGTGCTGCCTTATAAAAGATTAGCGGGTCGTCTTACTATGATTCTTTCTATACTCTCTTTTGCACTTGACCTGCAGTGACTTCAGCTGATCTGTAACCCATTTCTGTTGTCCTTTGATCAGCACTGAAATAGTTAACACAGTTCTAGTACTGAACATTTTAAAATTCCATCAAGATGAATGGGAGAAGCTTATACTTCCTCTGGGTTGTGTTTCAACCTGTGTAGGCAGGCATCCCTGTATCAGTTTATAGTGGTGTATAATTTTTTGGGTGGCTGGTGGGGGAGTTGCAACTTGCTCACTTTTTCTTTTTAGATCAAGGTTTTGATTCTGGAGCACGAAATGGCACCTTCCAAGCTGTACCAGCTCTGTGAGTTTCCGTGAGCCAGCCCTCTTTGTAAGCAACCGGGAGCAGGGCTTATGCCAGCCAGAAAAATTGATGTTGGTGATGTTGCAGCTGCCTGAAGTTCCCTACCCTCTATGGCTATGTCTACAGTTGGCCAAATAAATTGACTTAGCATGTCCACACTCAAAAATTAAGTCGACTTAAAGGGGACCCTGCCAAATTGACTTAGAGCGTCCACACTGGATGCTTAAGTCGACTTCTAGGGGCTAGGTGGACCTGGGACTGGTCCACGGTGGCAGGGAGGGCACCCCTTGCCAAGTGCCAGGGGGCTCAGCATTTGCCCCATTGTACCTGGGTTCAATGGGGGCTGAGCAGGACAGAGACACTGTCAGGGCATAGGAGCGGGGTGGGCAGAGCTCTGTCCTGCCCTGTGGGGAGGCAGGCCAGGCTCTGGCTGTGCCAGCCACCCTGGCAGGGAAGGCAGCGGGGGAGCCCTGGAGCCCTTAAATTGACTTTGTCGACTTAGGGCTAATCTGCATCTACACTGGCTAAGTCAACTTAGCCAGTAAAGTTGACTTTAAACCAGGTTTAATAAAGTCAACTTTAAATTTCCTTAAGTCGACTTAAGCAGCAGCTTAAGTCGACTTAAGGAAATTGTAGTGTAGATGCAGATTAAATGAAGTCGACTTAAGCAAGCTTAAGTCAACTTAATTTGTAAGTGTAGATGCATCCTATGCTCTTTGAGTAGAACATAGACCTGGAGCAGCATAGCACAAGAGTGACAGATCACTTACCGCCCCATCCCAATCTCAGTATGGTGAGGGGGTGTTCATGGTGGTAGGGGCTGTGGGGAAGCACTATCCATGCAGGGTGGAGATAAGAGGTTAGATAATGGAGCCTGTCAGGGGACTTGAAGCTGTGGGAGCTAGGTGGAAGAAAATGTGTGTGGGCTACAGGTGGGAACGAAGAGGGAAGCAGATCTACAGGAAAGCCAAGGTGTGTGTGTGTGTGTGTGTGTGTGTGTGTGTGTGTACACACATACACCTGTAATTGTCACCCCCATATTGTGGATGGGCAGAGGAAGTTCAAATTTCAGAACACTGACCAGAAAGCATGATTTCTTCTCCTCATCTAACTTTTTTGAGGGGTTTCTGACTCATGGTGTTTGAACTCTTGCAGTTGGCAATGATGCATTGGTCTGGATCAGTTCAGCACAGGAAATAGCCCCCACAGTGATTTCCACCCCCCTCCCCCCTTGCAATCATGTTGTTTCCTCATGGAAATGGGCTTGGGGCCTGCCCCTGCAACTGGTGACTCCCTGGGATTCATGCAGGCTAGGATTCTCTGCATGGATGACCTGTTCCTTGGCACTCAATCGAAACCCTTCACCCCAGCTCCCTTGCAGTGCAGGTCCATTGAAGTCCTCACAACTGTCCCTGGGATGTCAGAACATGTGGGGGCTGAAGGGAAGGAAGTCTCATCAGTAAAGGTATCACAGTTTGAGGCTGTATTATCTTTTCCTGCTAGTTTTCTGTGGCCCCAGGAGTGGGACGTGTCTTCTCTCTCTGGCCATGAATACTCTTTCCTGCTGACCAACTGCATCTGTTTCTCCTTCATATGGCTTTTGGAACTGTGGAGAGCCTTCTGTAGATTTTGGAATGGGGACATGATGCTGTGGATCTCCCTTTCAAGTGACAAAGGGGAAATCTGTGCACAGATCTAGGGGTCACTGTCTTCAGTGGGCTAACTCATGTAAGTAAGGGCTTCAGCATCAGGAACTAAAATAGACATATTACTCAGAGGAGCGGGGAACAGGACATAACAGAAAGTTGTGTCATTTGATTTGTTTAGTCTTTGCATAGATCTTGTTCCAGTTTTATAATTTAATTTTAGGCACATGAAGTCAGGCATGAGAGCCAGAATACAGGGCTGCAAGTTGAAGGCAA
The DNA here is from genome assembly GCA_007922175.1 of Pelusios castaneus. NCBI lineage: Eukaryota > Metazoa > Chordata > Testudines > Pelomedusidae > Pelusios > Pelusios castaneus. Next base: position 8,040,717 of record ML685821.1, read on the forward strand.
GCTGAAAGCAGTGATTTCGAGTAAGGGAAAGTGAGGTTGTTCAGGGTTTATGGATGCTGTTCCATGTGTACACAATAGTGCTAATAAAGAAATACAAGGTGTGTTAAGGAGGGGCAGTTGGTAGAGATAAAGAAGAAGAAAAGTGTTGACCTGTGGTTAGAGACAGTGCTGTATGGAGACCTGAAAAAGAATAGCAAATAGATCAGATGCATTATTCATAATGAATACAGTTATCTATAGGATGTTGATATTTTTAATTAAAGAAATTATTTGAATACAGAGTTTCATCATTCCACCAAGTACAAATCCAAAGGTTCCCTCTTTTTCTCTCTTTCTTCCTGTATTTTAAAAGAGACACATGCTGACTGTATTCCTGAGGAATAGTGAGCTTCTCAAGAAAAGGAAAAGTTCATGCACTAAATAAGTCTTCAGCTGGTTCCTCTCCAAAGAAAAATCAGGATAAATAACATTCTATGATATGATGTTGTTTAAGAACTTCAGTGTATAGCAGTTGTAATTACTTCTAAAAAATATCAACTTTGTCACATCTTAAACTCCTGCATAAGGAATTTGATGTACCTGTGCCAGGGAGAACAATGTTATGTTCCTTCAAATCCTACTGCAGAAGTGGAAGTCAAGATAATAATCATTTTCAGAAGCATTTCCCCGCCTTACAAAGGAAAAAGTCATTTGGATTGCTTCTAAAATATTGATTTTTTTTTGGAAGATTTGTTCTGAATTGCTAAAACATCGAGGTTATGAGCTGACAGTTTGTAAGGTGACTAAAGTAATTTCCTTAATATTTTGTTTAGATGAATGCTTCAATTTTGTTCCCTAGGCTATGTTTATATGGACAAGAATGGTTTTCTTGTATCTAGATTTCATTAACATAACAAAACATTTCTGTGCTCTCAGGAAAGTACAAATGGGAGAGAAGGGGAAGTAAGAGGTCAGAACTGTGCATTTATATTATCTGCAGATTTTAGTTGGGCAGTTATTCAAGTGTCCACTAAAGACACCCAAAGAAATAGATGGATAACAAAAAATTCACAATATATTTTAAAGGTGTCAGTCTAAACTTACACATGAAATAATATATTTAGAGCTCAGATTAGGAGATGGGACAAAAAGTACATCTTCCTAATAATTTGTGGTTGATTTGCTTAAATATGAGGCATGATCCTGCAAACAACTGTGTGAGTGACTTTACTCACATGAGTAGTCCTGCTAAAGTTATTGAGATTACTCATGTGACTAAAGTTGTCCACTTGCTTAAGTGTTAGTAAGACCAGGCCCAAGATATGTCTTAACTATTTCATTCAACTGTGAGACATTGGGCATGAGGCATAACCACATCTGCTCTCTTGTAAATTTGCACACTGTCTATTTATGTGAGTAGGACCTACCTTCTTGATTGTGATTTTGCAGAACAGACGCCCTTGTGAGTTTAAAATTCCTTTTCTTGCTTGGTATATAGCTTGGATCCGTAAGTACCCAACTGTTCATGCTAGTAGTGTCATTTAAATTAATTTGGAGTTGTGTCAACCCCACTGCAGGATATAAAATTAGGAAATTAGAACAAAGCAACCCTGAGTTGCAATGGAAAATTTTGTAACACAGCATTTTTAAGGGAAGGTAAAAGTAGGAGAATTGAAATAAGTAGTTTCTTTATCTGAGTCAGGCTGATGTTGGAAGTGGAAGTTTATTATTTAAAATACTTTTCTTTTTTAACAAGAACTAAAATTCATCAAAGCTTGCTCACGATGTATTTTAAAAAAAACAAGGAGTCTTGTGGCACTTCTAAAGACTAACACATTTATTTATCGCATGAGCTTTCATGGGGGAAAATCCCACTTTGTCAGACACTTGAAGATGGAGAGCTTATGGAATTCTGTAAATTCTCCATCTTCAAGCATCTGATGAAGTGGGATTTTCTCCCACGAAAGCTCATGCGATAAATAAATTGGTTAGTTTTTAGAAGTGCCACAATACTCCTTGTTTCTTTTGCTGAACTAGACTGACACAGCTACCCCTTTGGAACTTACATATTTTAAGTAACAAATAGTACTTTGTGCTTTTTAAAAATGAAAAAGGACTCTTAGACTTTACTCGCTTTTGTAGCCATATGGACATGTGTGGCATGGAACCATTCCTTTTTCCCCCTTTAAATAAAAGGCCACCCTCCTCCCCCAAACTCAGTAATTTTCCACCGGTAAAACAACTGTTCAGTGTCTGCCATCTGCTGTGCTGGCAGGTCCCAATGAAGCAGCAGCAGCAAGTCAGGATTTGTAACATCATGCAGTGAATGTTAATTCAACTTTCATTATCGCAGCTGGTGTTCATCTTGTACCTTGACTCCAACTTCCTTTAGGTGATGACATTAGAGGGGTTCTAGTAGCTAAAGAACAAGAGGGTAAAATCCAGACTTCCAGACAATCAGGGGAAGTTGATCACAACAGATATCCGTGCCCAGTATTTTTCTTTTTCCCCACAAGGGCTGTTTTCTATTCTTTCATTTCTTGTCTTCGTTTCTAAAGATTTTAAGACTTTTTGCCCACAATGGACTGCTCGGGAAAAGAACCGCTTCCCCATATCTATCAGCCTTCTATTTTATATTTGCTTATTTCTGGGGTGAGGCCTTTTTTTTCCCCCTTGCTGAAATCTTTTTTTCTGAAATTTCATATTCACTCATCCAACCCTAGTCAAAGTGGTGTCATTCTCTGCTGAAAATCAGAGAGCGTGCTTCACAATTTCCTGTTATCTCCAGAAATATACCCAAATCAAAATGCATTGATTTTTTTTGAGACTTTTGTCATGTCAGATGGACCAAATACCACATTTCTGAAAGCTGATTCACACAGGTGGACCCCTGTGCCCTTACTGAACTCGGCGGCTCTGGCCATGCAGATCAGCTTGGACTGTAGGATCCCTGGGCCATGAACAGCATGTTGTAGCACGACTTGCACATTGCTCTTGCTACATAAATGATATAAATAAACAAAAAGCAGTGACAGCTTAAATGGGGGCAATTAAACAAATCCTCTTAAATGAGAACCAATGTGTACATGGCCCCAATGAAAGTAAAGGGCTTGTAAGTTACCACCAAATTTGGTTCACTAAATAAACCGTTGTATAAGTTGTATAATATGTGTGTGTGTGTGTGTGTGTGTGTAATATAAATTTCAGTAATTAAAAAAACACTATTGAAATCTACACCTCCCAATTTTTGAGACCTCTCTGCTTTGGCTGGCCTTGCTGAACTTCTAACTGCCCCAAGGAAAAAACAACAGAGTCCTGTGGCACTTCTAAAGACTAAAAGATTTATTTATCGCATGAGCTTTCGTGGGAAAAAATCCCACTTCGTCAGACGCTTTAAGATGGGAAACTTACAGAATGGGAGGAAATTAAATGCAGGGGAGTGTATGACATAGGATCACGTCAGGTTGTAACAGCAAATCAAAACAGGTGCTAGGATTCAAACACTGGATAACAGCCTGCATGGCCCCACAATATGCCAACATTTTTATGGCCGATTTAGAACAATGCTTCATCACGTCTCATCCCAAAGCACTTCTACTTTAGTTACATTATATTGATGGCATCTTCATCATCTGGACCCACGGGAAGGATGTCCTTGAAGATTTCCATAGGGATTTCATCAATTTCCACTCCACAATCAAACTTAGCCTGGAATACTCCACACAAGAGATCCACTTTCTGGACACTACAGTGCAAATTAGCGATGGGCATATAAAGACCATCCTATACCGAAAACCTACTGATTGCTATAGTTACCTACATCCCTCGAGCTTTCATCCAAGATACACCACACGATCCATTGTCTACAATCAAGCCCTTAGATATAATCGCATTTGCTCTGACCCTTTAGACAGAGACAGACACCTTCAGGATCTCTATCAAGCATTCTTAAAACTACAGTACCCACCCGCAGAAGTGAAGAAACAAATTGACAGAGCCAGACAGGTATTCATAAGTCAATTATTACAGGAGAAGCCCAAGGAAAAAAAGCAACAGAACACCATTGGTCGCCACCTACACCCCCCAAATCAGACCTCTTCAACACATCATCAAAGATCTATAGTCTATTCTACAAGATGATCCCTCACTCTCTCAAGCCTTGGGAGACAGACCTCTCCTTGCTTACAGACAGCCCTCTAACCTTAAAGAGATACTCACCAGCAACTACAGATCAAACAAGAGAAACATTAAAGCCAGAACATATCCCTGCAACAGACCACGCTGCCAACTTTGTCCTCATATCTACACTGAAGACACCACCACAGGACCAAATCAAGCCACCTACTCCATCAAGGTCTCATTCACCTGCTCATCCACCAATGTGATTTATGCCATCATGTGCCAGAAATGCTCCTTTGCCTTATATATTGGACAAACAGGACAGTCTCCGTGCCAAAGAATAAATGCACACAAATCTGACATCAGAAATTGCAACACTACAAAACCAATAGGGGAACACTTCAATCTCTCTGCTCACTCTATTGATGACTTGCTAATAGCTGTGTTGAAACAGATGAATAACAAATCACAGCTTCAGAGAAACTGCAGAATTTATATGCAAGTTTGACTCAGTTGCTTTGGGGTTAAACAGGGACTCTCATTACAACAGGTGATTTGACCTCAGCTTCCTATATGCTGTTCCCCAATGTTTGAATCCTAACACCTATATTCTAATTTGCTGTTACAGCCTGACCTGATCCTATGTCATACACTCCCCTGCATTTAATTTTAACCTATGCTGTAAATTTCCTATCTTCAAAGCATCTGATGAAGTAGGATTTTCTCCCATGAAAGCTCATGCCGTAATCTGTTAGTCTTTAAAAATGCCACAGGGCTCTGTTGTTTTTCTACCATAGACTAACACAGCTATCCCTTTGAAACTTGCCCCAAGGGTTGTCCGAGTGTGAAAGAAATGTGGGCCAGCTCCTCAGCAGGTGTAAACTACTGGGGCTCTCTGGAGGGCACTGGAGCCAGGCTGTGGATGTGGCAGGTAGTGACCCTATTCAGACAGGTTGCCTGCCACTCCGCGTGGGACTTCTGTTACACACACCAACCTACTGCCAGGTGCCATCCTGGTGACCCTGTGTCCATCCCTCAATACTGAGTTGGGGGGGAGGTAAGTTTAGTTCAGCAAAACAAACAAGGAGCCCTGTGATAAATCAATGCGTTAGCCTTTAAACGTGCCACAGGACTTCTCATTTGCTCACTACTGAGAGGACACGTTGTACCTAACCCCAGCGGCCAGCAAGCGATTGCAAGGCGCTGCCCGCCAGCAGAAGGCGCTGACCGGGGTGGCCGGGCTCACAGGGGGAAGGGTGCAGCATGGAATATTGCGGAGCAGCTGGGGCCGGCACGCGCTGCTGTGGGCAGACGGAGCACACGCAGGCACCAGCCAGGCCGCCCGCTCAGCCCCGTCCAGTCGCGCGCTCCAAGCCAATCGCTCCCCAGTCTCCCGGCCGGCGTCCTGAGCTCTCGCGAGAGCTGGCTAGTAAACAGCCCTCGGATTCGATTCCTCCAGCTGCTCTCCCTGCTTCCGCGGGGCTGGCACTGGTGGGGAGCTCGCGCAGACACAGGCTCTGCTGCTGCTGCTGCTGCAGGGACGCAGGAGCCGGGCGCAGGGAGGTGAGTGCGGCTGCGAGTCCGGGCAAAGCTCTGCCCAGGGAAAAGCCACTCCGCTCTGAGCGTCTGTGTGGAGGAGGGGAAGGAGCCTCTTTCTTGCACGGTGCAGCGAGAGCGATCCTGTCATTGCAGACTGGAAGTCTTTTCTCCCCCACCCACCATGAGGCAGCTGTTTGCTGCCATGGCCATTCAGGTTCAGGGAGGCTCGTGTTAGCAGTATGTGGCTTCTGGAGGAAGGGAGAGAGCAATAGGGAAGGGCAATTGCCTGTCTCCACTCCTTCCCCCCCCCCCCGCTCCAGTTGCTGATCCTGTGGGAGCAGAGGGTCTTGTGTGAGAGGAGGTCTCTCTGGTCCCTTGGGGTGCAAGGGGTCTTTTTCCAGGGAGAAGCTGTCAGGCTATGTGAGGGATAAGTTAGATGAGCTGAGATTTCTAAAAGGCGTCAAGTGAGAGTTAGCCCGTCAGCCACATCGAAATTCCTCCCTGCCAGAGGGAGAGAGAGAGTTAAAATTCTCAGAAAGGGGTTCTCCTGTGCCCAGATTAATCAGGTTTGGTCCTCTTGTTCTCGTCCTCCAGCCTCACAGCCTGGGCTCTATGGAGACTCTGGGGCTGCAACTGAGCCTTACCTGCAGAGCAGAACTCCTTTTTCAGCACTGTGTGCAGCTTCAAAAACCTGCCAATCCAGGTGCGAGAGACAAGCTCCCCAAAAAGCAGAAGGTAGACTTAGGAGACCTGTGTTTGAGGCCCCCGTCACTGGGGAGACTTTTTTAGGATGGGCATAGTGAAGATGAACTTGAATATGTAGTTGTCTCACAGGCATGATGCTCTCTCCTGTGGGAGATGAACTCAAATCTGTGACTAGATAAAGTATCATCAACAGAAAAGGTCCATAAATATGTGCAGGTGTGTCTGGCAGGTATGAGATTATGTGGGGTGTGGAGGCGATTATACAGATTTTTGGTTTAGGGATGTCCTGTCCTGTTTTAGATTAATCTCTTTAGCTATTTTAAAAAAGAAAACCTGGTTTAGCTGGCCAGATCCAAAATCCACAGAAATCAAAAGGTACTTTTCTATTGACTTCAATGGGTTTTGGATCAGGCCTATCAATTAGCAGCTCAGCTTTTTGCTTAGCTTATATTTTTAACTGAACTACAGTGGCTGTGAGAGGGATAAAAGTAAAATGCAGACAGAAGTAGGGAGAGTCTTGTATGTGCTGTAAATCTGATGTTTTTAAAAAACAAAACAAATTCAGCCCTTGGGTTAGAACAGTTTGTTTCAGATCTACACCAAAAGTCACTTTGCACTGGCGTTACATGCCTATATCTTGTGTGATTAAAATCTCAAATGGGAATAAATAAGCCTTTATACAGGTTTAGCTTCTGGGTGTATTTCTATTTAGGAGTTAGTTTCTCTCTCTCTCTAAGGACAGGTACAATTTCTTCATTTGTTATTTTATTTCCTTCATTTGTTCCTTACTAATGACTGGATCATCTTGTTTGTAAATTGTTGGTGTGTTTTGTTTGTTTGGAGTTTTTTGTTTGTTGTTTAAATACTCAGTTTCAATGTTGACTGCAGTTTTGTAAATTCCCTGGCAGTAGATAAATCTTGCTTGGGGAGTGTATATATAACACTAGAAACATCACTCTTTTTTGCTGTGTGTTCTCTATGATGTTTGCCTCAAAATATGCAAAATCTTTAAATGTTTCATCTTCCTCACCCCAGAAGCCCAGTGGGTGAAACAGTATCAGTTTTGTTTTTAGTCAAGCAATAATTCAAATACATAGAAATTTTACATTTGACTGTCTTTCTTAGTATCAATATTAGCCCAAATGAATATAAATATGAGAAACATGTTACTGTAGCATATATAATGTATATAGTTTTATCCTGTATTTTGTGCTATATGTGGTCATGACTTTCTGACTTTAATTAAAGTGTGTCTTGATTTAAGAAAGATCAACTATATAATTCAGTGTGCTTCAGTGTGTGCTGCTTTTTCGCAGACTGCTTTGGCATGGTGAGGATTCATTTTAAATATAATTACTTAATAGATTTAATAACAAAGAACCCAGAAAGCAAACCGTGAAAGGCACGTTTATTTCAGGGAAAAATTAGTTAATATGAATGCAGTTGGTATGGGAAGCAAATATTTATGGCAGATAGGTATTCTTATATGTCTCATTTTGAGGCCGGATCCAAAGAAAATTCAAGTCAAATGGGAAAACTCTGGATCAGGCCATGTGTTGGAAGTATACAATGGAGGGGATGCGATTCAATCCAAGCGAAGCATGCAGGCTGGATCCATCATGGACCTGACTGTGCAGTTCTTACATTGGTGATCACTGAGTCTTTGATGCTGTGCCCGCTGAATTTAATGGTGGACTGCAATGGTGTGACTTCTCACACGAGTCAGGTGTGGACCATCTAACTCAACAGTTTTTACCCAGCAGGGAGGATCTGTGCTGTTTTGATTGTTTAAAATTGCCCAAACTTTTTATTCTATCCATTTTTATTTTGCTAATGAACATGCTTTATTCTCTCTCAAACTTCAAGGAAATTATTTAAATGTGAAACTGGTTGATAAACTTCTGAAATTGTATGCAGACAGATGCATGATAAGCTTGCAAATGATGATACAAAGAATTACTACTTTAAGTACAAGTTCCAAAGGGATAGCCGTGTTACTCTGTTGCAGAAAAACAAACAGAGTCCTGTGGCACTTTTAAAGACTAACAGATTTATTTATCCCATGAGCTTTCGTGGGAGAAAATCCCATTTCATCAGACGCTTTAGAAGATGGGAAATTTACAGAATGGGAGAAAAGTAAATGCAGGGAAGTGTATGACATAGGATCAGGTCAGGCTGTAACAGCAACTCAAAATAAATGTTAGTATTCAACCACTGGGGAACAGCACAGGGTTTGAATCCTAACATCTATTTTGATTTGCTGTTACAGCCTGACCTGATCCTATGTCATACACTTCCTTGCATTTAATTTCCCCCCATTCTGTAAATTTCCCATCTTCAAAGCGTCTGACAAAGCTCATGTGATAAATAAATCTTAGTCTTTAAAAGTGCCACAGGACTCTGTTTACTTTAAGTACAGAATTCATCATCATCAAGAGTAAGCTGTTACGATATGGTAAATTGTTTGGTTTTATTCCACCAGAAGAGGCTTTGTGTATCTTAGGGTAATGATAGTTGACATAAATCAAACATACCATTGTATGCAAAATCACTTAATCATCCCTCATTTCCTACTCTTTTTAATGTACAGCTACTTTTAGAACAGACTTACCATCAACAGTAATTGCTTTACAGTAATATAAAAATATGAGGCTGGTAAATAACTAGCTGAAGTTTAATTCTTTAAGATGCACTTTGGCAGGCTTTTGAAAAGGGTTAGATAACTGCATCACTATCAACACCATCTTAGCTATGCAAATTAAAATAACAGTGAGGGCAATCAGATCTCAGTCATGGTTCAAGGCGTAAGCCAGAGATCAGGAAAGAATCGGTTCCAACTCCTGACTGCTACATTTGACAAGGTGCATATCTGAGGAGCGGGGTGTTTGATGTCCTTTGAAGCACTGGATGCTGAAGATTGCTTGATAGATTAGATGTGATGTGGCATGGCAAATACCATGTCTCTGTAGGTTTAAAGCAGTGGTCTTCAACCTGGGCGGTACCGCCCACTAGTGGACGTTTTGTGATTTTATTTTTTTTTTTTTTGGTGGGTGCTACAAAAATGAAGGAAGGAGATAATGGCCATGCTTATCCGGCTGTAATTTATAAAAAGTTTGTATGAATAATGAATGAATGACTACATTTTGTTTGAATGAAATTTGTTTGATATCCTATTTAAAATATCTGAGTTTAAAATTTAAATAAATTGAAAATTATAATTAACAATTAATAGTATGACTATAACAATTAATTTAACGACAGTGGCAATTTATAAAAAGTAACAATTTATGTAGGTTGGTGGTAAACTTACTGCATATGTGAAAATATTGGAAAAACTGGGCGCTGATACAAAGAAGGTTGAAGACCACTGGTTTAAAGAGTAATATTTGCCAGTCCTGCTGCTCCTGCAGCTGCACTTTTCTCCAAGAATAACTAAAAACAAAAGGATAGATGCATAAACTGAGCATTGAACGTATCTCTTAGGAACATTTTGATCAATTCAGGGAGCATTAAAGACAACAGAGTCCTATGGTACTTTTAAACAGATTCTCTCACAAAAGCTCATGAGATAAATAAATCTGTTAGTCTTTAAAAGTGCCACAGGACTCTGTTGTCTTTCTAAAATAGACTAACACAGCTACCCCTTTGGAATAGGAAGCATTAAAATTAGTGATTGTGGCATTTAATGTTGTGTTTTATGCAAGAAATTGGATCATCCCCCTATCAAACCTTGTTTTAAAAATCTGAAACTGCCCATTAGAGATGTGGTCAGACAATAAAACGTTTGCTTGACAACTTTTTCTGAGCTGTTGCAGTAGAATGAGGCTTAAGTGAATATAGATACTGCTTAATTTTGGGGGAAATATATCTTCCTTGTAAATTCAAAGCACAGAGTTTCAAATCTAATCAATAGGCTATTATAGAAAAGAGATTTAAATAACCCCAAAACTTCATCTCTGTGTTTCAAGTGATCCCAGTGAAACAGCTTTATGTGAGCATTCAAGGGGCCAGCAAATACCAGTTGCTTAAAAGAGAAGGCCTTCTAATGAAGGTGTAGGGGAGGTGTGCTCCCTGCTTAATTTGTAGTGAGAGGTATCAAGGCTCATGTAATTTTTTTTTTTTTTTTACTTTCATAACTGAGGCTGCAGGCCCAGAGGTGGAGCGGCTATGTACTGCCAAGCCTAGAAATGCCAGGCCTGAGCCCTGGCAATCCCTGGCACAAATTAAGCACCGAGTTTACTTAGATGGACCCGATTACTCCCATTGTTGCAAATTGCAGCACATGCCCACATCTCTCTTACAGGCAGCTGCACCACAGGGTTAGGGAAGAATTTTCACCCAATGGGATACTCAGGCCTTAAATTCTATCTGGGAGCCCTTAGTAACCCAGCAGATGGAGGCTGTCCAGGAGATGTGCTGAATCTTTGGCAGACCCTGAGCTAATTCTGGACCCCTGGCGGAGGGTCACTGCCTTAAAGGGCCCACTTACTGTTCCTTTTGCATATCTGAGCCCACGGAAAGGTTACAGAAGGGAGGTGCTTTCCATCAGCTGGCCACAGACTGCTTACATGGCCACACGGCTCCCCTATCAATTTCCCAAAGTTGACTCTGGGATTCCACCCCCCCTGGTTGCCATGGATGGCATTTAGGTGCTTGGAGAGGGTATCAGGGGAAGGCACAAGTAAGCCTAGTTCTTACCAAGCATGGTTCTTAGCTGAGTCAGCCAGAGACATTTCTTAAAGGGAGTCGCATAAGCAGAACTGAACTCTTCCCCCAGAGGAAAGTAGACAGGAAAAGCCATCAGGTATAAGAATTCTTCCTACTGCACTCTCTCTCCAAGGCAGTCTGGGAGGGTATGGAAGAAGGAAATGCCCTGGCCACAATAAGGAAGGTAGAAGTGGTGGATCCTAAGTCAAAATAGGGTCAAGAACCCCTCTCACTCTGAGGTTTATATGACTGGGGTAGGATAAAAAGCCACCTCACAAAGTAACATTTTCTTAAAATTAAACAGTTGTGAAATCTAAGTCCCAGCCTGTCCCACTCCCTGGAGCGTAATAAGGGAATTACTGCAACCTGAGCCAAGGTCAGTTTAATGGTGAAAGAGTTGTCTGTTCCACCTGAAAATGTAATTACAGTAGTTCTAGCATGCAGCGTGGTAGTAACATAGACTGCTTTCATTCATAGCTCTTTGGATAAAATTAAACCAATTGTACATTCAGAGGCAGCCGCCATTTCTTGGGGTTAAAGGCCAACATTGCCCTGATGGGCTCTACAACTTGTGCTTTGTGTTATTTGGGGCTTGGCAAATCAGGAGAGGAGAATAAGTGAATGCAGTTAAAAGTTGATGATTTGTTGTAATGTAGAAATGTTTTTATTAGCTATAGTTGCAGAAAAGTCCAAACAAAGTCTCTGTTTGAGTGGTAGTTCTGCCCTGAAAATGTAATTTACTAAGCGCGGAAATCTTGCAGCTGACAGGTAAGGATTTTTAAGTGGTAAAAATGAACTTTTCTGCTAGATGTTGAGCAATCATACAGCAGTTGAGGAGTTGCTATTACTAAAGATACGTATTGGCTAACTGTTGACACAAGTTCCCTTTTAGTGGAGGAGTTGCGCCTCCTGGTTTGCAAATGTTTGTATAGCAAATACACGCTGAAAGAATTATTTCCTGAGGTGTTTATTTCAGAACTTAGAGTAGTTGCATGTCCTAAAAAGCAGTGTGTGTACAGCTGCATTTACATTGTTGAGATGTTAACAGAAAAAGGGAAGAAGGAATTTTCATCATTAGTTTCACTGTCTTGCGATATCCTGTGCATACACTTTTATCACTAGGTTTTCTTTGCACTTCATTGCCCAGATGTGGTGGTAAAACATTCTGATTGAACAGCTGGCAGGGGGTTCATCATGACTGACCTGCCATGTTTCACTTCCGTAATATGTGTCTATACGTGTATGAAAAAACTTTCTCCTGGCTAAAGTAAGCTTCCCCACTGCTATTTAAAATACTGTAATTTGTTCCTCTGACTACTTCAAATACTTCACAATATGGCTCTTGGTTTCTACTAAAACTTTATTTTTAAAAAAAAAAAAAGCATGAGGAAGCCTGCTTTAAAAGAGTGTGTGTGTGTGTGTGTGTGTGTGTGTGTGTG
>ML685821.1:8053214-8118944 GCA_007922175.1 Pelusios castaneus
GAGAGAGAGAGGAAATCTTTTATACGTTCAAGTATACTAAAATATTAAAATTGTAAAGAGTCTTTGTTTAGAGCTAGTTTTAAATGTCATTTAAGTTAGTCTTGTGCTCTTTCCTGCTCTAACTATTAAGCATGACTGCCTCCCAGAAATGAAGAACCATTGTAAATCCATTATTTGTACAATAATCAGTAAGTGTTAATAGTTTGTGATCTCACTAGGACCTTTGCTCCTCAAAACTTTTGTGAGCAATGGAGATAGACGGGCATTTCTCTGTGCAAGCTTGTTATAAGATATTTGGATTAGTGAAATTCTGTGATATATCATTAATTTTGTGCAGCATTCTCCTTCTCCTCCTCCCTCAGAAGGCATTCCGGTGCTTCATTTGATGGGAAAGGGGACTTCATTTACAATATAAGAATAGTAATTGACACTTCTGTAGCACTTTCTATGTGAGCATCTCAACTCACTCAAGTTTGCATGCTGTGAGCCAGTTTTGCGGTTGTAGGGTAGTTATGAAAACAACCCAACTTCTTCCCTCAGTATAAACAGTTCCAAACACCATCAACATTCTCTTGCTGTTCTCCAATGTTCAATTTGCTGTTACAGCCTGACCTGATCCTATGTCATGTACTTCCCTGCATTTAATAACTGCACAAAAGTTTGAATTAATAATAAAAAAATAAGGAGAGTTTAAGATAGAAAGAAGTAAAACATGAGTGTACAATAGTTCTAACTATAGACTGGTCCCTGGCTACTTAGAGGACACATGCAATATTGTAATTAAATACAATTCATTTCTTGAATTCTCTATCTGAACCTCAATATTACAGCTATGGTAAGTTCCAAAGGGGTAGTCATGTTAGTATAGTTCAGAAAATTAACAAGGAGTCCTGTGGAACTTTTAAAGACTAACAAATTTATTTATTACATGAGCTTTTGTGGGAGAAAATCCTACTTCATCAGATGCTTTGAAGAAGTGGGACTTTCTCCCATGAGAGGTCATGTAATAAATACATTTGTTAGTTTTTACAAGTGCCACAGGACTCCTAGTTATTGTTAAGATAGAATTACACAAAACTAGATTGTTAGCCACCAGTTGAGGCTAAGGGATTCGCTTCAACAAATGTAGAAACATTGCATATCCTACAATACTTTTCAGTAAAAGAGCTGCGTGAAGATATGAAAAGATTATTACAAACAGTATCTCTTTTCTTCACATAACCTTTAAACCTGGTCAATATCTCTTTGGCATTTTTTTTAAATCCTTGCAATCCTGTCAGCATAGATAGAACATGTGCCTAAATAGAAATGTTTAATGCAATTAAAAAAAAAAAAAAAAAGCATTGCGTTTAGAACTGGTTGAATTTCTTTTGTTTAAAACATCTTTTAATGACAAGTAGCTGTTTCTTAAAAAAATGAAAACTTTTGCAGTTTTTTAATTGGGATGGGGAAAGGAGTGCTCCCACCTGTCCCCCAATAGTTAGGGCTTATTTTATTGTTTTCAGAGGGGCAGGAAAATAAGATCTTCTCTTCTCATCTGTTTTTGCTCCCCTTTTTCCAATTTATTTCTCTTATTTCTTTTTTGTCTCTGGAAAAAAAGAAAGAGGAAAGGAATGCTTTCATTTTTCAAGGGGTCTTTTTGTTGACAAATCACTGAAGTTGAAAAACTTTTATACAAATTCTTTGACAAGTTGTGCTACAAAAAGCTTTATTTTTTTAATCAGCTCTAATTATGGTTAATTATGCAACTTATGGAGACTCACCTTGCATTCTTGCATAGGAAGGAGCACACTGAAGTTATTTGGAACTGGGCCAAAAAATCCAAGTGATTTGGCAAATTCAGGGATGCTAAGTGAAAAGTAACGCGCTTTAGAAAAAATAATCCTGAGTAATCATACAAAATGATAGTATCTAAATTAGTTGTAATCACTCAAGAAGGGGATCTGGGAATCGTGGATAATTTTCTGAAAACGTTCATGTGCTCAATTCGCAGTGGCAGTCAAAAAAGCTACCAGATTGTTAGGAACCATTAGAAAAGGGATAGATAATAAAACAGAAAATATCATAATGCCATTATATAAATCCATAATACACCCACACCTTGAATACTGCATGTAGTTCTCAGCACCTCATCTCAAAAAGAATTGGAAAAGGTACAGAGAAAGGCAACAAAAATGATTGTGTATGAAACGTCTTTCATAGTAGGAGAGAATAAAAAGAGTGGGATTATTCATTTTAGAAGAGAGATGACTAAATTATGACAGAGGTCAAGAAAATCAAGACTGCTACGGAGAAGGTGAATAGGAAAGCGTTATTTACTCCTTACATAACACACAAACTAACGACCAATCAATGACATTAATAGATTGAAAAGAAACTTCGTCATTCAGCACAGGCAATCTGTGGAACTTGTTGCCTGAGGAAGTGGTGAAGGCCGAAAGTATAAACTGGGTTCAAAACATAATTATCAGGAAGCTTAGTCCCATCAATGACTATTAGTGTGCAATCCTATGTTCCTGGCATCTCTAAACCTCCAGTTGCCAGAAGCTAGAACTGGATGATGGGATGGACCACTCAAAATTGCCCTGTTCTTTTCTTTCTCCTTGAAGCATCTAGCACTGGCCACTGTCAGAAGACAAAATACTGGGCTAGATTGGCCATTGGTCTGACCCAGTATGGGTGGTTTTATGTAACAGCTCCTGTGTGGGAAAACTAAATTAATGGGATTAAAAATTTGATTTACATTTTGCAAAAACTGTTGTGAGAATATATACAAAGAGATGGAGCTGTCCAGTGCCGTGTTTTCTTTTTTTTTTTTTTTTCTTTTAAGTGGATGCTGGTACTCAGCCAGTGACCTGGGGCCACCGGGGATGGCAGCAGGAGTCAGGGCTGCATCACTGTGGGGAAAAAAAGGTTCCAGTACTCAGTACCTCTGAGTACCATCACAAAAAAAGCCCTGCAGCTGTCCAATTTAGGATTACAATATGTTCACGGATTATTCAATCTGACTCTTAATCCCTTTGCACATAACTCTCTCATAACTTCCATGGAAGTTCTACACATGGGGTGAAATTTGAGACCCAATTAAATTAATGGCAAAACTGTCACTCACTTCAATAGGGGCACAATTTCAGCCAGTCTTCTTTCTCCCAGGACCCATTACTACTCCTGTTAAGTTGCTTGGCTATCACAGTGAGAAGCGTGTTTATATATACTGTGGATTTATTATTTGGTACTATGGGATCAAGCCCCATTGTGTTAGGTGCTGTTAAAACACATTCAGAGACAATGCCTCTACTCGGAGAGCTTATAGTCCAAACCCCCATGTTTTGCAAATGTTCGTTTAACTCTAAGCATGTAATTAAGGCAGTCTCTACATTAGCACTTATGTCGGAAAAACTTTTGTCACTTCCAGGCATGAAAAAACACAAGTTTTGCCAGCGTGAGCACTTGTGAGCACAGCTATCGCTGCTCGTTGATAGTTTTATGATGTCAATGTGCAAGCTCTCGCACGCAGGCAGAATGTGACTGCACAAGTGCTGTGACAGTGTTACAGTTGTAATTGGCGCTGCTGTAAACTCGTGAGTGTAGACATGGCTTAAGTCCCATCATTGGGAATGAGTAATATAATACACACTTGGCTCATTTGCATTATAACATATTTCCTCTTTATTTCAGGATGACTTTCTGTTACCTTTTCGTTTTGGTGAAGTTGGTAGTTTATTACTCTCCCAGTGGCCCTACTCACATCATTAAAGTTAATGTGTGTTTACAGAAGTGTTTTTCAGGGTGTGGACCTCAAGATGAGTGTAGAGTGGTATGCAATCAAATATTGTCACACATTTTCAATTTTAAAAATATTGAAGTCCCATTTATCCCCACATGAAGCTATAGCAGGTTTATTGAAAGGATTTATTGAAAGGATTTTATAAATTTTCAAGAGTCAGACCTGGAAAAGAAAAAGAAATAGTGTACATAACTAGCCACATATGGTAATTTAAAAAATACTGTTTTGAATTTGTATGAAAAATTTAGATTTTTAAATCTTTATGATTTATACTTTTATTAGATCTGGCAATGGAAGTCCAATAGTTAGTTTCAGATTTGTTTCCAGTTCAGTTCTAGCAAGCCTCGCTTTCTGGTTCTTAAGCCCTAGAACAGTGCTGCAGCTTTTGAGTAGCAAACATTGCACGAGAAGAAAAACCGTTTTCTTTGGAACGCTGCCTCTTTTTCAGAAATTTCCTGGAAATCTTTCTATTAAATGTTGGGTCATATTTGACTTGACAGTGCCCTTTCTATACACTTATGAATGTAATTGTCTGGCCGTGTCAGAAGACAGATAGGAGGCAATAGATGTGGTTCAGTGAGGCTGCAATGTTGTTCACTTGAAATGTCCATCAGTCTAACATCCAGCACAGGTTATCATAATTTCCACCTATTTGAGAGGGCTGCTGTCAGCCCTCTCCCTTCCCATCCTGTTCCCAGCCAGCCAGACACATAAGAATGAGCATAGTGGGTCAGACCCAATAGTCCAGCTTGCCCAATGCCTTCCCCTCCTATGACAATGAAAGCAGCTGGAAAGAGAGGTGAGTTTGGCTGACAGCTCTGCCATCTGTTAGGAGCCCTGAACCCACTCTTCCCCAGCTTCCTTAAGTGATGCATTCCTTTAAAATCCCTTCCAGTCCGTTTTTTTTTTTTTTTTTCTTCTAATAACCATATCCCTTCTGTAACAAGTACTGGCACTGAACACTTGCTGCATTTTTAGTTACTTAGCTGCAATACTTTAACTCCCCTACCTGCCTCACCCAGTTCCTGCCCCTTTTCTTCCAGCCAGTTAAATAAAGGACCACCACACACAGCTGGACTGAGGATATTTGTTTAGTCTAAGAAGCGTAATGTTTTCTTGTCTCCATAACCTAATTACTTTTTTGTGAAAAGCAGTCTAGTCACAGTCATGTCATCTTTAAGGAGTGCTTCTGGACAATGGACAACAGCAAAGCGCTGTCCCATTGTGCCTAGTGTTTAGAACATACTAAAGGAGAGGTATAAAGGAATGCACATCGATCTGCCTTGTCTGCAATTGTAATGTGCCCAGTGCAATTCTGCAATGACTGAGGAAAATTGTGTTCTTTCCCCCCTTGCCTTTGCTGCCAAGGCAGGGCTGGTTTTTACTGCAAAAAGTTGGTTAAGAACACTCCTTCTAATGGTAAAGTAAATCATTTCCAGATATTGCAAACTAATAGACTGCATTTAGTGTAGTACAGATTAAATTCCATATTTGTCTTGGATGGAACGTCAGACTCCTGTCTGGAGCTATTGAATTTGTACTTTGGGTGCAGCTTCCTTGTATTCAAGGGTGGTGATCATCTTGTCAACAAAGCATCTGATTTACAAGATGAAGTTGCCTACAATAAGTAGACTCCCCATATACATATGGAGTGTTATTTTGCACATGATCAATTAACTTCTGCACCTGTATGTGCTTTTTCTCTGGTTTTCCCTTACTAAAAACGATTATGAACGCACAGTAATGTGCTGTGTGTTTGACTGTGGGGAGCAGGGGAAGAGACTTTTTCTCAAACTCCTGTTAAATGATACAAATTTAGCTAGCCAATGTTATTTAAAGAGGAAACTGAATTGATTACATTTTAATACTTTCCAGGTAACTAAATGAGCACTCACCAAAGAAGCAGAAGTATTTTAAAAACACTTTTAAAAAAAAAAAAAAAAAAAAAAAAAAGAAGAAAACTTGTTACTGTTTTTGATACCTCCAAAAGTCCGGTGTCACTCAGGTTTGTTGCTCAGAGAACTGCTGCTTCCCAGAAAAATGTCTGATCTGTTGTTTTTAGGACCCAATCCTGTTCACATTAAAATCTATGGTAAAATTCTCATTGATATCAGTGGAAATAAGATTGGAACAAGAGCTTTTTGACAAGGAAAATTATTTGTATTTTGAATGCATGCTACTTCTTTTAAAAGGTGATACGCAAAGGAATCAAATGACCTTTTTTAATTGTGTATGAACTGTAAAGAAAACCGGAAAGGATTATGTTTAAAAAATTACTTGTTCTGCCTTTGACATAAGAAATATAGCTCTTAATTGCAAATTTCATAACCGGAATTAGTTAATTTATCTAATTTAGGGCCAGTTCACTAAGCAACCAAAATTCAAAAGGACTGCAACCTTCCTCATAGGGTACTCATTCTCTCTGTTCCCCTCAGAATATCTTTATCTTCTGAACAAAGCCAACTGTACTAAGACTAATGCTGATAACTTTTGTCATTTCAGACAAGGAATGTTCCCGTTAGAGTTTAATGGCAATGATCAAGTTCCACCAACATCGATCTGAATTGTAGTACTTGTAATTTAATTGAATTTCTAGCAAAATAAAATCCAAGGTCCATTTCAGTCTGTGGGGAAGGAAGAGAAATAGTTTGGTTTATAACATGACCTGTACATTCAGGTTCTGAATCTGATGCCATCGGATTCTCTCCCACGAAAGCTCATGCGATTAATAAATCTGTTAGTCTTTAAAAGTGCCACAAGACTCTGTTGTCCCAGTATTGTAAGGTGAAGTACAAGATAAAAACAGTAGTTTAACTGTTTGATGCGCGTTTGACTAGAAATTTTCCAGGAAAAAACGAGTGAAGACAAGGCCTGGGCAGTATATGTACACTGCGTTGCTGCTGCAGGACGTGATTTTGAACACTGTTTCTTTTTCCATTAATGTTTCAGTTAAAATAAATCAGTTGGCATCTCCTTGATAAAATATCACTGCAGGTGCAAACAAAGTCTTTGTTAATTCAGTGACATTATGTGGTGCATGATGTAGTTGGAATTTTTTAACTATCTCTGGAAGAGCATCAGAATCTGCTTCGTAATAGCAGCTGCTAAGACCTCTGAGCCCAAGAGACACTAGTGATAAAAGCAGACTGAACTAATGCACTTGCACTCAGGAAGACGCTGGCTCACTCTACATTTAAAACCGTTGAGGTTTTTTTTTTTTTTTTTTTTTTTGGTCCGATCTCTTCTTTTTTTAACACTGTAGAGAGCTTTTTCCCTTCTTTTAGGGGGTTTAGTGCTAAATCATATGAGCAACCCCTTATACTTAGTTTTGTTTCTTTTTCCTTAAATGTACAGTCTTAATTTTTAAAACATGTTTCATTAAGAGAACATGTGGATGCCTTGCCAGAGAAATAAGTTGCCTCCCAAATGCTCAAATATTGACCTTTATTTCAGTTCTTAGTTCTGAGCAGCTGGTGACATTCGGGATTACATAGATTCATTTTTTCTTAACCCTGCCTTCACTGAGTCTGTAGTTTCGACCCATTTTGCTTCCTCCCCCTCCCCCCCAAAATCCTAAAATAAAACCTTTCCTTTTTTCTTACCGAGATTTAAAATAGCCTCTCTGTGTTGTATGTTTAATGACTTGGGGAAAGTATGGCCATGTGACTAAGGAGAGCAGCTTGGCCAAAATGCCATGGCACTGTATACAAAACATTAATATGTGGAAAGAAAACTAGAGATTGGGTCTTGAACTCTGGACTCACACCATGATTTTGGGTAATTCACTTAATTTCACTGTCTCTCAGTTTCCCTGTCTATTAAATGTGAATAAAGATGTGTATCCTCCAAAGTGAAATGCTTTTATCTCTCCAGATGGCAAGCACTATATATGTGCCAAGTATTGCTGTTTTTAAAAAACAAAAAAAAAACAAAAAAAAAAAACAACCTATTAAGACAGAGGAGTGGGAATTGAGAGATCTATTTGCAACTCTGCTAAAAGGCATCCATTGTGATGCATCTCTGGCCAAATCCTGCTGTAATTTGCACCGGTTTGAAATCCATGGAGTTCTGGTAATGACAGGATTGAACCCTCTCCAGGTCAATTTTCTGAGGTGTGAAATGTGGATAATACTACTGACCCACCCATTCAGAGTTGTGCCGTGTGGCTCAGTTGGTATTTGCAAAGTGCTTTGAGAGCTTTGCATAGAAAAATGCTAAAGAAATGAAAACAGCTGCAGCTGAGGCGATAAAATGAAACCCCAAACTATAGTTCAAGTACTTTTCTGGCTTTAGTGGCACAAAGAACACTCAAAACAAGAACAAAGTCAGTCAGAACACTTGGTAACAACCACCCGTGCGTGACCTTTTCAACCTTCCACAAACAGAGAAGGGAGAGGACACACCCTACCCTGTAGGTAGCTGCCACTATAGCAGCTTCCTCTTTGCTTTTATAGCCCCACTTAGGCGTTGTCTATACACTATAAAGATAAATCAACCTGTTTTAGGCTGATTTACAACCACCACATTAATTATTGTGGTGGCTGATGTTCACACCAACCTGTTTGGATCAGTGGTGCACATCCTCTCCAGGAGCACTTCCCCAAGAGTGGCAATGTGGGGAGCTGAGAGCCTGGAATCCTGGTGGGCTTCCTCTTTCCCCTCCTCCTGCTCTTTCCTCCCTCCAGTCTCACCTCCCTGTTACCTGCTGGAAGCAAGGTCCAGATGCCTGGGCTTCTCACCCTTGCTCCTAGCTGGGAATAGGGGGCAGCTAAAGACTAGCTGTCCAGCTGTCTTGTCAGCGTCACAGCTTCAATTGACAAGAATGACAGCCAGCAGCCAACCTAAGGAGCATGGCCTGTCACTCTAAATACACCACCATAATCCCTGCGCCTCTTGTTGAGCTGGTTTTATGATGTTGGCATAATGGCGGAGTTACGTCAGTGGGAGGAGCATTTCAGCAAGTACACCTCCACTGTTTTGTTGACACAGCTCTGTAGCATAGACCAGGCTTTAGATATTTACTCAGAGGATGCATGAGTTAGAATAAAATCCAGCTCCCTTTCCCTTTCATAATTGTTGATGTCTAAGGACAAAGATGACACAAATTAGTGAAAATATATTTTTGCCACTAGAATAAGCAGATTGGACTCTGAATACAAATAGGGAGCTGATCTGCTGAGCAGAAGAGTTGCCATTTTCTCACAATCAAGAGTCTTTTAAAATAGTTTTTAGTGAAAAATGTAATTCAAACACTCATTTTTTATCATATAGAAGTAATAATAAATAAGTTATAAAGGTTGACCCTGATTTTGGAACAGTTTCACACAGTTAAACTTAATATATTCTTTATCTTTGATAATGTGGCTTGTTAATTCATAATGTATAAAGAGAAAATGGTGTTAGCTCTGTTTTGGCTTTTAAAATAAAAATACTCACTCAACATTTTTTTAAATACTTGCAGCAAATTATATTTCTGACATAGTACACACGTCTTTACAAGGAAACTTGAAAAATATCCAGATGTCATGCATTTGGCAATATTATTAGAGAACTGATTAAAATATTTAATATTTGTTTGCCTATGAGTAAAATAATCTGTAAACGTTGAATAGAGAGACGTTCAATTAAATACGTTCTACTGAACTAGTGGCAACATTTTACTTTTTGGCAAGGAAGAATGTAACAGTAGCAGAAAATGTTAGTGCCAAACCTAACTGGTCAATTGCATTAAACTGTTAATATTTGGAGTAGTTCTTTTTCTTTTATCATCTTTTCTTTATGAAACCAAAGTGTTCAGCCCATGCTTGGAGCACCTACGTCATACTTTTTTCACAGTAAAATGTCATAATTGCTTATCTCGCTCTATCAAATAAATACACAAATATCTACCAATATATGCAATAATGACTCAGATGTAATAAGCATACTAATAATAGCTTCCATTCACTGCCAGTCACATCTGGTGGGTTTGTCCATGTAGGTCCCACTGCAGGATACAGGCATAAAAACACTTAGCCCGTCATGGTCAACCAGTTTAAATATTATAAATTACTGTAGTACTTTTAAAATGGGTTCATTAATAATACCTCATAATTGTGAAGTAGAGAGATTGTATGTTATGCATGGGGAAACTGAGGCACAGCATAAGTGTTTTGTCTAAAGTCACACAGGAAATCCTTGACAGAGCTGGAAATGGAACCCAGATCTATTAAGTTACTTAATACAATTTCCTCTGCCTTACCACAAAACATCTTTTTTCTTCGCACATGCAATAATATGTATCAAAACCAGGGCTGACTTTTTTTTTTCCAGTTGTTCATTTCTAAAATTCTAGAATCAGCAGCCAGGACCCAAGAATATGGTTTTTTTTGTGTAGTAAGGATTATCTGACTTTGATAACTAACAGACAATGTATTCAGCACTACCTTTGTAAATAAGCCTCCTATTAAAGATAATGGGAGATTTGCCAGGATAAAGGAATGAGTAAGAAGAGTTGAAGAAGTCCCTTGGGGGTTGACATTCTTAATGTTGTGCCATAAGTCAAGCGTATATGTGGTTTAAGCCATTGCTTTCATTAGTGACAAGATTACTAGCAAATACTGGGTTGTATGATCGAACTACCCAGATCAAAACATAAGAAATGTCAGCCCTGAATGCTTGAAGGAGGCTTCTGCCTCATGTCAACACCACTGTTTTGATTTGGCTTGTCTGTGGGTAGACTCTGAACAGCATGCAAGAACTAAGCTGCAATCAAGGAAAAACATATATATGGTTTGCTAAGGTGATGGCAAAAATAAGCAACACATGGTAGAAAGCTTCCCTAGTCTCTATAAATGTGACCATATTTATCAACATCAGTAATATTGAGGTACAATACATGTTGCGCTGTCTCTAATTCTTAATTATGATTATCCTTGTACACTGATTTCAGTCACAAGGATAGTGTCCTTTGTTAATATAGTTTGAACTAGGGAACGTGGGAATGTATTCATAATCTTACTATCTTTTGAAAGCCTTTTAGCTCTCTCTTCTCACAGTGATCCAGCAAAGATTGGGTTAAACAGACTGTAACTAATAGCTGATTAAAAAGTTGGGGTCCAATAGCCTGTGAGTTTGAAGTCTGACTTTTAAACACACCTTTACAGTAAGCAGTCTGTGGGAGTCTGCTGCTATCCCCAAATGCTTAAGGGACTTTCTAAGTTGTAACACATTTAGAAACTAGAGAGCCTCAAACCAAAACGCTGGTTCCCAGTTCTAGATTTGCGGAAGTTTGGAGTGACTCCCCTCTCTATAGTGGGCTGAAAGATTTGAACGATCCTGAACCAAACTTTATGGCCTGAGCCCTCCTCAGTAAGAAATTTGATGAGGGGGAAAAAACTAGTATCTCTGGTCGATCTGGCTGAAGATAAATTCTTACATTCCTTATGCCTGCATTACCTATCTGTCAAATGGGGATAATGATCATTGCATGCCTCACAGGGATGTGGAGACCTCGTACTTGTAAAAGCACTTTGAGATCTCCGTTCTAAAGCTGCTGGAACAATGGAAAGTTATATCAGTGTTTCCATCTACCTTCATATAAAATTTACATATTTGTATCAAATGATATCTTTTTCATGAAGGGTCCTCCTTAATGCTCAGAGTTACTCCCTGCCTCAGTCACCCAGAATGTTGGCTGAACTTAATCTTGAGGGCAAACCTCATTTTCCACTGCAGCTTTTGGTAAGTGGGGTAGGTAGAGGCACTAAGACTGCCCCTGATGGTAGCCAAGGCTCTTACCCATAGCTTGGCATGCTACAGCCATTTGATTGGGAAACAATCTAATCAAAATATTGAGAGTGAGAGGTTAATTTAAAGGAAAATGCCACCCTTTGACTGAGGTTTCTCAAGGGCAAGACAGTGAAACACAGAAGCGAAGGGCCAGCACCTTCCACTCCAAGGCCAGGTGTACACTTAAAAATTAGATTGACTTAGCTATGTTGCTCAAGGCCTTGAAAAATGTTGTTCCCTGGGCACTATAGTTAAGTCAGCTGAACCTCCGTACTGGATACAGATAGATCAATGGAAGAATTCTTCCATCAACCTTGGTACCCACTTTCAGGTAAGTTTAGTAACCAGGCTCATGGGAAAACCCCTTCCCTCAAGACAGAAGCATCTGTATTATAATGATGTAGCAGCCACATTGTAGCTCTTGTAGTATAGTCGTAACTTTGCCTTAGTGCATGGTACTTTTTTTCTTTTTTGGACCCCTCTGCTCCAGTATACTCATAGAGTGGCTGTGCATGTGTTTAAAAAAAAAAAAAAAGCCAAGACACTCCACTGCACACACTGCTCTTCCTGGGGCAGAGATGAGAGAACAAATGTGTGAAAAATGTTGTCACGTTGCTTAATGCGTTCGGATACTACAGTGATGAGAGAATTATAAGAATCGAATAAGATTTCTCTCAGTCCAAGCATCAGAGAGATCAAAGGCAAAAAGCACCCTTTTCTGGGGATGCCCTTGGGTTCTCTGAAGTAGATCTGAAAATAAAAGGAGTCCATGCACCTTTCTGAACTTGGAACACCTTCTTGCTGAAGAGTGTCTTTGCTTATTACGCTGAGTGTAGCTACAGTGCTACTGTCTGTCAGAGGGCAAAATTGAAATAGTATTAACCTTGCTTTTAGAGTCTAGAGTTGCCTGATACTGAAGCAGAATGGAATTGTTTGCCCTGTGCAGCTGCCTGTTTTGCTGTAGGGACCTCGCTGCAAGTCTCATGGCCCTTTCGTGAAATAATCTTTCTTCTTCCTTTTGTAGTACCAGTGGGCTGAACACAGCTCTATGGTGGGGGGTGAGGAGGAATTCTGCCCATCACATCCACCACCACAGCTCCAGATTCTAGCACTTGGAATGTACCTTCAATCACGCATATGTGTCCCAGGTCTCAGCTCTTCAGCAGGCTCCCGCTCCACACAGCATCTGCTATCCACGAATGACTGGCTCTGGCTCCAGAAATCATAATTGGAGAAGACTCTGTAAGCCGTGGGAATTGAACCAGTTCTCATCAACACAGCTGTATCTGGATTCATAGGTTTTCATTCATTTCAGATTCATAGCCAGAAGGGACCATTAGATCATCTCGTGTGAACACCTGCATAATACAGGCCACAGCATCTCATCCAGATTCTGCTCTGCTTCTCCTTTAGAGCACTTATTTTGCTAGCATAGATTTACCCTGCATATTTATTTTGCTTTATATGCCTATCCAAGACTCGGAGGGCTTTTGGTACATTTAAAAATATACCATACAAGCAATAAGTAAACAAGCAAGAATAAATTCAGTGGTGTTTTATCATCCACACTGGAAATGTTGAACCAAAAAATGAAAATCAAGCCCCAAGAATACCCTTCTCAGACCACCAGTTCCAGTCCACTGTGTGCTCCTGCCTCCCTGGACTCCTCGGAAAATAGATGGTCTTTGCAGCATGTTCTAAAGATCAGGAGATTTGGGCTCAGATGAATCATGGTTAGAACAGAATTACAGTTGCAAGAGACCTTTATGGAAAATGTCCTACCAGAAGCCACTTACTATCTTGTACATCACAACCTCACACTCTTATTTTGGGTGCTGTCTTTTGACCATGAGGGTATCACAGAAAGGTCATCTGTGGTTTGAAAAATTATTTGCAGATATTTTTCCACAGTTTGTTCATGGTGAGACACAATACTCTTTTTTTTTTTTTCTGAAGGAGAATCTAAAAAGAAATGGGTGTCATTTTCCTTAGAATCAGAAAAGCAATAATTAATTCAGAAGGACAAAGCAATTTTGTGAGAGGCCTCATCACAGTTGATCTTTCTTTGTTCTTAATTATTTCATGGCCCAGATTCTGCAGCAAAATGTTTAAACATGCGGTTTAAGTCCCAGTAAATTCAGTTGAACTTAAACCAGTGTTTTGCTGGATAGGGTTTGGTTATGAGCACCAGCTGAAGGTTAAGCACCTGCATAAGTGCTTTTGGCCCGAAGAGCAATTCACTGTTTTGAAACTCTTCTAACAGGACTACGACTGTCAATATTTTGTACTTCAGGGTGAGTTCAAGATAATCCTATGACAAGGACTGAAAAATATAATACACTTATGGTGATGTGTGAAATGTGTTGTTTCAGTGCATACAAGCGTATTTATCTTCTAAGCACTACATGACTTTTCTTGCTTACCAAAGATAACGAAATTGCTAAAAAAAAAAAATTAACTTCAGTCATACAGTGACTTTTGAGAGAGAGAGACACTAGCACAGCCTAGGACTAGACGTTGGCTTTTCAAAGATGCTGAGAATCCACAGCTCCCATTATAGTCTGTCAGTTGAAATGTGGGTCTCAACACTTTTGAAAATCAGGACCTTTTATTCTGTTCCCTTCATGACTGTCTGACCCAGGACCCTTATTTCTGGTGGTACAGCATAGGTTCCTTCTCTTTAAAAAGGTAAGTTTTTTTTATTCCCAATCTCACAGCAGTATTCAGTAAAGCAATTTTGAGATCTTTGGACAGATGGCAAAGAGCAAATAGTTTATTTAAAAAAAAAAAAAAAAAAGTTTGTCAAAAAAAAAAAAGCTCTCCAGTGACAGCGTGGTAAGACTTGAGCAGAGCAATAAAGCTTTGACTGTATATATTAGGTACACGATGTCTCAAAATTGTACGTTACCATGGGAATAGAGGGAATAGCTATTGTTGGTGGAATAGAGGGATGGTAATTGCACCAGTGTGTGTTTGTGTTCAATGTTTAAGTGCTGGAGTGACCTTACTGTGGTAGAGTGGCTCTAAACTGTCAGTATCCACTGTCTCCACTGCTAGCCAAATCACATACTAAGGTGTTTTGAGTCAACTGTTTCTTTACTAATTGAGCTGAATGAAAGATGAAACTTTTTTTGTAGGTAGCTTTTACCCGCCCAGTATGTTTTCCTGTTGGGGAAATGAGTTTGCATCTGTCAGCCCTCCTGCTCCCTGGTTATTGATGACAGTAGAATAACAGTGAATCACTGGCTGTTGTTTTCAGGTTTCTGCTGCTTTACTTAGTTGAATAGCAGGAAATCCTTACGTACAACAGAACTTCAATATTCAGCTTATATTCCATATTTGGAAATATTTCCTTATCATTACTTGTGGTGTTTAGTAATGAGAAGATTGATTAATTTCCTTGGGCCACATTTAAATGTGATGTATAAGGCGGTATTACTTGGACTTTCCAGACTTCAGACAGACTCCTTTAGAACTCATTAGTGCTCTATGCCTGTTGAGTCTAGAGAAAAAGAGGTTTTTGAAAATGCTGTAGCTAACGTAAGGTATTGCGAGTGAACACCTAGAATAGATGTAGCTCGCCAACATCATAACTGTGTCAGCTGATGATGGTAGAGTGCAGGCTATGTAAATCTAGAATAGGTGAGGAAATGTGAGTAACGGTCTGTCAAGTAACAAACCTTTGCGTTTTTGGGTTTGTTTTTTTTTGTAGAACAATGTCACTTTTCACCTAGATTTAGCTGTTCGTGGCTGACAATCAGCTGATGTGACTGTGACAGTGTCAAACTGTGGCTACTGTACATAAAGTATGTTTTTTAAATCTTGGTAGCTAACTTAATGTTTTCTTTTTTTCTCTTCTCCCTCTGTTATACATAGTAGACATAAGATATGTAGTTCTAAGAGTCTGAACATAAGGGGATCTAAGTTTTATATTTTCTTACAGATTACTTCTTAACTTGGCCCATTGTGTCAGATGCTTATTAAAGTCTTTCTTAACCTCAGAACAAATTGCTTGTTCCGCGTTGAACACAACAGAGTATTTGGATCAATCTAACTGGTTGAATTCCTAGATCTTTCCTAGGCCTGAGAATTCCTGATGTCTCCATTAACAGAGCTGCAATGTCTGATGGATTGAAAGAGCTAATAGGGCTTTTTCATGTCTGATTTCTACATGTCTATGAATACCTTCTGTAGATGTGCTCACAATCTTAGAATTCAGTTGTTGGGAGTGTCTTCTGTTTTGATGTGTTCACTCTGGCCAGACGAGCCAGGCGCTATTATCAGTTTTTAAACTGTAAGTGGTTATAATGAGTGACTATTTATGGACATTCCACAGGGAGGGCAAGAATTACTTAAAATGGCCAAAACATTTGAGTGGTTTTCATTTTTAAATAGTAAAGCCTGCTCAGAGAACTAATTTTGCTCTCTGTTGCTTGGTGTTCACTCAGATAGAACAAACGTAATTCATTCTCTAGCTCAAGATAGCAAAACTCCTGTGAACTTGATTACAGACAGCTTAATACACATTGGGAAAAGAATGACAAACTGAAGGTCTAGCGATTCATAGGGTCATAAATTCCAAGGACAGAAGGAACCATTGTGGTCATCTAGTCTGACTTCCTTTAGAACACTGGCCACAGAACTTCCCCAAAATAATTCCTAGAGCAGATCTTTTTTAGAAAAACATCTCGATCTTAATTTAAAAATTGTTAGTGATGGAGAATCCCCCTGACCCTAGGGATGTTGTTCCAGTGAGTAATTATGCTCACTGTCAAAAATTTATGCCTTTGTGTATTTGTCTAGTTTCAACTTCCAGCCACTGGATTGTATTGTACCTTTCTTTGATAGATTGAAGAGCCCATTATTCAATATTTGTTCCCCTTTAGATACTGTAGATAGATCCTTATAGACTATCTGGGTAATAGGAAGAATAAATAAAGTAAATGAACATTTAAGGATAATGGAAATAAACTAATTTTCTCATTACTGTATACTGAAGGTTTGGGTTTCATTTTCTTTTCTCGTAAATTTAGACTGTAGTAAAAACACATTCTGAAGATATCAGTAAGGACCTGTATGGAAATATTATCAAGGAAAGAAAACGTATGTGTTAAGCATCTGATATTTCTATGCAGTCCTAACTGATATCTTCAGAATGT
Source organism: Pelusios castaneus (assembly GCA_007922175.1). Classification (NCBI taxonomy): domain Eukaryota; kingdom Metazoa; phylum Chordata; order Testudines; family Pelomedusidae; genus Pelusios; species Pelusios castaneus. The sequence continues at coordinate 8,069,931 of ML685821.1, forward strand.
GTTTTTACTATAGTCTAAATTTAAGTGCTTGGGAAAGTTTTACTGATCTGCAAACTAAGCTTGTTGGTAAGAGTACTTTAGCCGATAATGTTTCATAGTTCACCAGAAGAAGATTAATTCTCACTGGATCTGATCCTAAAGCTCATTGAAGTCAGTGGGAATTTTTCTGTTGACTCAGTGGACTTTGGATCAGATCCTATATCTTTCATTTCAAGAAATGGGAATCCCTGTTTTTTCAATATTTAGAGTTTTAATATCTATTCCTGGTAGTTTGCAAAATGTTGCTCTATAATTGACATGTCCACATTAGTCCATCAAGGTGGGATCTTTCTTGTCTGCATACTTACTCTGAGACTTAAAAGAACACAGATTTTGGATCACTGTTGGGGTTTTTTTTCCAGTTCTTGCATTGTCTTTTACCCATGATAGTGGATCTTTTAAGCATTTGTAGAAAGAAACATTGATTAAAGACCAAGTTTTAGTATGTTTGGTACACGTGAAGATGTGTAGTCTGTGCATGAAAGGGGTAGATACAAAAGAAAGTACAGGGTGAAAAGGCGAGCAACACATACAGCAAATTCTGCACAAGAAGCAAATGACAGCGCAAAGATCCACCTTTCTCCAGAGTAGATAATGCAAGCTGACTTCTTTCTCCCTCTGTTTCATCTGTAGGATATTCAATGAAGAGCATTGCTAACCCAAAGAGCAAAGTGGTAACCTTTTAATATGGGGGCTGATTTTATATTTTGGAAGCTGTCTCTGGTATTTGGGTTACTGTTTCTCCTCCCCTGTCTTGCTAGCATGTCACATCACCTCATGCTGCTGCTGACTCTTTGATTGCCTCGTCCATTGTAGCTGACCCTGCCCACTGCCTGTTGGTGTGAATCAGGCAGTTATTTTGGTTTTTGTTTTGTTTTGTTTCAGTCGCCTGCCTCTGTCTCTCTTAAAGAGAACTGAAACAATTTGGAGAGTGGAGAATGATGCTCATATTCTGAAGTTTTTAATTTGCCCTCTCTTTGCTATTTTCTTAGATAGGACTTCGCATGTTCATTGTTGAGGTTTTTGTTTTGGGGGTATATTTGGGTTTTTTGTTTTTGTTTTTTTTTTTTTAATATAGCACTAGGTTCTGACACTTTTGCTACCGCTTGCTCTGCTGTATCTGTCATCGGTGAAGCAACTGTACAACAATAAAGGTAATGTGGTTTCCTATTCAGAAGAGCTGTCCATTTCAGTGTTGTATATAGAGGTGGTAACTGGATTTTTTTAAGGTAATTGTTTTACTGGACTGTGTGGTTTTATGTTTGGATGGCTCCATCAGCATAGCTCTGTCTTGTTCCTCTTTGCCTTTTCTCTTTGATCCCCCGTGCCTTTGAAACTGAGGTTGGCATATCTGATATCAGGAGAAAGTTGGAATCAAGTGACAAAATGTATTACACTGAGAAGACTGTGAAAGCTATTACATGAAGTGAGAAACTGTTTCTCACTATTGTCCTTACACATGTGTTAAATGTCAGTGGTATGGCTCCACTGGCTTCTTGAGTTCAGTCTTGACTATCTAGACCAGCAGAGAACTGGTCCCTAGATTTCTTAGGATTCAGGAGCACCATTGTGTTCTCTTGCATGAATGAGTCTTTACTGACCATTTAATAAAGGGTCGTAGGTGTTGCAGGTAAGACAGGCATTCCCTATCCTCATGAATACATACATAAGCATTCTGTGTTAAACCCAAAAGAGCAAAAGAAGTTTCAAAAGCTTTCCCCACGAAAATGTGAGAGACCCAGTGGTCCGAATAACTTCTTATAATTTGTAGTACTGGCAATATATATCTTTTAAAGTTGTGGAAGAAAATCGGACGCTTGTGTTCAACACAAGAGGTATCAATTTGTCATTTGTATAGCAGAAACTGTGCTATGTGGAGATTTTCACTGGTGAAGCAGTATGTGCAGGAAAATTTGGCTGGGAACTGACTAAGACTTGTCTTCACTGACGGTGGCAAATTTGCCACCATCAGATCAATCTCCCTGATTGACTGATCAGGTCTGTGAAGACCCATTCAGCCAATCAGGAAGCCAATACTAGAAGACCACCCCTGCAGAAGGAGTAGCCCTGAGTTGGAGGGAAGGGGTTTCCCTCTGGTGAAGACAGCTCGGTAAGTAGAAGGTAGGCAGTCAGAAGGAGTTACGCAAGGAATTTTAAGTACCTTGTGAATCTTCCTTCCATTGCTGCCGAAATCACACGGCGTATAGACAAGCCCATAGATCTGATTTTAAACTCTACCATAAAACTGACTTGAAAGTAGACTTGAGATGTAGTAATTGGTGCTTAGTTTCCTTTCACAGTCCAAATAGAAAAGATTTTAGATTTGGGGAGGGTGTGGCTCAATCAATCAGTAATTATTACAAGTGTTAAATGTAAAAGGTTCATGTTGGTCAGATCGTGTGGTGTCTGTTAAGTCCAAATCTTTTATATCAATTTTTCTAGAGCAATAGACGTTGTAAATGACTTAGGGGTTTTTGTTTCTCAGCCAGAAGACTTTCAGTCAAATATGACTACTTGATTTAAATGCTGTGTTCTTTGTAGTCCCATAAATCTAATGCAATCTGATGGCACTTCAGGAATAGAATGGTTCCATTATGTAAATGGCACGATTTCGGGTGGATTAAAGGCTCTTTTATGGGCATTTCCATGAAATATGGGTGGCACCTTTTCAAAACATTTGAATTAATATAGTGAGATCAGGGAATGCAGTGTTCAGCCAAGATTCTGAGTAAGGTTTCCTTTAATTTCCCCTCTCCTCCCTCTTCCCAAGAGTTGTTTATAAAGACCAGATTTAAATATTTTACTTGCCTCTTCCCAAATGAATAAGGGTTTTGTGTGTGAGAGTGCGCCGATGTGCAGATTTAAGATACAATTCAGAAAGGTTCTATATACTTTTTGCAAGATCTCTGTGCTCCATCATCTCTCACTTGTGGGACTGTTGTTTAGACCCTCAGTTGAGGGGATGATTTTGTTTACAGTGCTGGAACTGTTAGCTACTTGAATGTTGTTATAACAGTGCAAGCAAATGTGTTTTAAACTTCAGTCTGAAGGAAGAAGAAGGTGCAACATGGAGAAATGGCTGATGTGGATGGGGAAAGGCAACTGGGATTTTGGAAGTGGACACATGCAACACTAATTTTCTCCTTTCTTGGTTGTTCTATCTATGCTATATTATAATAGTAATGACAGACTACTTATCTGCTAAATAGCTTTCTCTGAGCTCATTGATAACACTTCTATATTTTCCTACTTTAGAACTACTCTCAATTAGAATCAACCCATTCTATTTATAGCCTTGTGCTTTAGTGCCAAAATTGTTATCTCCTTTTTCCAGACTTAATAAAATCAAGTGACTTAGACTCACTGCTTGGTAGTGTCTGCATTTGTGTGTATAGGAGCATGGAGCAAACAAATTATCAGGAAACAAAATGATATTGTTGTTTTAGCCAACCAGGAATCCTAGACTTGCAAATGATAAATACCCTGCAGGTACAACCAAAAAGTCTTTATATCTTAACTGAAGTTTAATTAATTTTGAGCCTGAGTTAACAATATGTTGCGTGCCAGAATTCCCAAATGATCAAAAGGCTGCTTTTGCCATATTGCATCATACCTTGAAATAATTTGATCACTGGTGAAGTCGCTCTGTATCAAACTCTAGAGTGGTAATCGTATTGTTTAGTTTGGGTGTGTTCATATACTGATCTCCAGTAGTAAAATCACCTGGCTAATGTTTCCCTTTCATTGTGTTTTGTCAAAAGAGAACTGTAGTGAAACTTTTCAATATGTATGGATGCAATGGGAATAGACTACACTTACATTTTATCAAGACTTCCACCTATCAGGGGAGAGACATGAAAAAGGAAATAATTAACAGATCAATAGAAATGGCTAGAGATTTGGTAGATCAGCTTTTTGACATTGGTATTTGGAAAATTTGCTACCCTGAAAGAAAGAGAAAGTGTGTGCACCTGGTGGTATTGGTTTACGAGAGGATAACCTCCTGAATTTTTGTTTATCTGGTATGTGTCTATTGTTAATAAAGATTATAATATGTGAACTGAACAGAGAGCAGGTCTCATTGGGAGAAAATCAAAGGAGATAAAATACTGATAAATTCAGAAATAGCTACCGGATTGTAAAACCTGCTGTATTGCTAATCCATCAGTATCCCCTCTGTGTAGCTATAAATAGACACACGTCATTCTCATAACTGTGGCACATGGACATACTCCAAAATACAAAGTTAAAATAATACTGTCCACATAGTGTTGTAAAACACCATGACTTGCTTCATAGCAGCTGCATTTCCACCAAAGAGGCAGTGTCTTACTGTCACATAAAATTCAATTAAAAGTCAGCAGACCAAATGCCATCTTCATAAGCTGCTCAAGTATGTGTGTATGACCGGTCAGACAAGAAGAGGCGAGTCCATGGGTTTTATAAACTAAACACCTACCTCTGTCTGGGTCTTTTTATCAGTTCTCCAAAAACCCCCAAAGATCAAATATTGATTTGAGCATTTGTCAGATGGTGGTGCCTCAAAAATCCTTTAGGAAGCAAAAGAATTATACAGACAAAAAAGAAAGGGGGTTTATTTCCCCATATTTTTCAAGGGGGAATCCATCTGCACAGCATGCTTCCTTCTAGGTCTCTCTCTCTCTCTCTTTTGGGGAGTGGCCAAGCTTATATACTGTAGTATTTCCCAGCATGCCTTTACCCAGCACAGGGCTAGAACATGACTGCTAGGAGAAACAACACTTCCTAACAGCCCCACTCCCTTGGATCTGAGAGATGTGAGCTGGCTTTGCTCTCCTTCACTGTTCAGAGTTCCAGCCCATGGAACTCCAGCCCTAAATCCAGCCAGCAGAATGAGGCAGGGTTTTTTTTGGTCATCTTTTTAACCAGCTCCCAAGTTGCTTCCTAGCCTCCACTTCCTGCCCCTCAAGTAGTGAAGACACAAACCTGGACTGGATGTGCACCTGTCTGGGAGGATTCCCTAACAGCCTAAAAAGTCCTTAACACCTCAGTGCAATGAGACATCTCCCCTGGAAACCCTTTTCTGAATGTTCTAGACCATGGGTCTGCAACCTGCAGCTTTTTAGCTATGCCTGTTCCCCCCCCCTCCAGCCAGGGGACCCTGTGGCACGCATCCCGGCCTAGCTCCTCTCACCAGGAGGCTACACCCATTGTGACTCTCAAAACACTTTGTTATTGAAGGAATTTTTAATAGGGCTCTTCTTATCTTTTGAGTTGCCAACCCCCGTCCTAGACAGTTCTGCTGCTTCACCAATTTATCAGTATGGCATATAAATGGGCCTGAGGAAGGTGACCTGGAAACGTGTTTGCCTTGTGACGGAAAACCTCCTCAGAGTCTGATCATTTTCGGGGGGAGGGGCAAGAGTTTCATGTTCCCTTTTTTTAAAATTATTTTTAAATAGTAAAAATAATCTCTCCATAAACCAAGGAGGTTGCGTCTTTGATGGGATGATTCCTCGATATTATCCACATCTCAGTTCTTTTAAATAGTTTTTAAAAGTAGATAGTTTACCATTAAACTTTTATGCTTGGCTTAGCTTATCTTTCTAGGTGTTAGCTTGTTTGTCAATTTTACCATTTTTGGCAACTAAATTTCTTCAATCTTAAAACTTTCTTGCACCCTCCCTACATATTACATGTGAGAGCTATATGGATGGCCCCTCTCCTCTTGCCCAGATTTTTTATATATTATTTTTCTGAGCTGGACTCTAGTTAGCCAGTGGTAAGTCTCTTTAATGCATGGACAAATACATCAGAATTAGTTGCCTATGAACCAGCTGTGTTCTCTGCTATGATTCACTCCTTGTTTTCTCAGTACATGGTTTCTGTTATTTTTTGGTGAGAGGGTAGCACACCCTCCCCTACTAAGTCACTCTAAGTTAACCATATGAAGTTTATGGATTTGTTGATGTAGAAGGGAGGTGTCTTCCTCATGAAGTTCACACAGCCTCTGACTTTAGGGAGGGAGAGGTGGGAGACACAGTTTCTTTGAGTAATTTTCTGTGCTCTGTTTCAGTATATGTTACTATGGCAATGACTGCAGGGACTGCAACATCCTTTCCAATGAGCAACCACACCCGAGAGAGAGTGACGGTGGCCAAACTGACATTGGAGAACTTCTACAGCAATCTCATTTTACAGCATGAAGAGAGAGAAACCAGGTACTGTGTTTGGTTTCTCTCATGTCTTCAGCTTTTTATCTGTAATGGCCTTTTGTGGTGGTTGTACAGACCGAGTTATGTGCTTTAAAGTCATTTTAGTCCCTGCACAAAGTTTTTCTTAGAAAGTTGTATAGATTTCTAAGCAAATTACTAACCATTTGAGGGTACATTCTTTTGATGGAATAGCTATCACAGCACTAAGGTCTTGTTTGGGATAGCATATTTAAAATCTCTCACAGTTGCACTAGCATTAGTGGTAATAACCGTGGAAGCACTAAGATAGTCCCAGCCAACTTGATTTTAATCTCCGTATCATCCATCCCCCATTTCCAGTTACATCACAGTGTAAAGCTACTGATTAAAGTGTCAAAATACTGAGTCTTTATTATAATGAATACTGTGTTCAGTCATTTAAATAGTTGTTTCTACAGTAGCAGACTTTTTAAAATTGATGTTCTGTAATCAAAGAACAGGTTTTCATCTCTTTTCAAGTTCTTATTTAGTTGTTGCTCTCTTAATTGGACACTTCCAATTGGGAAGGATATATTGTCCACTGAGGAGTCTTCGTTTAGTGAGTTCTACTGTGTTTCTCAAAATGGAAAAAAGTCTTGATTGATTTTTTTTTTTTAAACTGGAGAAGAGCTCAAAATGAAATCCTAGAACTCAGTATCCTGGCACTCATTGTTAAATATTTACTCACATGTATGGTCCCATTCACTGCAGCAGTCTGATGCATGGGAATAAAGTGATGAAGGTAATAGTACCTAGAATTTGGACCGTTAGACCCCGGTCCTGAAAGCACTATGCACATGCATAAACTTACTCATGTAACCCATTGACTTCAACAGGTCTGGTCACATGTGAGTAAAGGCATGAGTGAGTATGTTTGCGTTTGCAAGATTGGGGCCTTAGATGGCTCTTTGTCCGAAAGATCTTGTAATCTTTTATGTGAAATGCTATGTAGACCTCTGGTGCTGTCGAAATATAGTGGGCAACGTATACTCACTAGCACACATTGTGTATGCCTTTGTGTGGCTCTCCCAATTGGGAGCTCTGTCACTAGAGAGTTGACAGACGTAAGTGGTGGTCTCTTTTAAACAATAGTGCAAATCCCTTCTTTTTAGACAAGATGTCTTTTTCATGAAAAGGGTTTTTGAACGTCTGAAATTGCAAATTTCTGATATTACACTTCCATTTTCTTGGTTGTGTCGAGAATAAAGCTGTGAGATCTGTGAAGTGAAGGAATCTTTTTATTGTCTGATGTATTTTTTTTTAAATGTGTGCTCCTATGTCCACATGTGCAGGCAGAAAAAGCTAGAGGTGGCCATGGAAGAAGAAGGTCTGGCAGATGAAGAGGTAATACCAAGTTCAATACCTTTGAATGGCTTTGTCTTTCATGTCTACTGTTCAAAGCTGGTGTTTGAGTGTATATATAGTTGACTGTTAACAGTTTTACTATCGAACACACTACTGGCTACTATAATACGTATTATATAAGCTTTGCTGTTGTAAACAAACAATGTATTATAATATTTATTTTTTTTAAAAGCCATCAGTAAGCTTTTTTTAAGTTAAATTATTTTTTAATAAAAAAGTTTGTTTTATATCCCTGTTCTCTACTTATGATTCAATAAGATAGATGCACTTAAGAAGAATGTAACATAACACTTGTTTGTTTGTTTTTTTGGAGTACAAATCTATTTGAAACTCAGTTAGGAGTGGGGAAGGAAAGAAAAAAGGTCCAGAAACAGACAGAAGACAAAATACACAGGAGAGAGGATCTAGGTTATAAGGCCCTGATTCAGCAAGGTATTGAACTATGTACCCAACTTTAATCATGTAACAAGTTCCACTGAAATCAATGGAAATTGCACATACTCACCTCCGGGCTGAATTTGCCAGAGTGGCCTTATATTTTCACTGAACCAAATGTTTAGGCCTTTAAAAATACTGAGCCTAGCCTTTCCTTCACTTGCAACAGCTTTGTAGCTCTAAAGAGATTATCCTTGCTTCACACTTGATATTAGTGAGAATGACACCCACTGGATCTTTCAACATTTTCTCCATTAAATTGCCTTGCTGTGGACATTCACAGCGTTGTTTCTTGTATGCCACTTTATAAGATGTAATAAGCATACAATAAAATTTGCCTCAAATAGTTCTTGTATTGGTGCATTTAATAAGCCTGAGAGTAGAGAGGAAGTGGGCTTATAATGCCATCTTGTGGCTTTAACTGATATTAAAAAATCTGGAATAAAACTTCAGTGCCTGATTGAGATATCTTCGCACCTTTTAAAACTCCTATGAACATCACTGGAAGGTGTCATGCTCAGCATCTCTCAATATGAAGCCTTTTGACTCCTACATATACTAAAATATATTTGGACTTGCAATGACCATCTGCCTACCTGTCTAATACAAATAGATTTTGGTGTTGAGGGGTAAATATGGAACACTGCTGCCTAGCAGGCTACCTAGTTCCTCTCCTGTGGCTGCATATTGCCCATTCTCCCCCTGTCCAAGTCATGGAGCCTGTGTTTTTGCTTTTCTCGACCCTTTCCACCTGCCCAGCCCCAAAAGTGGGATTGTCATAGCCAGTGGATTTTACTTAATGGTATATGTAGCTGATTTCAACCTTGTGTGTATGAACCAAGTTTTGAAGAATCACAGGAAACAATACTTTGAAATGTCATCAGTTGTATCTGTGTCCCACTCAATCCCACCTCAGGAGTTGCATCTAAGTTTATTTAGGTCATTCTCTAATAGACAGTATGTACTTTAGGAAAAGTGTTTTCTCTCTCTCTCTCACGTGTACTGGAAAAACCAGTAGCTTAAGTCCCTTCAGACTGGTCTACATGATTTTATTACTGTTTCTTTTTAGACAAATAGCACACAAAACACAATTGGGGCTGGAGTCCAGATGCAGTTAGAGCTTGACAAAAATCTGTTTTCCAGTCCTCTGGAAAATTTTGAAATTTGTAACTGTACTGAATTGGGATGAAAAGTTGAAATCTCAATATTTTAATAAATGGAAAATTTAAAAAAAACAACTTGTTTTGGGTCAATTGAAATATTTTGTTTTGTTTATTTGAAAAAGTGTAGTTTCAATTTCCACCACTTAATTTTTTATTTTTAGTACAACTAGCTTGAATTGCCTAATGGGGAAAAAACATTTGAAGAGGAGAACGCAGGATTTTTCATTTTTAAAATGCTGAAACTAGCAATTTTTTAGTTTAAAAAAAACCAAAATATTGAAATGGATCCTGTCCTGCAAAAGTTTTGTTATTGATGACTCAACACTTTCCGACCAAAAAAGTTTCATTGAAAAATTCCTCACCAACTCTGTAATTGTTTATAAAATACCAGGTTGCTTTCTTAAACATGGAGAGCTGAAGGGTTTTGTTTGGTTTTTTTTTTAATTTTTGGTGGAACCCAACCTCTAACTGTTACTTCTTGGGGAATGTAATATCCACACCCACTTATTGTGGGGTTTCTTGCCTCTTCCTCAGAAGCATCTGCTGCAGGTGATGTCAGAGACAGAATATTGGACTAGATGAATCAGGGATCTGATGCAGAATTGCATTTCGTATATTATAAAACTTTTTTCTAATGAATAGTTTTATATATTCCAAATATTTGCCATTATGTATGTTACTCAACATATAATAAACTTTCGAATCATCACATGATATTTTTCTATAGAAAAAATTGCGTAGGTCACAGCATGCCCGCAAAGAAACAGAATTCCTGCGTCTGAAGAGAACAAGGCTTGGCTTGGATGACTTTGAATCTCTGAAAGTTATAGGAAGAGGAGCATTTGGGGAGGTATGTGTCATCTTTGCTTGGAAATGATTTAAGATAAATCAGAAAACATATTTGTTCTGGAAGAAGTGTCCACATAGGGAGTTATTTCAGGATAATTACTCTGGATAGCTATTTCAGAAAATTTGTAATTGTAGACCAGTCTTAAGGCTTTCCTTAACAAATTAACATCCTTAATCTAAAGAACATGTGGTATTCAGTTTGACTATTAATTTATCAAAATACTGATATCCCAAAAAGATAACTAAAATCTATTGATCACGGCAGCTAAAAAGAAAACTTCTGATTTAGTGAGAAAGTACATGATATGGAATATATTATATCTTCCTGATTTTAAAATCAAATGCATCTTGTAAGATCCAACAATTTTCCATCCTCCAAGATATTGCAGTTAACAATTTTTGAGGGGTATTAGAATGATTGTTTTCTATTTAATTTTAGGTACGCCTCGTTCAGAAGAAAGATACGGGTCATATTTATGCAATGAAGATATTGAGAAAAGCTGATATGCTGGAAAAAGAGCAGGTTTGTGTAATAGAATGTCTCTTGATAGTAAAGCAAACAAGAGACCCTGTGGCACTTTTAAAGACTAACACATTTGTTTATTTCATAAGCTTCCATGAGCACAATCCCACTTCATCAAATGCATGAAGTGGAAACTAATATGTTAAGTGTGTGTATATATACATCCAGAGAAGGGTGGGTCACAAATTCAATTCAAACCGTTCCAGAGGGATAGTCTGCTAGCCTTTCTCAGCAAGCAAACAAGTTATTTTGGTTCCATCAGTGTGGAAGAGGGCCCTGTAACAGCTATAGCTGAGAAGGTAAGAATGTTGAGAGGGGAAATTACCTTTTATAATGAGTTAGCCATTCCAAATCCCTTCAGACCATAGGGGAGATATTCTCTCTCTCTCTCTCTCTCCCCCTCTCTCTCTCTCTCTCTCTCTCTATCTCTCTCTCTCTCTCTTTTTTTTTTTTTTTTTGCGCGCTTCCTCTTTCTCCCTTCTCCCTGTGCATTTTGTATCATTTGCCTGATGGGCTAATTAGCTTCTTAGTTCTCCTTAGCTCATCTGTTAGGCACAGGTCTTTTTAAATGACTTCTACTCTAGAGTAATTAATTAGTCATAGGGCTGCTGCTGCCCAGCTCCCTGTCACAGGATTATAAAGAGTTTCTTCATCAGAGCTCATGAACAATGTAGTGATTGGTATAGTACAGTAACTAGAAATACAGTTCAATATTGAAGTAATAACTGTCCTTTATATTTTGTTTATCAACTCTGCATGTAGGTGGCCCATATCCGAGCAGAAAGAGATATATTGGTCGAAGCGGATGGTGCCTGGGTGGTGAAGATGTTTTATAGTTTTCAGGATAAAAGGAATCTTTACCTGATCATGGAGTTCCTACCTGGAGGTAAAAAAGCAAACCAATGAGTTCAGTGGCTCAATAATTAAATTCCAAAGGGGTAGCCGTGTTAGTCTATTGCAGAGAAACAAACAGAGTCCTGTGGTACTTTTAAGGACTAAAGATTTATTTATCGCATGAGCTTTCGTGGGAGAAAATCCCACTTTGTCAGAGCTTCAAAGCGTCTGACAAAGTGAAATTTTTCTCCCACGAAAGCTCATGCGATAAATAAATCTGTTAGTCTTTAAAAGTGCCACAGGACTCTGTTTCTCAATAATTAAAGTTCTTTCTTTTGATTGATTGATTGCTTTGTCATAATCAATCAATCAATCTTAATTCTTGGTGCTAATGGACTTTTTATGCTCTGTTAAGTTCCGGTGTCAGTGATATAACCATTGCTGTATTTATTGAGGCTTTAAAATATCTGTAATCATAGGTGTGACTTTGCATGAAAAATTCCTATAATTAGATGTTCTGCTGTTCTCTACTGATATCAGTAACAGTGAAAGTGGCTATTACTGAAAACAATTACCATGTGGTATATGTTAGGAAGTACATAATTAAGCTGACTCCACCTCACTGATAATCCAAGTTAAAAACCCAGTTAATAATTCTCAACTGGTTCCTGTTGGGTCTAGTTTGCCGGAAAGGTTTTGAGGCAGAATAATAATGAGTCCATTGGGGTAGCAGTTCAGTGGAGTAGAGTTGAAATCTGCAGAATCAATTGCAAGATTGTAATGGAATCTACTGACATTTCCATTAGGGCTATTCTGGGTGATTAAATTGTACTGGTGTTTCTAATGTGTTTTTTCTCTGTGGGTAGGTGATATGATGACCTTACTTATGAAGAAAGACACTTTAACAGAAGAGGAAACCCAGTTTTATATTTCTGAAACTGTGCTGGCCATAGATGCCATTCATCAACTGGGATTCATCCACAGAGATATTAAACCAGATAACCTCTTATTGGATGCCAAGGCATGTAATATGTTTGCAAACTGCTTACATTTTAACTTCTACAGCCTGATGCCAATCTCCCTTACATTAGTGTCAATCAGAAATAACTCCATTAAAGCCAATAGCCAGTGTTTAAACTAGTGGGAGTGAAGTCAGAATCGGCCACCTACATTTTAGCTACACAATTAGCATAGCAAAAATAGCAATAAATTGTTATCCTACACAGAAAGTATTTAAAATGTGGTTCTTTTTGGTTGCTAGAAGAAACCCATACACAATGTCTGTACATTTGCTGACTGTAGCCTCAAGCTAATTCATGTACATTAATTGTTGTTGCAGTCTGTTATTTTCAGAAAAGCATAAAGTACAAAACACCTAGCTAATACTGGAGAGGTGTTCAGTTTTTCTTTTAAATGACCATCGTAACTTTTGATGCAGTTATTTCATTTAGTAACTGATCAGAAGGACCATTTACTGGTTAATGCAAAATTTTGAGTCAAAAAACTAAACGTAAGTGATTCCGTTGACCACCCTGTAGTTTTCTAAATCTAGATGTAAAACTACATTAAAAACAAGATATTAAATTTTTTAAAAATGTATTTCATCCTAGTTAAGATTTCCTAGGTAAACAATATTGTACTTTTCTCCCCCCCCTCCCTGCCCCCTGCCAACAGCAAGCATCAAATCAACAAACCAAACCTCCAAAATTCTTTGAATTTCTTGACGTATCCAGAGTCAATCATTATGATGCCCTCTAGATAATCCTGTACAAATCTGCAGTTCACACATTTCCGAAATAGGCAGGTAACATTATTAAAACACATTGCTCCCGTTAGCACTCAACTTTCTCAATAATGTTTATATCTTTTCTGATTCTGTAGGGTCATGTGAAGCTATCTGATTTTGGACTATGCACAGGTTTAAAGAAAGCTCACAGAACTGAATTCTACAGGAACCTTACACACAATCCACCGAGTGACTTTTGTAAGTATAAGGTGTTCTAGTTGAAGTATTAAATGGTTTTGGGCTGCAATCATACCACGCTGTAATTTTAAGCTTATTAGGTTTCACAGCATAAGCAAAACTGGGTTGAGTTTTTTGAATGGAAGAACAGTCCACAGAACAAGTAGGAATTACAGGAAGGAGATAATGTTGCTGATTGCGTAGGTGGCACTTTTCTCTCTGAATATGAGTTGAACCCATTCCCCATAATATTAAAGGACCCTGTGCGGCTAGAAATAGGTTTTCAGATAGAATGTGAAACCTATGGTCTGATCAGGTGGTTCTCATGGAACTTTTCATAATAGCAAGGGTGTCAATCTGTTTGCTATGATCATATTTCAAAGTTAGGTAATTACACTTTATTGATCTAAATTCCCCTGCGGTTTAATTTGGATTCCTTGTTCCTCACTTCCAGCTTTGCTCTGCAACAGCTGCCATGCTCCATGTCCAAGGTGGCTGTATTTATTGGTGAAAGCAAGGATCAGTGTATATACATGACCAGGGCCCTCATAAAGGTGTTGAGCTTCAACTTGTTAATGAAATCTTTGGATCGTTTCTGAAATATTATTACTGTTGCTGTTTAAACATTCCCCATCTTGGCAGCTTAGAATTGTTTGACATAACTTCCCATTTCTCTCCAGTGCTACAAAAAATATTCTGGAATATAGCATTTTAAAGATACAAAAAGACTAATTTGTAAAAATGATACATTATCAATAAGGCTGTTCTGTTTTTTTTCTTTCTTGTATTCTTTTACCAATCTATGTAATGTGGAATAATTCTGTTTCGTACATAAGCATTTCAGAACATGAACTCAAAGAGAAAAGCAGAAACGTGGAAGAAGAACAGACGACAGCTGGTGAGCCATTTTACAGTGGAACCTAGTTAATACTTCCAGAATAAATTGTCTGCATGTACAGTAAAACCTGCCAAGAGCGACCACTAATTATTAAAAGTGGTTGCTTATAAGAGGAGGCTTCCCTTTAAAGGTTTGCACCCCAGACAGCAGTTTCCTCTGTAAGTAGTTGCTTGTGACAGGAAGCCTCTCTTCATAGGCGGTCTCCAAGGCAGGTTTTGCTGTACCTCTTTGTATAGACAAATGCAAGACAAATTTTTTTTAAAAAATCAGTATTAATGTTCAAGTTGCCTTAAAATCTCAAAGGCCCTGATCATGCAAATATGAACATACTTAATGTTAAGTTGGACAAGTCCCACTGAAGTCAAGAGTCAGTGTGGTTTTCTGATTAGAGCATCTGATTGTCAGTCACAAGACCTGGGGGTGGATCTTCAGTTTGTATAAACATTAATAGCATGGAGCCATGGAAACTTACACAGATCTGCCACTAGAAACACTTATTTCTGGCTTTGCCACAGGACCTGCTATGTGACTTTGGTCAACTCAGTTCACTTATTTGTGCTTTTGTTTCTCTTCCCATCTTTTATTTGTCTTGTCATTTAGACTGTAAGCCCTTTAAGGTAGGGATTGCCTCTTGCAATATTACCTAGCACAGTGGGACCCTTCTCTCAGTTGGCTCCTCTAAATTCTATTATAATACTCAGCATTAAAGCTAACAGCAAGTGTTTGCATGATCAAGACCTAAATGAGAAAATTCAGAAACAGTCCAACATCAAAGCTATCTGAACCACATTGTTGAGTTTGGAAAGCTGATTGTATGCTTTGCAAGGCACAAACAGTAATCTATTAAACAAGCAATAATAGTAAGTAAGTCTATGGTATAGGAAAAGATTAATACAAATTTTTAAATTTTAAAAAAATACTGCTTGTGTGTAATGCAGCCAAGCAGACTCTGCTTTCTGATCCTTACCTTTGTCATTTCTTGACTTGATAAAACTGATCTTTGCAATTGAGCTGGTTTCCTTGTGTATTTTAAAAGCACCTAAGTTGTGTCTTCACTGCACGAGAAACTTAGGTGATTGGCAGCTAGGTGTGAGCACCTGATGGGCCTACCTTGGGTGCGAGCAGCCAAATTGTAAAGCCATACTTGAACATGTTCACTAGACTGAGTCAACACTCACTGCAGTTACCCATGTGAGGCACCAGGACGTCTGAGATCTCATTCCATTGTTTTTTGCACTGCAGTAAGATGAGATACTCTGTAATTGTTTTCTAGTGAATTGTGGGAGGACTTGTCTATTTTTCTGGGCACACGGGGAATTGTAAGAAGGCATCAAAGAACTATCAGTAGCTGAGTGATTTAGCCCAGGTCTTTACTGCGCAGTGGGCAGGTTACCAGCCTGAGTTTAATTAGGATTTGGGCTTTAAGTAGAGATGAGTGAAATTCAAAATCTCCACGTTAGGAAATCCTGACTAGTTCTAGCTTTACCCTGTACCTCAGGACAGGCCAGTGATCCTAGGAATAAAGTACACCACACTTTTGTGCGCGAATGGGGAAAAACCTGAATAAGAGCATGAGTTAATTATGCAGTGCAGACAAGCCCATAAACAGAACAGTTTGTTAGTGTTTCAGGGGTGTCCTGTGTTGAATGTACATTTTTCCCAACTCCTCATGTAATTGACTAGTAATACGGTAAGCTAAAATATATAAAGAAATGTGATCTAAGAAATCATTATGATATTTCTGTCTGTATGTTCTAGGGTCTTTTCATACTTAGGAGAGTGATAACTGAAGTTAGACGCTATCTTTGATTCTGTGCTTGTGTTATTAAATGAACAGGGTCTTTTGGGTTTTATGTATTGTGACTTATCAAACAACTTATCCTTTTTCCACTAAATATCATTATTCTACTTTATATATTAATTCTAGTAAGTTTGTCAGACAGTTTGAAAATGGTGAGTGTATAACCCATATAAAGAGCCCACCTCACCCCTATTTCTTTTTTTTTTTTTCTTCTTCTTCTTCCCTTAGGCATACTCCACAGTTGGGACTCCAGATTATATTGCTCCAGAAGTGTTTATGCAGACTGGGTACAACAAGTTATGTGACTGGTGGTCCTTGGGTGTGATTATGTATGAAATGTTAATAGGTATGTTATTACCAACCCCAGAGTCATTCATAGATTTTTAGAGTCTGAAGGGACCATTAAATAATTTATCTCACCTCGTGTATAACACAGGCCATAGAATTTCATCTAGTAACTTTTTTTATTGAGCCCAACCATTCGTGTTCAATTAAGTTTATCTTCTAGAAAGGCATCTACTCTTAATTGAAGACCTTAAGATACGGAAAATGCACCACTTTCCTTACCAGTTTGGTCCAGTGGTTGATCATGCTCACTGTTAAAAATTGTTACAAATTCAATCCCCTTAACCTTTAATTTTACAATCTAAGGTATATCGTAGTTTTCAAGGAGAAAATTTTTGTAGCTGACATTTCTGTACAGAAATTTTTGAAGGAGAGGTAGCAAAATGGCTTTGTTTTATCTCAGCCTGAACCTAGGAACATTTTCTATTGTTGTAGAAGCTAATTAAGCTTTTGTCCATGTATATAGGATATCCACCTTTCTGCTCTGAAACACCACAAGAAACTTATAGGAAAGTTATGAACTGGAAAGAAACTTTGGTATTTCCTCCAGAGGTTCCCATTTCAGAGAAAGCAAAGGACTTAATTCTAAGGTTAGTAACTAAAACTCTTGTGGCCATTTGGGCCCATAGACATTATCCTCTTCCATTGTGTTAATTTTTCACTATGTGGAGAAACTCATTTGTGCATGGTGGGAAAGCGCTGAATTTCTGCTACCACTGAAGATGATGAATTTTTTTCAATTTTACCTCACAACAATTTGTTCCAAATTCATATTTGAATGCTTATCTTGAGGGAATAGCAGTAATGCAACTGGAGATCTCTTGGGGCAGAACTGCTACCGTCAGATTGACCTTCCTGATCATCTGATTGGGTCTGTGAAGACTTGCTCAGTCAATCAGGAAGCCAGTCTTTGAACATCACCCTGGTAACTGGAGTAGAGCTGAGTCGAAGGGAGTTGATGTACCAGGTGTAGGACAGTTGAACTGAGATACGCACGTTATTTTAAGTAACTTGCATATCTGCGTTCAACTGCCATCAAAAACAGCAGGCAGTATAGACCTGCCCTTGATGTGTCTCTCTCGAACTGAAGAGTTAGAACAGGTCTGAAGTTAACTGAAAATTTAAAACATTTTTTTTATCAGTCAGGAACCTGGAAAAATGGAACAGCAATCAGCATATAAAGTACATCTATTCAGAGCAAAACAAAATAGACCAGTTAAGGGAGTTTGACTTAAGCAATCACAGTTTATAGCGATTGTTAGGCTATATGAATAAAATCACATTTCCCCAAAGCCAGTTCTTCGTGGAGCTGGTGTTTGCTCCTTGTTTATATTGATTGACCTATAGAGAGTTGGTTTCAAGGATGAGATTAGAAATTTTTTTTGCCTTTGTGTTTGTTTTTTGTAGCAGGGTGCTTTAATATTTTCAAAAGCAGGAAATAATTTCACACCTCAATAATGCCATTCAGATGTGAGCTAAGAATACTGTGCCTGGTGGGAGTATGATTTAGTCAATTTATAACCTGACTGACTTGTCACGCTACTGAAATGCCTGTCAGAACTTGCTTTGTGTTAGCTAGAAGGAGAGTTTGTTTCAGTGAAGATACTGATTTGGAAGGTAAAATGTCTTATGAATCTGGACGCTGTGACTGTTTAAGTATAGCCAGTTCCCCATTTAGATTCTTATAAATGAATTGCTCTGCATATTTTAGTAACTGCTGAGCACACCCTCCTGTAACTCTTGCCTGAAATAAGGGGGAGAATCTTCCATCAGTAAGACAACAATTGCTTCTGAGCACAGATTGTCTCTCATGCTTTCAGTGTGGAACAGATGACTGCTGGAGGGTGGAAGAGAAATCTAGTTAAACAAACCAATTTTCAGAGCAAATAATTAGTTTATATAAAAGTAACATGTCAGCCAGCAGAGGGATTTATGGGAGAGCAGCATGCTGTCATACAGCAAACGGACAGCCCAATCTGCAAGTGATGAGTGGACTCAACTCCCATTAGGTCAATGGCTGGTTCAGCACCTAGAAGAACCGGGCCCTTTGTCTGAAAGGGCCTCGTTGTTTTCTTCATTATAAATCCTTGACGAGAGAGGCACTTGGTTCTCCAACTGTCTGTTGGCTTCACTAGCAGTCCCAGAAGGCTGAATCACAGAGAAGCACCGACTTCTTGTCTGGTGGACCATGCTGCTCTCTGATATAGGAAGATGAGAAAGTTTTGGAGGTTGATTCAAAAGAGAGAGTAGCTAGCAGAAATGGATGTTTTAAATGTCTTTTGGACCAGACCATATAGAGAAACTATAGGAAACTGCATGTCTTCCTACTACTGGTTTGGGATAATAACCAGCTCTGGTAGCAACTTGTTCACAAAAGCCCAGGGATGGAAGGGAAAGATGACATATTACCATTATAGCATTGTGGGACTGACAACGTTTGATTTCTGTGATTATTCTACGTGAAATGGGATATTGAACAATCCAAAGAGGTCTTAAAGGACTTGATCGTATTCTGCTATAGGATAGTAGAGTGGTTTATTTTATATGCTCCTTTCTGCATGGATTGTACCATTCTCTCTCTTTCTCTTTTCCTTTCTCCCCTTCAGATTTTGTATTGATTCAGAAAATAGAATTGGTAGTACTGGAGTAGAGGAAATAAAGGATCATCCATTTTTCGAAGGAGTTGACTGGGGACATATCAGGTATATGCATATGCTGTATGTATTGGATAGAAATCTTGGTTGCAATAGTTTCATACACTGTAAAGGCAGGAATAACTTTTCCTGATTAGCTTTTTATTTTCAAATGTAACTGTTGGAAAAAACAAACAATTCTGACTTTATCCTTAGAGCAGGAAACTGACATTCACAGATCTGCTAGATTTTTTTTATGCAGCATTCCCTACCCTAGAGACAACCCAAACTAGCCTGCAGGACAGAAAGCAGTGCAGGCAATAAAGCAACGTGATTCCTGACCTCCTCCCCCCAACATATTTGTACCCATGGCTGCAGTGGGCCATACTTTGGAAGACCCCTACCTCTCCCTCTGCTTTCACAGCTGCCCATAATATAACAGGCTGAAGGGTATAACTCATGGCTTTGAAAATAAATGTGGCTCAGCCACTTCCAAGCAGCATGTAGCCTTCTGATGAGTGGGAGGGCCAAAAGGTCATTTGAGGAGGAAAAAATGAAAATTAAAAAACCCAGCAAATAAAAATAGTAAACAAAAAAATCATGCCGAGAAATCACAAGGAGAAAGAGAATGAAAAGGAGAGAAGGTTGCAGCTACAAGTGAAACACAGGAGCATAGCTTTTAAAACTATTAGTGGCACTCAAAGAATGGCCAGTAGGGACAGCTGCTGCTGTTACTGTCCTTTAAGGCAGGGGTGTTAAACATCTGGGTCGCAGACCCTTTCATCTGGTCTGGAACTGCGCTCCATGGGACCACACTCTCTCCCTAACACACACACAGAGAGAGAGAGAGAGAGAGAGAGAGAGAGCGGTCTTGCTTATCCAGCGCTCCACAATGCCATGAGAGTGTCTGGTCTCACAACATCACAGAGCGCTGAGTATGTGAGATTGTGCGCTGCAAGACCTCTCTCTCTCTCACTCTCATTGCAAGACCTCTCTCCCTAACAGCAAGAGAGAGAGAGTGATATTGCGGAGCGAAATTTTGCATACACAGCACTCCATGATGTCGCAAGAGTGCCATAGTATTTCAGTTTATGGTATGTATGGCCCACCTGAAGTACATTTAAGTCACATCTGGCCCACCACAGCAAATGAGTTTGACACCCCTGCATTAAGGATTAGGATAAAACTTTCTTAGAAATATATGAAAACCCATATTTTTCTTATGGGCTTGATGGTCACCCCACTCAATCCTGCCAGCTCACTTGCTCTTGTGCTGCCTCTCTGATGCAGAGGGCTTCATATAATTCTTTTCAGTGTGGTGGGAACCAATGGGAAGCCAGAGCAGTAGTACATTTTTCATTGCTGGATTTGACAACACAGCAATTTTGCCTCGCAACAGTGTGGCTCAGTTCACGAAAGAATATTCATTGTAAGAAGATGGACAGAAGAATGGGGAAATGGGATTTCTCTCTTGTCCTTGCCCTTACCCCCTTACTATTCTAGTTCCTGTTGCTGCTCTGCTAGATTAGTGGTCTGAATTCACCCATTCGGTGTGAGGTGGTGAGGAAGCACACTGGTAAACTAGCGTCAGCAACAGGAACGGCAAGCAAAAGGTATTCAGAGCAATTCCAGACAGTTGCAGAGTTCGTAGAGCTACATGTTTAATGAGGCCGCCAGCCTTGGTAGGTACTTGACTGAATGGGTAGGCTGGGACTGTGATACAAATACGTGACTGATAGCAGATCTCGGTAAAAAGTGGATCATGCAGATGACTCTGTGGCAGATGACTTTGGAACCCAATCTTAACAAACGGGAGACGGATTTTCACAAGTGAAAGCCAAACTTTGGAGGACATATTATACTTTAGTCCACTAGAATTGTTTAAATATAAGCTAACTTAAAAAGACTGCGAGTTTCCCATGATAGCAGAACAGGAACAAGTGAGGCATATGGCAGGTAGATCCTCATCTTGTGCAAATCGTCCTAACTCAGTTGATTCAGTGGAGCTATAACATTTTACATCAGTTGAGGATCTTGCCTGTTGTGTTTACAAGGGAGACAGTGTTGTCATCCTGTGGTGTAAAACAGCAAAATTAAAACATAATGAAGCTTTTCTTACTATTCTGTGCTCTAACACTCCTTTTGTTTGTGTAGGGAAAGGCCAGCCGCAATCCCTATAGAAATCAAAAGTATTGATGACACTTCTAATTTTGATGAATTTCCAGAATCTGATATTTTACAGCCAGGTGAGATCTCGTAAATTGCAATCTTTATGTAACACATACCAAAATACAACCATAGATTTTTATTTCAATTGTGTTCACTGTTCCAATATCTTAATCGAATGTGGTACAGGTCTAAAGTAGTTGGATCATCTGAAAACTTCATCAGTGAATTGTATTTAAATAAAATATGTAAATCTATGAACAGCTTCTACATTAATCCTCTTTCTCAGGGAGTGTGAAAAGATAGCATTTAATTTTGAGTTCACCTAGGGGATGGGGGTCCATGTGGCCTTATTAGTAAGCAATTACAGAAAACACATAGGATTTCACCTTATAAACAATATTACCACATTTTTGGTAAAACCTATTGCATTAATTGGTTTCGGATGTTATATAACATTGAAATTTAAGCCAGGGAGCAAATGTTGTATTCTTTGTGGGCAAAATTTCAAAAGCATCTAAATAATGTAGTAAGAACTGTTAGACCCATGGCGCTCAAACTTTTTCAGTCACCAATAACAGAATCTGTCCATGCCCCTCCATCCCCCCTTCCAGGACGGCACAGCCAAGGCTTCCTCAGCAGTGGAGCTTGGGCAGAAGGTGGAGCTGGATTTAGAGCAGAGCTGGTCTGGGAGCAGAGCAGGGGTCAGAATGGTCCTGTGGCTGGGGTCAGAGCTGGTCTCAGAGTAGAGAGGGAATGAGGGCAGAATCAAGCTGGGGATGGAATGGAAGGAGTGAAGCTGTGGCTGGAGGTGGAGCATGATGCTCTCTTCCTCATCCCTTATGGTCAGTGGCGTGGCAAGAGTGTCCAGTGCCGGAGAGTCAAGCCCACGTTTGTGCTCCCACGCCATTCCATGCCTTGCAGCCCCTTTCCCCTCCCCTGCCTGGCACACCACTGCAGCCCGGTGCCCTGGGGCTTGGCTCAACATTGCCTATGGCCCCAACGTGCGCCACCTGAATGTTCCGCTAAACCCCCTAATTAGGCCTACCCCATAGTTTGAGAACCATTGTGAGACAGTTAAGTGATTTAGGAGCCTATGTCGTCTTGGAAGTCAAGCAGGCACTTATGAAAAGCCTAGGTAAGCATGTAGCAGGAGATTCTTAAATGTATAAGACCTGAATGTACAAAGTGGTGGGTTCCTTCAGCTCCCAAAGACTTCAGTGATACTAGTGATGTGCTTTGAGTGAGTCACATGTGTAAGTACTTCGGCGTCAGATAGTCTCTACTATTCTGCCAGCTCATCTCACTTCCCCAAAATCTTAATATTTCTTCGGTAACTCTGAAATGGTTCCTATATAATGGCAAGTTAGTTTTCTTCTTCCTTAAAGGCCAGAATATTCAAATGTGGATGTCTAAAGCTGGGCATCTAAGTATATTTAGGCAGCTAATTAAATTACATGGATTTCTTTTTCAGAAGTCTTGAGGAACAATTACTCCCACCCACTGACTGTAATAAGCATTTTTGAGACATAGCATCAGTGAAAATATTGGTTATTCTTAGGCGCCTAAATATGAACTCGAGCACTTAACTTACAGCACTAGGTCTGAAAATTTTGGCTTAGAACTATAGGAACATTAATCTGAATGATTACTTTGTAAGATCACTGTAAGACAATTCTATATTCAGCATAATATAGAAGAGAGAGAATCTATCTATCTAGAGAATAAATAATATGGAATAAAGTAAAATGTTTCTAGCTCTTCTAAGTGCTGTACAAACCTCACAAAAACACTGAGGTCGAAAGAAATTCAAGAAGATAAGTCAAAAAGTAGACTAGTACAATCCTGTTTGGACACGTCTGAATTTTTTTGTTGCTGTTCTGGGTGGGATATTGTTCTGGGGGTCAGAGAGCACCTAAAAGTTGTTCGGTTCTTTTTTTTTTTTTTTAATTATTTTTATTGTGATCAAAGTTGGGGATCAAAATCTTATTTTACTAGGCAATATAAAGGCAATTTGTTCCTCAAAGTGCTGGGTAATATCCTGAGTCTTTTGAAGATCATGTTCAAAACTTCTGTTGACTTCACTGGGACCAGGATTTCACCTGCAGTCTTTGTGATGCTGAAGAGAACCAACTTCAGGATTGTTTGCCTTACTCTGTGTGATGCCTTCTCTTACTATAATTAATTCTTTTTGATTTCTGTATTCTAGTGCCAAACACCACAGAACCTGACTACAAGTCCAAAGACTGGGTTTTCCTCAATTATACCTACAAGAGATTTGAAGGGCTGACACAGCGCGGCTCCATCCCTTCCTACATGAAAGCTGGGAAGTTGTGAAACAATACCAAACCCCACAAAATTTAAAAAACAAACAAAAAAACTCAGGTAGCTGCATCACCAGGCCTGCTTGGCGTAGATATCAATAAACTGACTCTGGTGCGCATCGACTTCACAAGGAAATTCTACAGGATTAGGATTTCTCAGACTACTACAGGAATTAGTTGGCAGTGCCAGCTGGCTTTTTTTTTTTTTTTTTTTTTTTTTTTTTTAATATTTGAATATTTTTGTTAACTTTATTATACAAAGGTACTGGAATAAAAGGAGCATACATCCCATTGTAACTGCACTGCCTATGTGTGTATAAAAGTTAATTATGTGTACTGTGGCTAAATTTATACTGTAAACCATCTAATCCACCCAGGAGAAAAACATATCATTTTAAAAAGCAACATGGGCTAACCATGCTAGGTAATGTTGCTGCACCATTATTTTACTGCTGACCTGGTGGGTTTTAGATATGCAGTATAAAAACCATCAACCATATTTGTAAAGGTCTCTTGAGTGATTGTCCACATGGATTCCTCTTCTGGTGTACATGCACCGCGTGTCCGTGACATTGGATTCTTTTTAATTGACGTGTGTTGGGCCACACACTTGCACACTAGGATGCCCCTGTACCCCGCCCCCCCCCTCCCCCCCGATGGCATAAAGGGTGGAATACACCCAACCATCCCCCAGCTCCTTCCTACTATTGTTCTGTCATGAGCAGAACTCCTGTCAGCTTTTTCTGTGAACTGTATAATTTCTAATTCTGTTTAGTAGTTACTAGAGCTCCTGGTAGTTACTAGGGACATTCAAGACTCCAGGATTTGTATCCTGTCCCTCCTGTGATGTATTCTTATTAACGATGGAGGCTCTAAGTGCCTTTTCTGTCTTGCTGAAGCACATATTCCAGATAAGTGTTCCATATGTCTTTTTATAAGAGGACACAAAAACAATGAAAGAATCTCACCTTAAACTTTTCCTCTTGGAACACTCCATGAGGGCTTCTTCTGACCCTGAGGTAAACCAGATCTGACTTTGTGAGTGCTCTGTGGAGCCACAGGCCTTATCTGAGATCCAGGGTTCACGCTTCCACAAGGAAGATGTACTCTTTGACAGAGTCAGGAAGAACATTTAAGCCCTTCTCTGCCCTGTCTTCGGAGAAAACAAGTGAGAAAGAGCACCTTTCCCAAGGTGACCCAGACATAGGTTTTCTGCCTGGGGATCCAGTAACTTGAAGCAGAAATCCCACCATATAGCTGTTCCAGCTCATCTTTCTTAGCCAGGACATAGTTCAAGGCCCCGATCAGGTCCTGCGAATGCCATGGTACCATCTGAGGTTCCTAGCCATACGACTACCAGTACCAGCACATCAGTATCAAAGCATGTGGCATCATCATCTATGGTACCCAACACTCTAATAATTGATGCAGAGAGCCTCCTAGTGCAGACCTTCTCAGTACTGAAAGGATTGATAATACAGAGCAATTTTAACAGAAATCAAACAGCCAGAGTCATCATTGCTCTTGAAGAAGCTTCTAGCCTTGGTACCAGCGAAAGATATTTTAGAGCTCTCCAAAACGCTTGAAAAGGTAGCTGCACCCATGGAAGAAAGATACTCCTCTTCTTCCTGTGCAGTGAGGTATATCTGCTGTTGGTTTCCCACTATATTTCACCTTATTAATCTACAGCGGTTGCTTCACCTCTGCAGACCAGGGTGAAAGGCCCACAGCAGCCTCTCAGGCCCTCTGCAGCTTTTCTAAGTGGCATTCCCTCTTTCTAGATATACAGCTACCTGGACTTCAGTCCACACTTTCACTCAGTATCACTCCTTAGTAAAGGGCTCCAAATCTGATGTCCGCTTTGGCAGAGCTATCCTGCAGCCACTGTTTAAACAGTGCAAGTAGACCTGTTGACTGTGCAGTTAGTGCTTGAGAGTCACCAAAAGTGGAATACATGTTGGACAATCATTTAAACAAGGTCACTTGCCTTACTGTAGCTGGTTCTGCGAGTTGTGGTGCCTAGATATATTCCACAGCCTGACTTGCTTCCCTGAAGGATGGCTGGGCCTGTACTGGTCTTTATGCACTTCGGGTGCAGGTGTAGTGTCAACAGAAACTGCTACTCAAAAGAATCTAATCTCACACACTTTGGATGCACACACACCAAAAATGGAATCCATGTGGGCAACCTATCTTGAAGAACCACAGTTACTGTAAAGTAAGTAGCCATTTTAAATTAAAAAATGTGCCCTATGTGATTGAACTTGCCAACATATATGAAGGTAGTTATTAAGGAGATTTTATGGCACTAGCAAACACACACAAAAAACTGGTTATTTGTATGTATGTTGTGGGGGGGAAATATATACATTTAACTTAAAGCTAACTACTACAACACTGACTCATCTGTACATATTAATTGGTTTATCACCAAGGAAAAAGCTACACCCCCTTAGTCATAACACTAAAGATAATTTGCATATAAAACTGCACATGGTTAATCAAATCAATGTTCACATAGGAGTTATGCTCTTAGGCAGACTTACTTCAGTATATTTAGCATAATCTCCTATATTGTGATAGTTGCATTTCTTTATTTTCTTTTTTAAAAAAAGGCATTATTTTAATCTAATCAGCAAGTCAGATTAAAGAAAAGATTTGAATACTGACTGGTAGTGGGAATGTTTTTTAAAGGCAAAACTGTGACATTGTAATGATCTAAAGACAATAGAAGGTTTATCTGCACTGGCTTTCCAGAAACAAGGAAGAGCAACATATCTTTTTTTGCTTGTTGGTTTTTTCGTTTGGATGATTTTTTTTTTTTTTCCTTTGGACAGTGTTTGTCATTGTGCCATTTTATTTCTTCTCAGAGTGTACCAAAGATCCTGAAAAGGCTTGATGATTGCAACCGTGTGAAGTTTTGATTTCCATAAGTATGTTTTGTTAACTTCTGTTAAATGTAGAATGGGGTGTGTAATTCGTAAAACGTTTTTCTGGGCAGTTAACCAACACCAGCCAGAGATATTGTTCAAATCTTTAGTTGCATAGCGGTGAGCCTCAGCCGGAATCCTGGATTTGGATCTGTATGTCCTCCAAACTGAGGAGGAAATTGGGATGGAAATACAGTTGAACTTTTGGACTTGGGTCCATCTCTAATCAGCGTGGATTAATGAACTGAGTTAAAGGCAGTAAATGATGACATGGGGCATTATTTTGTGTGTGAAAGGGGGTAAAAATAAAAAAAGTTGCCAGCATTCAAAATTAAATATTTTTGCGATTGCATTTGCACTGTTAATTTGCCTTGCTGAGGAGGTAGGTAAATTTTATTTTTATAGGTCAATTATTAACATCCTAAGTCATTGAAAACAACGTGGGGTAATTACATACATTGTAATATACTGTACCTTGTCCTTTTAACATTGTTCATAATACAAAAGCTCATTCTCTGAGTCTAAATGGCAACTGCTATATTTTTTTTCTGGACTGTTGCATTAGTTGTGGTGGGAAAGTTACACAGAAGCATTATAAAGATTTATATGAGGCTTTTTACAGCATTTGAAAATAAACATAGCATTCTTTTGTAAAGTTGCAATTTTTTTTAACCCAGCTCATGGCATCATTTTGAAAGAGATTTTTATTTCCCCTTCCAAATGTGTAGACAACAGGGCTTTTGAGACATGTAAAGGCTTTCAGTGTTGGGTATACCCATGTTGAATCCTCTCATATGCCAGTAGAAGGTACGGTTTCCTTTGGTCAAAGCAATTAGCAGTTCTGCTGTCGCTATCATTACTTACACTGCAAACGTATGTTCAGTTATTACTATTTATTATAGATTTCCAAACTTTCTCCTCTGTGGACCTCATTTTAGTAAATGGAGTTTCTTGGGGAGCGCTTGCCCCCACCTATTTGTTATAGGAATCAAACTGGAAGGAACCTCGAGGGGTCTAGTTCCCTGCACTTATGGCAGGATCAACCATTATCTAGAGCAGGCTTGTCCCACCTGCAGCCCACCAAGGGCTTTCAGCCAGCCCGCGGAGTGCTGCCGCAGGAGCCTGGGAGCTGGAGCAGCTGAGGACCTTTTAAATCTCCCACCCTGCTCCAAGCCTCAAGTTGGGAGTGGCCTTGCTGGACAGCTGCCTTCAGGGGCTTGATTCAGCCCCTTTTGGGGTGGAGGGAGGGCAGGGAAGGAGTCAGTGTGTCCCTGTGGCATGCGGCCAGGTGAGGAGTCGTGTGTGGGGACAGGGAAGGAGCCTGGGAGGGTGGGAATTGGGGGGAGGGAGGGGCTGCCGGTGCATGCAGGGACAGGGAAAGGAAGGAGCAGTTGAGGAGAGGGAAGGAATCGCCATGCACAGGGAAGGGGAAGGGGAATAGAGGGAGTGGGAAGAGGAGCTGCCAGCGTGTGGGGGGTTGGGAACTTGGGAGAGGAAAGGAGCCGTGTAGGGAAAGTGAATGGGGGGGGGGTATTGGGGGAGAAGAGCCTTTGTACGCAGGGACAGGGAAATGGGGGGTTTGGGAGACCCTGCCTGGAGAAAAGGAAGGGAAGGGGAAAGAAGCCTGGGTGAGAGAAGGAAGGGGAGAGGAGCCCACGTGGGGTAAAGGGAGGGAAGGGGGTGAGGAGCAGAGCACACAGGGAGAGGAGCCGACACAGCAGGGACCAGGGAAGGGGTCAGGAAGCTGATGCAGCTGGGGAAGGGAAGTGGTCAGGGAGCCCAAAGATCACAGGCTGGAAAAGGGTTTGGGGAGATGGGGAAGGGGAACAGCACAGGGCCAGGGAGGGGTTAGGTAGCCCACAGGGAAGGGAAGCCTGCACTGTGTGGGCTGGCAAAAGAGTTGGGAAGCCCAAGTGGTGTGGGGCAGGGGAAAGGGTTAGGGGGCAAGCAACGGTTGGGGGAGGAAGGGAAGTATTGGGGGTCCCACCACCAGGCCGTACTGCTTTCTTCCCTTTCACTACACCTACTATGCTCCTTTGCCCTCCCTTGACCTACCAACCCCAGCCCTCCTTGCAGCACCTGCCCTGCTTCCCACGCTGTTCCCTGCCACCCCACATGGCCACCCGTGTCCCCCCCTGCCCTGCAATGCTCCCTTACCATCTCCCCCCTGCCTTGCCTACTCCCCACACAGCTATCCTTGACCATGCTCATTTTTGTTGCTCTTATCTGGACTTTCTCCAATATGTTTCCATCTTTCCTGAAAAGTAGTGCCCAGAACGGAACGCAATACTCCAGTCCGTGCAGAGTAGAGCGGAAGAATGACTTTTCGTGTTCTGCTTACAGCAGTTCTGCTGTTACATCCCAGAAAGATGTTTGCTTTTTTTGCAATGGTGTTACACTGTTGACTTTAGTTTGTGATCCACCATGACCCCCAGGTCCCATTCTCCACTACTCTTTCCAAGGCAGTCATTTTCCATTTTGTATGTGTGCAAGGTGGGAGGACCATGTCGCCTCCCCAAACACAGTTTCTCTGTGGCAACTATCAGAAATGATTACATGTAACAATAAGTAAAGTATTTGTATTTTCTTAAACTGCAGTTTAGCAGGTGAGGAAGAAAGCAGGAGTCAGCATCATGTGACCAGCCAGCTTTCCGAGGACCACTGTCAAGTTCTGTGGGGACCAGAACTGTGGATAGCAGTCCACAGTTTGAAAACCACAGCTGTCTGATATAGGTATTTTAATGCTATCTGAGCAGATCTTAACATTATCCAAAATACAGTTTGTAGGAAAAATGGCACTTTAAAAATGAATATAAATTGTGCCTTCAGCACATTGATTTAAAAAAAAAAAAAAAAATTACAAATGCTGTTAAAATAATAGTTTAAAGTGTTTATAAAACATACCAGTACTTGAAATATTGCTGTGCATTTTTCATTCTCTTTGTCCTTCACCCCATACAAAATGCAAGTCATACTTTTACTGAGACACACACACTAGGTGAAGTAATACCTTTTCCTGGACCAGTTTTTGTGGGTGGAAGGGACAAGTTTTTAAGCTTCACAGAGCTCTTCTTCAGGTCTTGAAGGTCACAGAGCTCAAAAGCTTGTGTATTCCACCCACAGAAGTTGGTCCAATAAAAATATGAATTCACCTACCTTGTCCCAGGATATGAGATCCAATACAGCTACAACACTGCAAAGAAATCTCTTATTTGACAGCTCCTTATAGCTAGATTTTGAAAAAACAGAACCATAGACAATTAGGGATGGAAGGGACCTCAGGATGTCATTTAGTCCAATCCCTTGCTCAAAGCAGGACCAACCCCAGCTAAATCA
The DNA here is from genome assembly GCA_007922175.1 of Pelusios castaneus. Classification (NCBI taxonomy): domain Eukaryota; kingdom Metazoa; phylum Chordata; order Testudines; family Pelomedusidae; genus Pelusios; species Pelusios castaneus. The sequence goes on from ML685821.1 coordinate 8,099,747, forward strand.
TCCCAGCCAGGATAAACAACCACTACCGCCCAAAGACCAAGGCTGGTGGTGATTGTTTAAATGTTATATTGCTGTGACACCCAAGGCTTCAGCTAGGTTGTGGTAGGTCCCATACGAAAAGGTAATAAATGATTATCCCTGTCCCCCAGGCTATGTCTACACTTGAAAAGTTAGGTCGACTTAATGAAGTCGACTTAAGGTCGACTTAAAGCCTATTTAAAGTTGACCTTATTAAGTCAACTTAACAAAAGTCGACTTAACTTTTCAAGTGTAGACATGGCCCCCTTTTTGGCCTTAAGTCGACTTAACGTTTTAAGTCGACTTAAAGGTCCAACTAGGCACTACTCCACGTCTCCACTGGCTTAAGTCGACTTAATAAAGTTGACTTAAGCGCTAGTTTGAATTAAAATGAGGTGTTAGTTTGAATTATTAACTTTTCTTTAATTCAGTTTAAGGAGCAGCTTAAGTCAAATTAAGGAAAGCCTAGTGTAGACACTGAGTAAAATAGTCGACTTAAGCCTCCTTAAGTCGACTTAATTTCCAAGTGTAGATGCACCCAAGAGCTTACAAGTCATAACACTAGCCACACTATGTGAATGAGATAAAGACGTGAGCTGGAGTGAAAGTGGGGAGACATGGCAATAAGTTAATAGTATGTGTGAAATCATCTTTTCTTTTTTAAAACTATGTTACTGTGAGATTTAGTTCTTGCACAGGAAGGATATCATGCTTTGAGAAGCATTTTTAGAGGATTCAGACTTTTCTAAACTAGAAACTTGTTTGTTTTTTCCCACATCTTGCTTCACCTGTCTTTTTTTGTTTGGGGGGATATGGGTGGGGGGAAGTGGTTTGTTTTTGTTTTTTAAAGGGTGCTTTTCATTTCCAGATACTCTCAATGTTTTTAGGAAGTTACTCGCTGAGTTTGCTTGTGACCAAAGATGAAAGATGCCCTAATTGGATAACTTGTATTCAGTCTTTTGTGCACTGGGGATTCACTTCTGCCAAGTGCTGAGAACTCTTAGCTCCCATTGACTTCAGACAGAGTTGGAAGTACTCAGGGTCTGCCAAGGCTGCCCCATCTTTTGCAGTAATCGGCCCAATGGGTTTGATCCTGCAAGGTCCTGAGCAACTCTTTGAAATGCTGAGCATCCTTAATAGTTGCCCAGCACTAGGCAGGATCAGATCACATGAGCTCAGGTCTGACGTCCTTTCTGAGTCACAAGTCCCATTAATATGAAAGTTATTCTAGGCATGTTAGAGCTTTATCCCTCAAAGGGGAAGGGTGCCTAAACAAATACCCGGCCCTTTTAAATGCGGATGTTGGGAAGCTCACAAAGCCCCTAGGCAAAGAACACCACTAACAATGGTTTTTGTCTATTAACTATGCATGTGACATTTATTAAGGCACTATGATTACAATCACACAGGTTAAGGCAATGATTAGCAGTACAATAAACATCCAATATATCCACAGACTTCCTAAACTGCAATGCTGCTTATTGCATGAAAGCAGATTCAGGGTTTTGCATCAGTATGGCTTCAAACACATAGCTTAGAGAGTATAACAGAGCCCAATATACATATAAGCCCATACGTAAGAATCACACAGGACTCTTTGTGCTGTTGTATAGGGATCTCATTCACACCCGCTGCGTCACAGGGTTCACCTGTGTACTGTTGCATACAGGATTTAGTCCCAGATCTGGTCAACAGTTACCCCCATTCACACTTTCCTCCCCCCTGCAGCAGAGTTAGAGCAGCACCGGACACCAAGCACAGCGGATGCCCGTTTATGCACTCACACAAGAAGGGGATCCAGTGGGACAAGAGGTTCACCTATGCACCCTTGCTTTCAAAGCCCTGGGGGGGCTTTGGTGTGGCTGTGAACAAGGTATAGGCTCAGTCCTGGTCACCAACTTATAATTTCACCACACCCTCTCTCTAACACAACATTATCATTGATAAGAATAAGAGCATTTATAAGCACACACACACACAGAAGCAGAAATGCTAGCGCAATTATACCCAAAGCAAAAATCCTATACCTTCCCCTATTCCTACATCAACTCCAAACCCAAGGCTGATGCAGTTTTTGTTCATTTACTTAAGAGTCTCAGCATAAAGCTGGGAAGACCTTAAAACTTTGTGTTACTTTTCATTTAGGAGCCAGTCATTGCTCTGGACTCCTGTCACTTTACTTACCTTTCCTTTAGTTATCAGATGGCTGGTCTGATCTTCCCGATAGCTGGCGAGGCCTTTCGAGGTTCCTTTCATCTGGTCTGTTCACGTTCTGTTGGGCCGGATGGGGAGTGCTCATGGGGGTTGATCAAATCCCAGAGCCTTCTGCCTCAGAGTTAACTGAGACAAATAACTCTGAATTCCCTCCCCCCACAAACCTCCTTTTATGGCCCAAAAGATCGCAGTGAGGTGGTGTTTTTCACTTCTGAGGTCCAGCTGTTTTTTTCTGATTATTTGGAGATTGTCAGAAGGCCTCTCTCTGACCCCCCTCCTCTCTCTGCAGTTATCTAGCCAGAGTGCTGGGGGTCCGTTAATCTGCCCCTCCTCTCTGTAGCTAGTTTGACCCGCCCTCTGTACCGGTCAGTCAGCCTTATCTAATTTAACAGTTTTATGGCCTCTCCCATCTTTATGCTTTTTTACTCTTTTTTTTTCCTCTCTCTCTCTTTTCAACTGCTGATCTTGTGGCCTAGGTTTTGGACACCTTACATTACACCTGAACATTACCTGACAGTTGGTAGCTAGTTTGAGCACCTTCCCACCTTGCATGCTGCCTGTTTCACAAATTTTAATAACCATGGGACTGCTCTTGGAACCCGTTAAGGCTTGGTGGTGGAGCACCACAAGCGTAAAGCAGCCTTAAACTTCCCTAAGTATTTGTATACCCCCAAAGATTTTTTAGTCCTGTTATTCATTGCCCATACATTAGCTAGCGTTTCGGTATGCATTAATCTGGACAAACTCCAAACCATTTATCTTAAAGTACATTGGCTCTTGGGCAGTGGTTTTCAGCTAGGATGAACTCTCTCCTGGGTGGGCCATGAGCAGGTTCCAGGGTATCTGCCAAGCAAACAGGCATTAGATGTGTTGGGCCTAAAGCAGGAAGAGGGAGCTAGCAAGCTAAAAATAGAAGAGTAGCAATGGGGAAAGAGGGAGGGGCTAGTTGCCAGAATGCAATCTCACCTGAGACTATAGGTACGTACTCAGATAGCAGCTCCTGCTTGTGACGCCAGTGTTCCACTTCCATTTTTAGTATGCTAACATGGTCAGAGCTAGGGTGGGTATGTCTCTTCAAGTTGGAATTTACATCCTCCTTGCAGTTGTGTGGTAGGCAGAACTTGATAAGACCCTCTTCTTGCCCTATGTAACAGCCAAGATATATTGTTCAAACATTGGGTTACACAAATAACTAGTAAAATGGATATGTTTATTGCTCAGTGACCCATTCTGCTACCTCATTACTCTAGGCTTTTTAAAAAACAAAAACACACACAAGAAACGCTTGTATAAGCCATTTGAAAAATAGAAGTTGCTTGTTGCTTACGTAAGGTGACACATCCTGTATTATGTCAGTAAACTGTATTCAAGATGCACTAACCTTAAGCCAAGAAAGGTGCTGAACAAAAAAGACAGAGCAAGCAAGATCCAGTGCAGCTGAATAAAAATGACTATCTACTTATATAAATCAGTCGTCTTCTGCACCACTGGAGCAGGTTTATCCTCCTCAATTCCAAACGAGCCACTGTTGTACAACCAGAACACCAGCACCCATTTATGAACACATTTAAATGGGGAAACAAGAGTCATTAACAGCACTGAAGTGATGATTTTCCTTATTTGATATGCAGAGCTCTCTGCTTTTATGCATAGACTCTGAATGCTGAGAAACATGGCACCAAGTGAGGGGGAGGTTTACACAAAAGAAGATGAGAAAAGCAGTGTGACACACAGGAGAATAGATAAGACTGAGATTATCTGGTCTAAATCACATTTTAGTTAGAGCTAGAAAAATTATATCCCTATTGCATGCCACTGATCAGTGTACACTCACTCTGGTGCCTACCACTGCATCATATTAAAAAATAATCAAAAACATAAGATACTTTAAACATTTTGTCTAATGGATCAGTCCTTGGCTTGTGTTCAAAACTGAAAATATTCTTACATTTGGAAGTATAGACTTGGCCTCACTGACTGCTCTTATGGAAGTAGTACTTTGTATTTGAGGCCCTTGTTCAGATATTTTGGGTCTTTTATTGATGCTTCACTTGTTGGGTTTCATTACAGTGACCCCACCGTTAACTCTGGGGGCTGGTATATGTATTCTCACAATAACATCTAATTTTACCATCCAAAAACATTTAGGTTTTATTTTATTTCTCAGGGCTAATGAAACTATATATGGTGCCTGTATTTTAGGGACATACGGGGTTCAGGATCCCTGTAACATATTATATTCTTACTATCCATTAAACACCATCAAAATTCCTTAATATCTTTATGCAACCTATTCTACAGCCCAATTATACACTTGTTTCCTCAAATAATTGGTAGACTGCTGTTCATCCCAGGCACGTCTCAGATTTGTTCCAATATTCCAAACTCTACTGATTTAGTGTCTGTCATTTACACCAATATACCAGTGTAGCTTTGCCACATGCATTCATTTTGGTTCCAATTTAGGAAAACACTTAAGTATGTACTTAAGTCCAGCCATCTTCAGAACAGTACTTAAATGTGTGCTGAATGTCAAGCATGCATTCAATCAAGACCTTTGTGCCCCCTATATAAAACAACTTTAATTTTGACTTGCTAATATTTCAACATGGCTTTGTATGCAGTGGCTTTATTACATGGCATTGAGCATCACTTTATTGAAATTCACATTTTTAAAAACTTTATTTCCACAGCCACAAACTAATCCCCTTTAGAAACTTGCTTTGTAAATTTAATAGACCTAGCCAAAAACCTTCATATATTGAGCTGGTCTTATTTGTATTCTGGCTATGCTTTTGTGTGCATTTTTAATCAGATGCACTTGTGGCCAGCTTTAGGAATTGTGGAAAGCAAGTCAGAAGAGCTGAAATCAAAATCTGTTGGCCTGAATTCAGATGATGCTGCATTGAGTCAAGGTATAAGGTAAACAGATCTAAGGATATTTTTAAGACAGGCACACATGATATTTCATGATAGACATAAGTCTATCTCTGGTCCTTATTCTTTAAGGAGATGATCTCTCTAGCTGTTTGCAAAAGCTAGCACCTGCTATAAGGAAACTCACACCAACGAAAGCCAATTCTTGTCTTTATGTCCAGAAACTTACCCTTAGGGATGGAGAATTTGAAGGAAGATCTCTGCACCCTTAGAGGCAAAGCAGCAAAAAGATGAGATCCAATATATATGCTTGAAGCAACCCTTACACATGGAATCTAGATTCACGTGTCTGCAGTAGTCCCCATTCACATGATTTCAATTATTCAGTTCTGCACTCTGGCCTAGTCATTAATAATATTAATTCTAAACTAATTGGCCAATTATGGCAATGTTCAAACGGACAATTTGCTTGGTCTCTTTCCACAATTACTAGGGTGGACAAGGAGAGCGCTGTTTGTGTTAACTTCAATTGAATAAATGAGCACCGATAACCAACAACATTAATATGTCACTGTCACTATACAACGCTAAGCAAGACCTGGGTTTTTGGAATACGGAAACCTTAGTCCCATGTGGACACCCTATTAAAAGTCTTTCAAACTTTTAGTTGATACAGAAAAGGAAAAAAAAACAATTAAAGCAGTTGAAATGGAAAGTAGGGCTTTCATTTTAACAATATCCCTTTTCTCCTCCATAAGAAACCCCTCTCAGTCTCCCTTTCCCTATCTGACAGTATCTGAGATGGCATTAATGATGCTAATAACTTTTATTTTCATTGGAGAAAAGAAAGCCAGGTGAAGTAGGCTAGAGCAGCTGTTGTTGGTTAAGTCCACTCCTGTTTTTCAGCTAACAAAACAAGACAAACCCACACAAAGAGAGAGAGAAAAGAGCAGCAAATATAGAAAATAGGGTTTATATGAGATATGGCCAAACTATGGCCCAGGGGCCACATCCAGCCCATGGGAGCCTTTCATCCTGCCTGCCAGGTGGCCACTTCCCCTACTTAGCCCCACCTTACCCATGCAGCAGCAGCACCCTGGCCAGCCCAGAGCCTGACCACCATGTGTCCCTTCTCTCCACCCATGTGGGTCTAACAATGGTGCCCTGGCTGGAGCATGATAGCACCACTCCCTGGCCTGCCTAGAAGTTTGCCCACTCCTGGCTTTTATCATTAGTGCTGACTCTAACCTTTCAACCTCACTGCTGAAGTAGAACATGCCCTGCACAAAGTCTTAGCCGCTGATGGGGTGTCCACCCCTCAAGGCCCGGAGGAATGAAGTGGACTAATTAATTGCCCAGGTTGCACCTGCAGAAGGAGACAGGGAGCAGGAATTTAATAGGAAGAGGCTCAGCTGAACAGGAACAGGCAGGACCTAAATAAGACAAGAAGCTAGTAATAGAGGAATCAGTGAGGAAGAAAATTGCAGTCACTTCCTGGGTGAAGGGAGGTATGTCAAGGCTGCAGAAAGTAGACTATGGTTATTCCCTGAGGCCTGAGAGGAAGAAGTTGAGAGACTACCAAACCTAGCGCATGGAGGGAGACAAAAAGGTGGTAGGTGGCTTAGGGGAAAGGTTACAAGGAATAAGAATGCAGACTTTGGTTGCTCATTAGAGGCCAAAAGGAAGGAAAGAGGAACCAGAAGAAGAAATTAGGTGGGGAAGGGCTGATAGCAGGAACCACAGTGTCTCAGTGCAGATGGTGATTGGCTTTTGGCCAAAGCTGTTAGAGGTGATGTTGTAATCAGGATTCCCCCACTCTGGCCCTGTCTAATCAGGATACCTTCAAGAAGACAGAGGTCCAACAGTGTCAGGTGGATCCCAGGAGACAGGTGGGATAGCAGTCATAATAACAGCTCTCCTTTCTATCCACCCATTTGTTACCCATCTGCTAATTCTTCCCATGAAGTTGGGTTTTTTTATTTGTATTTTAAGGACTCCAAAAGGGAGTGATGGGTGGAATAGCTCATCCTCATTAATTTGTCTACCAATTAGATCTAATTTCTAATGCACTAATTTTGGTCCATTGATTTCTAGTCCCACACTACTTTTGCTTTACCAGACAGCCTACTCCATCAGCTATATCAAGAGGCTTCTTTGGTTTGAACTAATTCAGTCATAGTATCTCATTCACACAATTTATGAACCTTTACCACTTTTCAACAATTGAGCTCATTCTGGGCATAGGCCTTCCCTGCCCCAGTGATGACAGCAGTACCCTAGATCAGTGGTTGTCTCTCAAATTTCACTTAAATACTGTGCAATCCACAACAATGACTGAATACCTGCATGTTTAAGAAAGCTTTAGGCACAAATTCACCTGTTTTGAAGACTCCTGTTAGACATACTGTTTGGGTTGTCCTGTAGTGGTGCAGTGGCAGAATGTGTTTTCTACAGCTAGATTCATCAAAACAAGCCTATGCATTCAAATAGATAGATCACAAAGTATATTCCAGAAGTTGAGGCAGATATCAGTAAATGGTATAACAAGAAGTTCTTCCTACTGTATGGAAGGGGGACCAGGAACAAAACAAATGTATGAACACAGTCACATGGTATTCAACGGGAACCACAGGCTGACAGGCAGCACTACTGGAGGGCCAGAATAGTGCTCTTGTACATTCCAAACTAGGTAGACATTACCCATAATATTAATTAGGGGAAGATAAACCATGTGATGAGCCAGGAGCTGCTTGAAACACCACTGGAGTGAAGCCAGGTGAGTGCTGATGAGCCCATTGACAAAGGGGAAAGGGGTTTGGATACGTGTGTACATGTATTATTTTTATAAGTATTTTCTGATTTCTCATTGCTTGAAACCTCCTCTCCTTCTGTCCCCCACCATTTAAAAATTTATCCATCCCATTTGCACATTAGAGAGCCAAAGCACTGATTTCTGACTGCTCACTTTACTTGTAAAATGTTTTGAAAATAAATTAAAATTCTTTAGTACGACAGTCTGATTACATAATTGACATCAGATCAGTGCAGTGTGCTTGGAGATATGGAGAAGAAAGAGGTGGGGATGGCATCTACTTTTTATTCCTTTGGCCTGTTGGGCAGCAGGGACTGTATGGAATACTTCATTTATCTCAGTAGGGCTGTCCCTTTTCTCCTCTCAGGCAATCTTGATTAAACATCTATGGAGCTACTCTTCACTCCTCTGTAGGCTGTTTCTAGGGATGGTGGTGTTGTTTCTTCCCCTGCAACAGGAGACTTTCAGTATATCAGCAGTATATCAGCTTGGGCACTTTCTGGGCACCAATATTAGCTGGGGTCTCTAGCTACGTCTACACTTGTTCAAAGTGACTTAGCAAAGTCGACTTAGCATGTCTACACTGTAAATTTAGGTCGACTTAAAGTCGACCTTGCCAAATCAACTTAGAGCTTCTACACTGGATGCCTAAGTCGACTTGTAGGGGCTAGATGGACCTGGGAGTGTTGCATGGTGGGAAAAGTGTCCCTTCAAAAGTGCCAGGGAGCTTAGAATCTTCCCCATTGTACCAAGGTACATGGGGGCTGAGCAGGACAGGGACAGGGGCAGGGTATAGGAGCGGGGTGGGCAGGGCTGTGTCCCTGGGAGGGAGGTCAGTGGGAGACCCTCTAAGTCAACTTAGGGTTAAGCTACGTCTACACTGGCTTAAGTCGACGTGACTTAGCCAGTAAGTTGACTTAAAACTAGGTCTTATTAAGTTGACTTAAAATTTCCCTAAATCGACTTAAGCAACAGCTTAAGTCACCTTAAGGAAACTAGTGTAGATGCAGAGTAAATTACGTCGACTTAAGCCTGCTTAAGTCAACTTAATTTACAAGTGTAGATGCACCCTCTGTGCCTTAGTCACTCACAGACATGAGACATTGGCCAAAATCACCATTGCCTGTGAAAATATTGGCAATGTTCACTGTATTTTCCCTTATACATAAATCTGTAGGTACTTAGTATCTCAACCTTCCATGAAATAGACTGCCATCACTCTGCCTCTGCTAAGCCATATTTACTATGAGTTGCGCTGCAGAGAGGTGCTGTAACGAGTTGTTGCAAAGCTGAAGTGACAATTAACATTTCTTCTTAAAGGTATTTATGGAAGTAATGTAAAGGAGTTTTGAGACTTGGATCTCTCTTTCCATTGTAACTGTAAATCTGATCCTATATCTTTCCATTGTAAGTAGCAACCTCTGGTTCGGTGGTGGCCTTTAGAGACAGCTCTACAGCTGCTGAACACCTGTTCCTGATCAGGCAAAGAAAGAAGAGGACTAGGTAAGATATGTCATGGAAGATCCTTCAGTCCTGTGCTGCTGTTAACCACAAACGCAGTGGTTGGCGGGGCTACATGGAGCAGACCTAAGAATGGCAAAAGTGATTGCTGCAGAAGAGACACAGAGACCTAGATGTGCATTAGGAAGTGCACCAGGATATCCTAGGCTTCCTCAGGCAACAAACACAGATATTACAGAGCATTACCAAGCTATATTTCAGAAATCCCATTCATAGCAGCCTTTCTGAGCCTTGGAAAACCTATGTCTACACTTGTTAATTTAAGTCGACTTAGTATGTCCACACTTAAATTTTAAGTCGACTTTGAGGGGACCCTTTAGAAAGTCGACTTAAACAGAAAGTCAACTGAAAAGTAGGTTTAACAAAGTCGACTTTAATTTTCCTTAAGTTGACTTAAGCAGCTGCTTAAGTTGACTTAAGGAAAGTGTAGTGTAGGCGCAGAGTAAATTAAGTCGACTTAAGCAAGCTTAAGTCGACTTAATTTACAAGTATAGGCACACCCCTATATCCCCGAACATAACAAGGGGCAGAATGGTATGAATCCTTTCCCCTAGCACTCCATGCCATGGGAAAATATGGAGAGCCATAGCTACACCTACAGATATTGGAATCCAGGCAGTATCTTTAGGAAAACAGATTGCATTAAGTTTATGAATGGTTTATGGATCACTGTTGACCAGACATTGCATGCACTTCTGGGCAGCGAGGGTTACCACAATTCTTTCAGGAACCAAAAACAGTGAGGAGTGATTAAGGTGAATCACTTAGGTACCAACTCTGGGAGACTTGCATGTCCTGTTTCAAATTGGGTTTTCTAGAGACCAACAGAGAAAAGACTTTTGATATCAAAAGGCTGGATTTAAACTGACTTGAGGCCTTCGACAGGACCTGTTCAAGCGGGGCCCCAAACTTTGCAGATGGGTTGAAAAGGCTTTAACCTACTGAGGCTCCATAAGCTTGATGGGTGATTCTTGGTATGATTATTGTGTATTTAAATCTATTTATTGCTTTTATTATGATTTCTTTGTAAAGCTTTTGCCTTGGGAATAGATCTGCTGGCTTAGAAAGAGTTGTGTAATAAATTGTGACTGCGGGCAATGTACCATTTTGAGCTCCCCAAGAGAAAATGTAACGGATGTGTGCTGCGTATTAGGCAGACTGGCTTCCTGGGATATCACAACATAAGGCAGGAAGCTGTGCAGCCTTAAAAGCCCCTAGTCAGAAGGAGGTGGAACAAGGTCCTTGCCCAGAGACATGAGCTGGCTGGACACGTGAGTCCTGACCGGACACTTCTGGACCATAGTGGACCATAGAGGAGGACTGTGGGTGCAGTTGCACTGAAACTGTGCTAACACTGACCTATGAAAACCACAGGATCAGGCATAATGCATACGTAGTTTGTAATGTGACTGAAACATTGTAATATGTTTTTAATGCATAAATATAAATGCTTATAATTTACAAGGGCTTTTAAAATATGGGTTACTGTCTTACAGTGCTGCTAAAATGTTTTTAATGTGTGTTTTTGCTTTAATGTTGTTTTTTGTTTCTATGCACACAATAGAGTAGCAGTTTTGGAAACTCAGAGTATTATTTATTAGTTTATATGTATAGCTGCTGCATTACAAAATTCACAGGGAATCATTAATCTACCCATATTTAACTTCTATACACATGAAGGCACATTATTCCATAAAAGCTTCACTCAACCCTCTGGTAGCTGACTTTCAATGGTCTTTAAGGCCTCCTTTAGCAGTTAACTTCTGCAGTTGGCTCTTCTAATAGCCCTTGTATCCTGCTAGTCAAATTCAGCAGACAGCCAGCTTACCTTACCCCTCCACCCAGGCGGTAGCCTTTCACCTGTTGCCTCACAGCTATTATGCAGTACATGATATGCCGCTATAATGATGGAGATGTTTGCCACACTGAGATCCAATCTAGTTAATAAACACCACCAACGATCCTAATGTATCAAAAGCACATTCAACAGTCATCCTGTATCTACTGAAGTTGTCTGCTGAATCTTTCTTTGATGATGATTCAAGGGGGCCAGTATATGGCTTCATGAGTGAGAGGAGCAAGGGCTAGGTTGGGTCCCCCAGAGTCCCTCTTAGCATTTCAGCACACCTGTCATGTTGAATTTTTTAAATAATTTATATCCAAGACGATGTCAGGAGAACACAGAGGAATCCATGTATTCTGAATGGCTTTATAGGCAACTCTAAGAACCAGCTCAAACTAGCTGAGCTAATATTCTAAGGGTCTAACTCTATTGCTTTGGCAACAGGTGAGATGGGTTACATGTGATGCTACAGCAAATATACAACACTACCCAATGGGAATGCACCAGTTCCTTCCTGAAACTTTTGGAAAAGTCTTGTGTTCTTACAGATATGAACATCATGCATCTTCGCTTGGCAGCCCACACTGATATCAGTGAAGCCTTCCTGGTGGCAAACTAGCACTTGCACAACCATGGAAAAGTATCCCTTTCACGTACTCTGTGGCATGGTGGGGTGGTACCAGCATAGGGATATGCCATCTATTGTCCCACAGCAGTTCAGAAAGGCCCTTGCTGCAGATCCACCCATTATTTCCTGCAGACTGCTATTCTGTACAGCAGGACATGCTTAATGCACTTACATGCTTAGATGACAATGGCCCTCCCATTGTGGATTTTCCGAATCCAAGTTGACAGAGAGCACTCTCATCTTATAAGATTTCAGAATGTGATCATTATTCAATTCTCTGCTAGCAGTGCACAGCTTATGCCCATGTCCCTGAGCTGGAGGAGTGGAGTGAGCTCTGCATACAGAACCAAGGTGCCACAGGACTCTGTCATTTTTAGAACCAAGGAAGTCATTCTTCCTCCACCTCATGGTACTCATGTTATAGATGGTTAAATTAATACTTACCTACAACATCATGTTAGCTTCATTAATGCTGGCAAAATATTTTGAGAGTCAGAGATGAAAGATACTATGAAGAAGCTAGGTATAGTAGCAGTGAAGATGAAGAAACAAGCAGTAGCTGTGGTGGATCATGAGGCACGAGTCGCCCAAGAATCCAGAATAAAAGTTAGCAAGTAACATTCCACACCAAATTTGCAAAATTGTTTTCTTAAAAGAGGTTCTTTTAAAGGGTGATATGATAGCAAGAGAGAGGGAAATAAGGATTCTGCTTCAGAGTGTGGGATTCCCAGGATACCAAGACACTAGCATTAGTTACATAGCAAAAATAAACATCTCTTTTTTATCTTCCGCTTATGACAGTGCCTTCCAGGATCAGGGGCATGTGCAAGAACTTAAATTGGACCCCTTTTGGAGGGCACCTCTTGTGTCCCCTAGCCTCTGGGCTGGAGGAGCTCACTTTACCCCACCCCATTGTGGACCCAGACCTGGGAGGTGCTTGCTCTGCGGACCCCCATCATGCCCCAAGCCAGAGTAGTTCTGTGCTCCTGATGGCTCCTGGGGGAGACCATGCCTTCTTGCTCTCATTGTGTACACCCGTCCAGGATCATCTGCAAAGCTACAGTGACAGCCCTTTGTAATGTTATGTAATTTTCTTTATTTTAGAAAGTTGCCTTTTAAGAGAGCGAGGCATAGTCTCTTGATTGTGACTGCACAAAGAGAAAGGAAAGACTTCACCACTACTGCCACCAGCTGTGAGGTATTTATAAAATGAAAATCTTAACACCCGGAGTTCTCTATTGCTTATGACTATCTTTTGAGGCAACTAGCCTTTTCAGAGAAATATCTCTTTGCTCATTTATTCCTGCAGTAACAACTTTGTTATGAACAGCTTTTGTTTTAACCATTATCATGCTTTCATTTTCCATTGTTCCAGACAAATAACTAGTATGCATGCACACACGTGTGTGCCCTCAGTTTTTTGAGGGTTAGTAGTCAATTGAGAGAGTATTTATGTAAGTGATTTCTCCTGCTTTGTTTGGCAGTAAATACATCTTTTCTGTTTTTCCAATTTCCCTTTTTGATTCTAGGCAGCGGACTATTTTCCCTATACTTTAAATGTAATTTTGTTTTTCCTTTGCTTTGTCTCCAGATCCTAATAAGCCAATCATGCTCTGTTTATTTAAATACCATGGCTTTATATTTGGACAACAAATAGCAATGAAAATACAATAGCAGTCATAACAATGGGTCCTTATTTATAAACAACACACAGCCCCACTTCATTCTTGATTTTTTTTCCCAACCAGCTCCAGCTATAACTGATGGCCCACTCTTTGAAACTGCAATCTTGGACTATTCCAGACCATAAAGGTGCACTAACCACACAGTCACATCAGTTCAAAAAACTCCATACACATACCTGTTACTACTAGCAGCTGAAGTATAATGGTGTGATTAAGACAGTAGACTGAGAATGAGGTTATCTTGGTTTAATTCCTGGTTTTGCCAGAATTCCTGTACGATCATTTACAAATCACTTAATCTCTCTGTGCTTCAACTCTCAATGCTCTCTTTGGGTGCATCTACACTTGTAAATTAAGTCGACTTAAGCAGGCTTAAATTGACTTAATTTACTCTGTGTCTACACTTGAGTTTCCTTAATTCGACTTAAGCAATTCCTTAAGTCGAATTAAGGAAAAGTTAGTTTGAATTAGTAAAACCTCATTTTACTTCGAACTAACCCTTAATTCGAACTAGTTAGTTTGAATTAAGTCAATGTAGCCATGTTAGTTCAAACTAACTACTTAGTTCGAACTAACTGGCACATTGAGCTTAATGCAACTGACTAATTTGAACTAAGCAAGTGCCATGCATGGCACTTGCTTAGTTCGAACTAGCATTCTAGTGGGGTCATGCTAGTTCGAATTAAGTTAATTCGAACTAGCTAAAATTAGTTTGCATTAGTTAGTTCGAATTAACTAATTCGAACTAACTTTGGTAAGTGTAGACATAGCCTTTCTGCCATGTTTTCTTGGTCTTGTTCACTAGATTGTAAATCTTCAGAATTGCCTCAGAACAGGGTGATGTATTAGATGACCTCTTAGGTCTCTTTCAGACTTACATTTGTATGGTTTTTACAATTACTATGGGTATGTACAGCGCTTAGCACAATGGGTCCCAGTCTCAGTTGGTGCCTTTATGTACTCTTGTAATACAAATTAAAAATAATTAGTAATTAAGAGGATCTGTCCAAAAGAACGAAATCTGAAATTGTCTAAAGGCTTTAATACCTTCGTTTTTATTTTTAAAGTGCAAAGACCTTAGCTAAAAGCAATATAAATTGAGCAGCAATTACTTGAGTTTTTGTTTTAGATTTAACACACAGAATGAATTGGTGCTATATGATAGTTGCATGAAAGTATAATTATTATATTATTAGTTGCCATATACTCATTAGTTCTTTCACATGAGGTGGAAGTTGCGAAAAGACAACATTCATATGAAAAACTTGATAATGTTAATGTGAACCTAACGGTTGGTACCATACCTGTTGCTGGCATTCTGCAGGAAGCAAAATCTAATGAGGCTTTACAATGATTGACAGAAATAAGGTTACTTTTAAATTTTAGGGCTAGTCTACACTTAAAACTTTCTGGCACAGCATTGTTGGTACAGCTGTGTGACTGTAAAAGAGCTTATGTAGCTGTGTTATGTCAACAGGTGAGAGCTCTCCCATCGACACATCGAAAGCACCTAAACAAGCAGTGGTAGCTATGTGAACAGCACATCACCTGTCCACACAAGGACTTATCCCAGAAAAGCTTTTGTCACTCAGAGGTGTGTTTTTCACACCCCTGAGTAACAAAAGATTTGCCAGCCTAAGTGCTAGTGTAGACAAGGTGTACGATAGTACAGGCTGGAGTTCTTACATTTGAAATGTATTTGTTACTGGAGGTGGTAAATACTTTATGTATCTTCATATCAGATATTGACATATTATGTGCACAATTCCTGATGGACTGGGCCACTGCAAAGCCACTTATATCTTGGTTTGAGTGTTTAGGTTCTAGTTATGCATATGAATGTTTGGCGGATTGGCCCTTAAAATAGGGCTTATGTTGTGAGGAGGGCCTAGTATCAGAAGTTTTCATCCAACTGTTTTCCAGGGAACCCTTCTCTAACTTCCTGACAGAGTGCAGAGTCTGTGAGGGTTTTAGCTAAGGACACAATGAATGCTTCAGATACACGAGCTAGGTACAGCCAGACTTCCATCTAATGCAGCAAAGAAAATCTCAGGGCTTGTCTTCATTGATAGCATATTCACCACTGTCAGATCAATCTTCCTGATCGACTGAGCGCTCAGTCAATCGGGAAGGTGATCCTTGGAGACGCCCCCTCAAAATCATCCCCTCTGCATAGTGCTGAGTCAACGGGAGAGCATTTCCTGTCGACTCAGCGCACTGAAGATACTGCGCTAAGCAGGCATTGGGCAGTCAAAGAGATACACAAGTTATTTTAAAGTAATATGCATATCTCCCTTTAACTGCTGCCAAAATCCCACCCACACCCCCACTGCTGCAGTGTTGACAGTCGGCTGTGAGTGGAACGAAAGGTCTCAGACTCTCCACAGCTAACATGATTGGTGGGTTGACCAGTCGCATGAATTCCAACAGGAAGTGAAGAGAAAGAGGAAGCAATTAGATGTGTCTAACGTGATTTTCAATATGAAAGTTGCCATGTCTTTTGCTAGATTGTTCATGTGAAACCACAGGAAAAGAACAAGTGTTTCAGTGCAAATCTTCCTATAAGGAAGTAATGTGGTATTGTGATTCTAACATGAATCTTTAGACACCAGCAATATTCCTGAGACAAACATGTGACACTGGTTGGGCTGACCTCAGTAAGCTATCTTATATGTGAAAAATAGGTAGGGAATTGCAAACAATCTCAGTGAAGGAAGTTGCACAGCCCAGGAAGCTTGAGAAGTACAGTCAGATAAGTTGTGGAATAATTTTAATGGCCATTGAGGATGCTCCGTACCTCGCAGGATCCAGGTCCATTTCATCCTTAGATCTTGAAGCACTTTCTGCAGCATCATCACCATTTTACAGCTAGGAAAACTGAGGCAGGATAACATTAGTGACTTACCCAGGGTCCCAAAGCCAGCAACAGAACCCTGACTTCACTCCCACCAACCTGACCCTGCCCAGCAACATTGTTTGAATCACACTCAGATTATTTTCTGCCACCTCTGAATTGTGTCTGATCTGGCCAAATTCAGCTGCCAAACTTGATGGACTCAACTCCTGCATCATTGAAAAGTTCCAAAGGGGTAGCCATGTCAGTCTAGTTTAGCAAAACAAACAAGAAGTCTTGTGGCATTTTTTAAAGACTAGAAGCCAAAGAAAGAAAACAACAGAATGCCACTGGTCATCTCCTACAACCCCCAAGTCAAACTTCTACAGCACATCATCAAGGATCTACAGCCTATTCTACAGGATGATCCCTCACTTTCTCAAGCCCCTCCAACCTTAAACAACAGAGTCTTGTGGCACTTTTAAAGACTAACAGATTTATTAATCGCATGAGCTTTCGTGGGAGAAAATCCCACTTCGTCAGACGCTTTGAAGATAGGAAAGTTACAGAGTGGGATTTAATTTAATTTAATTTCCTCCCACTCTGTAACTTTCCTATCTTCAAAGCATCTGACGAAGTGGGATTTTCTCCCACGAAAGCTCATGCGATTAATAAATCTGTTAGTCTTTAAAAGTGCCACAAGACTCTGTTGTCTTTCTACAATAGACTAACACGGCTACCCCTTTGGAATTCAACCTTAAACAGTTACTAACCAGCAACTACAGACCAAACAACAGAAACATTAAAGCAGGCACATAACCCTGCAACAAAACCTGTTGCCAACTTTGCCCACATATCTGCACAAAAGATACCACCACAGAATCTAATCACAACAGCTACTCAAAGGCTCATTCACACGCTCATCCACCAATGTGATTCATGCCATCATGTGCCAACAATGCCCCTCTGCCTTATATATTGGATAAACAGAACAGTCTCTGCACAAAAGAAGAAATGGACACAAATCTGACTCCAGTAATAACAACATTAAAAAACCAATAGGGGAATATTTCAATTTCCTTGCTCACTCCACTGATGATACATTAATAGCTGTACTTAAACAAATGGATTACAAATCAAAGCTTCAAAGAGAAACTGCAGAATTGTAATTCATATGCAGATTTGACACTACTGCCGTAAAGTTAAATATGGATTTTGGATTCTTTATTACGACAGGTGATTTTAGCTTACCCTCCTCTAATATGCTGTTGTACACTGAATCTAAACAACTGCTTTGATTTGCTTTAACAGTCTAACTGGATCCTTACATTTCCCTGCATCTATTTTCCTCCCATTCTGTAAGTTCCCCGTCATCAAGCATCTGACAAAGTGTGGTTTTCTCCCACAAAAACTCACGTGATAAATAAATGTGATAGTCTTTTAAAGTGCCACAAGACTCCTGCATCATTGTAACTCACTACCACCAACATTCCTAATTTTATTGCAAGGCTCATAGTATTCGGTCTGTGTCTAAGCCCCAGCTCCTAGAGCCATGTGACTATGTGAGAATCTCACCCTTTTCTTTTTTAAGTTTCTAGTCCTCATCTTTATGGAGAAAAGTTAGAACATGTGACTCAAGCAAACCACTGGGAAGCTTAAAAAACCCAGGCCAGTAAATCAAAAGACTCCTATGAATTAAAAGGTCATGATTTTTTGCAGGGATCTCCTTCAAGATTTCTGAATGCCTGGGTTGGTGGTACTCCAACATCGGTGACATTAGGCTCTGCCAGTGCAGCTGTGGCGCAACGAAGCACGCTGATGCATGTCACACCCTGCTCTGGCTTTGGACGTGACATTGCTCCATTATGCTGGGCTGGGGAGCCACCCTGGCCAAACCCAGGAACAGCTTGTCGGGGCAGTGGAGGCCTGCAGGAAGGATGTACTGATTGCACCCCCCGGGGCTGAGCTTTGTGAGCATGGGGGCGTGGCTCGTCTCCCCAGCTGGGCTGTGCAGCAGCCCGCCCTGGACCCCTTTGCCCCCCTGGGAGGTCGCTGGGAGGCGCCCGCAGCCCCACCACCCCCATCCCCGCCAGCTCTGACGGAGATCTCGCGAGAAGTGCGCTGTGTCCTGGGCGAAGGGCGGGGCTGCGCGGGCCGGTCTCGCTGCTCGGTGGGTGAGCGGCGGCTCGTGTCAGCCGGGCGGGCTCGTCTCGCCTGCTCCATGCCGCTGGGGCCGGCGCGGGGGGCGCTGCGGGGCCGGGGGCGCGCGCCATGGCCGAGGCGGGGGCCGAGGAGCGGAGGGCTGCGCCGGCAGGTCAGAAAGGGGGAAGTGGGGCTGCCTCGGCCCCGTCCCTAGCCGGGTCTGTCAGCGATGGGGGGCGGCGGTGTGTGTGCGCACGTGTGTCCTGTGTAAACATACACATGCCCACATACTCTGTGTGTGCAAATACGTGTACATACTCTGTGTGTTTGTGTATCCCGTGTGTGTGTGAACATATACTCTGTGTGTGCAAATGCGTGTACATACTCTGTGTGTTTGTGTATCCCGTGTGTGTGTGTGTGAGAACATATACATGCCCACATACTCTGTGTGTGCAAATACATGTACATACTCTATGTGTTTGTGTATCCCGTGTGTGTTTGTGTGAACATATACTATGTGTCTGCAAATGTGTGCATACTCTGTGTTTGTGTATTCCGTGTGTGTTTGTGTGAACATATACATGCCCACATACTCTGTGTGTGCAAATATGTGTACATACTCTGT
>ML685821.1:8118954-8131103 GCA_007922175.1 Pelusios castaneus
TACATGCCCACATACTCTGTGTGTGCAAATATGTGTACATACTCTGTTTGTGTATCCCGTGTGTGTTTGTGTGAACATATACATGCTCCCATACTCTGTGTGTGCAAATACATGTACATACTCCGTGTTTGTGTATCCCGTGTGTGTTTGTGTGAACATATACATGCTCACATACTCTGTGTGTGCATAGACATATATAGACACACTAACGTACTCTGTGTGTATGTACGTGTATCCTGTGTATGTCTGTGTATACATATACATGGCCACATACTTTGTATGCATATCTTGTGTGTGTGTATTCGTGTATAGATATATAGGCAGACACAGAGTAAGCATACATATTTTGTCTGTGCATATACATATACACACTGTGTGTATCCCATATGTATGTGTCAGTGTTTCCCTTGTGTGTGTATACATACCCACATGCTATGTGTGTGTGTGTATCTGTGTATATACTTATACATACCCATGTGCTGGCTGTATGTGTGTGTTTTTGTATCCTGTGTACGTATGTATATGTAAACACATAATCGTGTTTTATCCTGGGTGTGTGAGTATTTTTCTATCCCAGGTTTGTCTGTTTGTATACATATACGTATGCACACACAAGTGTGTGTGTGTGTGTGTGTGTGTGTGTGTGTGTGTGTGTTATCCTGGGGTGTGTGACTGTCTGTGATGTAGCCTATGTGTATTTTTGTATCCTGATATATGAATACACACATATGCAGTGTGTCTTTCATTCTGGGTGTCGTGCCCAATGTGACTATCTGTTTGTGCGTTACCGGCTAGGTAGATCACCCCAGTATCGTGTTGCTTGTCTTCACATTTTTCCAAGGCTAAATACCTACTCTCTGGCCCAGCACACAGTCACCAACCTGCCAGCTCCTCCCTTGCCCATGCAGTCTGCAGGGTTGGATCCTGTTTTATTATTCAGCCTGTGTACACCCACATATAGCTTCTGTGCTAAATAGTCACACGCTGATCTGGTTTATCATTACTGCTGTAGACATGTATCCACACTCAGATGTCTTGGACTAAAGATCTTTTTTTTTTTTAATTTCTGGTCTGTAATGCACTGTTTTGTTTGTTTAGTGGTGGATGTACACTTTCTAGTCTATACTTTTTGGTTTATACAGTGTGCGTGTAATACGTCTGTTGGGTATCAGCTTTCTAAGGTGTACTAGTTCAATCAATCATCTGAAATGTGGTGTTTTCTGTTGTGTCTGAATACTCGGAGGTTTTATGTTCTTTGTTTTTCACCATAAGCCTCTGGAGCTGAGTGAGGTTCAATGCTGAAATAGGAGCAGAATTTTGGGCTTTTTCGTCTTTGAAATGTATGTGTTTCTCCTTTTCATGATTTACATCTGAGGAAAGAAATACATGTTTTTGTACCTGGCTGTCAAGCACAGGAGAGTGAATTCCTGCTCCAACTGTCACTTAGTTGTAGGTTGGTTAGTTACTACTAGAAATAGGTCACTTTTTTTCCTGACTTTTTGTCTCCTGTCTGGTTTATGGAATCTAGAGAGCATTTGGTTGTTTAGATGTGGGTGTGATTTTTTTTGAAACAAGCAATCTAGTTTTCAAAACAAAGTGCTATTTGTTTTTATAACACATGGGGTTTATTTTATATTTTTTTCTCACAAGCTTTCATGAAAACCAGTTCAAAAGAGGAAAATGTTTTTGATCCACACTGTATAGGTTTTGTAAGGAAAAGAGGAAATAGAAGCAAAAACAAAATCAAACACTGCATTTGCACAGCTTTTTTTCTTTATGAAGAAGCATCCATAGGAAGGAAATGAACAATAGGGTCCATTATTTTATATGTTCCCTACTCTTGTCTATTTCCACCATCACCAGATTGCTGAAATTTGTTCACATTACTTCTTTAAGATCTGTTATACCAGGGCTCACGAAAGCTGGGTGCCAGCTCACCATAAAGCCTGTGCCATGGTACTACAGGGGTTGCAATGCCCTTTGGCACCAAAATGTAGCTTTTTTGTCCCCTGCCCCTACTGCAAGTGACCACAGGAATAGGGCATCCATGCTCCGGTGACAGTTTTTTGGCAAGAGGGTGGCCTTTTTGCCTGCATCACTGCAGAAAGTGGCAGCAGCGTTTTTGCAGCTGCGGGCCCTCTAACACAGCGGTTTTCAGACTTTTTTTCTTGGAACCCTGTTGAAAAAAATCAGTTTTGCCCATGACTCCACAATTACATTGGTGAGCAGTGAATTCCAGTCTTTTGGCGGCAGGGGGTACCACAATCTAGTACTTGAGGGTTTGTGACCCAGTACTAAGTCCGAACCCCATGTATGAAAACCACTGCTTTAACATGCTGCATATCTAGGCAACTCAGTTTTGGGGCTTGTGCCTAGGTGTGTGGAATATTTGTCGAGACCTGTGTTATACCAATAAAATATATTAATTGTTTCACTTTTATAAGTTATACATACTGCAGAGATTTTCTTTTTACATTATTATTGTTAGTGCAAATGTGTGAGAATTAAGAAAACACTAAACTAACGTCAGTATTCTAATGAAGACACAAATCCGCATTGGTGGGAATATATCATCATGCAAAAATCCTGAGTAAACAGGTGGGCTGTGCAGGACTATTGGTAGAGGTGAAGCCAAGAGTCAAGTTATACCGCCAGAAACTTCCTGATTGAAATTCTGGACGTATAGAAGTCAGTAGGAGTTTTGCCGTTGACTTCAGCAGATCCAGGATTTTGCTCGCAGTCATAGGAATACAGAACTCACAAAAGAGCGGCTACCATCAATTCTAATAGGATGTGTAATGGGAGGTGTTTTCTCTTTGAATCCAAGCTACATTGTACTTTGTAGATTTCTGTTAGCATCTTGAGGTACACCTGAAAGTGACTAGGGAGCCAGGGAAGACATGAAAGCACTGGCATAGTACCTTCTCTGTGACTTATTACATTCATGCTTGTTTAAATGTATATATACCTACTGGGTCAAACCCATGTATGTAGTTCAAACCAATTTACTAAATATGCCTCTGGTGTATTTGATAACATCACTGTGGAGTTTGAATACCGCTAATTGAGAGCCAGTGATGGCTGTTGGAATTTTTTGTTGAGGAAATAGCAAGTGCATACAATTGTCTGAACTAATAGTTATTGCTGTATTGTAAATACATTTCTGTGACAAAGGGTTGAATATTTATTTTTATTTTCTGTATTTTTGTTCTTAAAAAATAGATAATCAGAAACTCAATAATCTTGGGCGAAGGCATGCATGTGATGCTTTCATTACTAATTCTTGGTCTTTTGCCTCCCATTATGTGTGGTGGGTTTGAGAGTTGAAATACAAAAAGTGAAAAAAATTAACTTTTGCCACTGAATCTCTAAAAATATTGAGAGAACGCTGAGTGAAATTTTGTTCTGAACTGTGATCTGAATGCTAGAGTTCAATGTGAAGAATCTGATTTTTTTTTAATGTTAACATTTAAATCCAAACCAAGGATATTTAATGCAGTGTTTTTCAACTCGTGTTCCGTGGACCCCCCCAGTGCTCTGCAGACATAGCGAAGGTGTTTCATGACCAATTCTGAGCCCGCCCCAGTGGGGAAGGAGGAGGAGGCTGAGTGGGGGTGGTGGAAAGAGCAACACGGCGAGCCGATGCATGCCTGGGAGATTTAAAGTGCCCCAGCTGCAGCAAAGCTTCCAGACACATGTCTGCATCCTCCACCACCTTGCTCCTTTGCTGCTGCTAGGGCATTTTAAATTTCCTGCCGCTGTTGCTGCTGATGCTGAATCGCTTGTACATAACTTACACGGTAAGACTTTCTTTGACGAACCTTATTCCAAGAATAGATTAACTTTGTCTGAACATGCAGGCCCAATATTCCCATTAAAAAACTTGAGTAATATTGTTTAAAGTTGTGTGCATAATCATTATGCATCTATTTTAAAAGAAAGAAATGCATGTTATAGTCATAAAATTGTATTTAATTTGGTGTCCTGAATTGTTTTCACAGGAATGCATGGTAAGCAGATGTTATGAACATTACAGTCAATATATACTGGCTATTGCAAGAAAGTTTTCATCAGGTGTTCACGTAAAGTAATTAACACCTTTAGGTGTTCCCCAGTCCACTAAAGGCTGAGAAAAACGGATTTAATGCATTCCTTCCTCCCCTTCTCCAGGGGTTAATGAAACATTGTTGCTGAAATTTTTCAGTATATACAGTTTAGGAGCTTCAAAATGAAAACTGTCACATAGCAATTGTTACTTGGCTCGCCACACAATACTGTATTTAATATTTTGTTTCACTACATGGAGTAGTAATTTGTGTGTGTTGAATAGATGCGATTTTCTCTCTTTTGAGTGCATCTCAGAACTAATGAATCATTAAAATAACTTCAAAAATTATCCTTTTATTAAAAAGAAATCAGAAAAAATTTAAATGACCGCTCGAACAGCCCATATTTATCTGCATAGTCTCATTTATGATTCTGTATACATGTGTCTAATGATTTAAATAAACAAAATTGTCTTGAATCTTCAAAAGTAACTACTGATTTTGAGTGCAGAAGCACAATCCTGTAAAACCTTATGCATTCAGGGTTTTCATATTATTGCTCTAAACGTTCATAGAGTGCAGTCATCCAGACAGTGGCAATGACTTGTATGTGAACCTAGACATCCACAAACAGAAAATAATGAGAGTTGATTTAAATTTTTAAAAACAACAAATGATCATAGCTGTCCAACTTAAGACACTATTCAAGGTGCCTAAGGCCTTGTACACACTGCCAAGTTATTGCGCGATAAAGCCCTTTATTGCGCGTTAAGAAGCAGAGCGTACACACACAACTCACAGTTTTTGCGCGTTCAGAGCCCTCTTATTGCGTAAAATGTAAACCACCAATACGAGGGTGGTAGCGGCTAACGCGGAATAGCTATTGCGCGACAGTCCTTGTGTGTACGGTTACCGCGCAATGTGAAACCTCCGGAAATGGCCCACAATTCCAATCCCATCCCTTCTGTACTTCCTTCTGTACTCGGTTGCCATGACATCATGTTACCCGCCCTCCCCTTCTGTCCCGCAAATTTTTGAATTCTTCACTCTTCCTTCTGGCTTGCTGTTCAGTGCTGCTGCAGTTGTGTGCTCCGCTAGCAATGGCGTCGCAGCGCAGCAAACGAGCTCCAGCCTGGACAACAGCAGAGGTGCTAGATTTGATAGGCATCTGGGGAGAGTCCGCCATGCAGTCACAATTACGTGGCAGCTGGAGGAATTTCGACATTTTTTGACAAATATCTCAGGCGATGATTAAGAAGGGGTACGAGAGAGACACTCTGCAGTGCCGGTCTAAAGTGAAGGAGTTGCGGATCACGTACCACAGAGCCAGAGAGGCAAACAGGCGCTCCGGCTCTGCGCCGGCTACATGCCACTTTTACAAGGAGTTGGAAGCAATCCTGAGCGGCGATCCCACAACCACCCCAAATTCTACCGTGGACACTTCGGCAACAGCGTCCGAAAAGGATAGGGGAGCAGACGGCGACGATGCAGTCGTCGACGAGGAAGTGGAGGAGGAAGAGGACGTGGACGGTGATAATGGTGCGACCGACCTCGGGAGCCAGGAGTTATTCAGCACGCCGCCAGACACAAGCGCCGCGGATTCCTTCTCCATGCCTTCTCCAGATGCAGCAGAGGGGAGCTCCGGTAAGTTTCGTTTGCAGTGCTCACTATTCTATCAGCTAAAGCTTAGCGTGTACATGAAGATAAGGCAGTAACTAGTCGTTTTCTGTTTCTTCTTTTCTTTGGGTTAATGATTTGGCGTGGATTTACAGGCATTACATGAACAGCGCATCAATGCATGCAGCAATTGCCAAGTAATCGGTTCCTTTCAAGTCACTGAACGTGTAATCCAAATATTTCCAAAGTCTTCTTTTTAAATTTGATGGTAGAGCGAGCGTTTGCCTTCCCCCATTTAGGGAGACTCTCCCTCTCAAGCTTGCAAGTACGGCCACGGGAACCATGGCTGCGCACAATCCAGCAGCGTAAGGTCCGGGCTGGAAGTCAGTGACATGCAGGATATGCATTCTTGCTTGCAGAGGCACTCTAAGCAGCATGATATCGGCTTCCATTGCTGCGCTCTCTGTCAAAGAATCAGCACAAGCAGTGCCGATAGTCCACTGTCCTGTGTGTCTACTCTCTGCGACCCGTCCTTCACTTTGCGAAACTTGTTTCTGCCCCCCGGAATTCCCTGTCCCCTGTAACTTTGGAATGCGTAGGGAGAGCATCTTTACTTCCACCAAACCAGAGTGAGAACAATAGCAGCATTCAAACTGTTTCATTTTTACACAGAAACGACCTTCGCTGGACGGTGGACTGCACCAGCTGACCGTCTGAGACAGATAAGGTGGAGGCCTCGCAGGAGCAAGGAGGATATCTTCCAGGAGCTGATGCATTCCAACGAGGCATCAGCAAGGGAGACTAGGCAATGGCGGCGACAGTGCAGGCAGGAATGGAAAGAGAACAGCGAGAAGAGGGCGAAGCAGAAGGATGCCCTAATAAAGATTCTCCAGGAGCAGACCCAGCTGCTGAAGACCATGGTCGGTCTGCTCCAGGCTTGCCCCCCTCCCCCTACAGTTTTCGTTCATTCTGTGTTCTGTTAATAAAGTTGAGACGTTTGTACATTAAATCTGTGTTTATTGTTTTACATTGAAAATCTGCCCTGGGCGTCAGTTATTCAAAAAGTAACAGATAGCGAAGCACACATTCAATAACCACCCAGTTATGTAAGTACCCAATACCGAACGATAACACTGATGCCAAACATTTAAATGCAGCCTATAAGTCCCCATTCATAAAATGCTCCTTCAGTGCCTCCCTTATGCGCACGGCTCTGAGCTGTGCCCCCCGGATACCTCTAGTGGCTGGTTGCTGGAAGGCAAACTCTAGCCGCTCAGCCTCCACGTTCCAGGAGTTGGGAAATCTCTCTCCCCGGTTTTCACATATATTATGCAGGACACAGCACGCGGAAATAACAACAGGAATGTTGTCCTCATTTAAGTCTAGCCGCCCATACAATGATCTGCAGCGTGCTTTTAAACGGCCAAAGGCACACTCAACAGCCATTCTGCACCTGCTCAACCGGTAATTGAACCGCTCCTTTGCAGGATCCAAATTCCCAGTATAAGGCTTCATAAGCCATGGCATCAGTGGGTAGGCTGGGTCCCCCAAGATAACTATGGGCATCTTGACACCCCCCACAGACATTTTTTTGTCAGGGAAAAAAGGTGCCCGCTTGCAGCTTACGGAACAGTCCCGAGTTCCTGAATATGCGAGCGTCATGCACCTTTCCCGACCATCCCACATTTTTGTCTGTGAAACGCCCCCGGTGGTCCACGAGTGCCTGTAGCACCATGGAAAAGTATCCCTTTCTATTTATGTACTCTGATGCGAGATGATCGGGCGTGAGAATCGGGATGTGAGTGCCATCTATTGCACCCCCACAGTTCGGGAAACCCATGTCTGCAAATCCAGCGACGATCTCCCTCACGTTCCCAAGGGTCACCGTCCTCCGTAGCAAAACACGGTTGATGGCTCTGCACACTTGAGAAAGTGCTACACTGACGGTCGACCGTCCGACTCCAAACTGGTTTGCGACCGAGCGGTAGCAGTCCGGAGTCGCCAGTTTCCATAGGGCAATCGCCACACGCTTCTCAACAGTGATGGCTGCTCTCATCCTCGTGTCCTTGCGCCGCAGGGCTGGGGCTAGCTCCTCACAGAGTTCCATGAACGTGGCTTTACGCATGCGAAAGTTCTGTAGCCACTGATCATCATCCCACAGCTGCAGAACGATGCGGTCCCACCACTCTGTGCTTGTCTCTCGTGACCAGATATAGCGGTTCACAGTGTGCAGCTGGTCTGCGAAACAGATCAGCATTTCTGTTCTGTTCTCACGGCTGTCAGTCTCAGAACTGGAGTCGTCGGAATCCTGCTCTGAATCTGAGCTGAATGCGTGCTGTGCCAGAAGCCGAGCTGAGTTCACAATGCTGAACGTGGCATTCCAGATCAGAGCTGTATCCATGCTGCTGCTGCAAAAGCCGTTCCGGAAAGACGGTCGTTGAAGTTTAAACTTCGCGCTAGTTGCTAGTGGCAACTGCCGTGGAGCGTTGGGAACATAATGCACCATGGGAAATCAAGATTTTTCCCATGATGAATAGCGCGAGCCTTCTTCTTCCCAGGATTCATAGCGCGATTTAGCGCTAGAGGGAACTGTGGGATAGGTACCCACAGTTCACTTTGTTTTCTTGGAGGATTGCGAAAAGCGAGGGGGGGGGCTCTGTTCCGTTAGAGTCAGCCGAGTGTGTACGCGATCTTGCGCAACAAAAACCACAGTACTTTTACAGCACAACAGGCTTATTGCGCGACTATTCATGTAGTGTGTACATAGCCTAATTTGCCCGTTTTTAGCCACCTAAAACCTAAGGCATTCAAAAGTAGTAGTTACTTTTGAAGACTCAAGACAACTTTGTTTATTTAAATCTTTAGATATGTCTATAGAATCATAAGTGAGACTATTCAGATACATGTGCTATTTGATAGGTCATTAAAATTTTTTTCTGATTTCTTTTCAATAAAAGGATTAATTTTTTTTAATTATTTGAATACACTCAAAATAGAGGGAATTGTGTCTACTCAACACACACAAATTGCTACCCCATGCAGTGAAACAAAATATTACATACAGTATTGTATAGCGAGCCAAGTAACAGTTGTGATGTGACAGTTATTATTCTGAAGCTTTTAAATTGTATATACCGAAAAATTTCAGCAGCCATGTTTATTAACTTGGGGAGAGGGGAGGAAAGAATGCATTAAATCAGTTTTTCTCAACCTTTAGTGGACCAAAGAGCACCATTCATTTCTAACTTATTTCTTGTTGAAGCTTGCTTTCCTTGCTCGAATGAATGTTCAGGTCTGACCTATTAAAAATATTCTGGATTAATCTGAGCATAAAAAGCATCTGAATAGTTTTTGTAAACATGAAGAAACACTTTTTTTTCTTTCTTTTTTTTTTTTTTTTTTTGTTCTTTGTGCTCGTATAAATGCTGATCGAAGTGTCTTCAAACATAGCTCCAACAACAATTTGCGTCTGGGCTAAGAACAAGCATGAAGGGTTCAGAGTAATTTCTCCTTCCCCTCTTCTCCTGTCAGAACAGGATTGGCATGAAAATGCCTTTTCATCCTTAAATTATAAGAATGGAAATGCTGACACAACCATACATAATAAAAGGCATAGTAGTGCAAAGGAGAGAATAATTGCAGAAGGGTGAAAAATTTCCAGTGTGTGCCACTGTCTATAGAATGTGATAAATTCCATAGAAAATTTTAAATGTACCTACTTTGTTTCTTATGTTATTTATTACACTCCAAGGCTATGTCTACACTTGTTAATTTAGGTCAACTTTAGCTAAGTCGACTTAGCATGTCCATACCTAAATTTTAAGTCAATTTGGGGGGGAACTTACAAAGTCGACCTAGAGCATCCACACTGGACACCTAGGTCGACTTCTAGGGGCTAGGTGGACCTGGGAGAGGTCCACAGTGGCGGGGGGGGCACCCCTTGCCAAGTGCCAGGGGGCTCAGCCTTTGCCCCATTGTACCTGGGTACAATGGGGCAAAGCGCCCCCGGCACCCTGGCGGGCCTCTGGGGCAGGGTGGGCAGCGCCCCCCCCTGCTCGGGGGGGGGGGGCATGCCAGGCTCTCCCTGTGCCACCCCCCTAGC
The DNA here is from genome assembly GCA_007922175.1 of Pelusios castaneus. Lineage (NCBI taxonomy): Eukaryota > Metazoa > Chordata > Testudines > Pelomedusidae > Pelusios > Pelusios castaneus. Next base: position 8,128,720 of record ML685821.1, read on the forward strand.
AGGGAGGGCAGTGGGGGAGTCCTGGAGAGCCCTAAGTCGAGTTAGAGTTGACTTAGGGCTCCTCTGCATCCACACTGGCTTAAGTCGACTTTAGAAAGTCGACTTAAGCCTAAAGTCGACTTTAAACTAGGTTTAACAAAGTCTACTTAATTTTCCTTAAGTCGACTTAAGCAGCTTGCTTAAGTCGACTTAAGGAAAGTGTAGTGTAGACGCAGAGTAAATTAAGTCGACTTAAGCAAGCTTAAGTCGACTTAATTTACAAGTGTAGATACACCCCAAATGACTCCATATCCTGGGGGGATTGAAAACTGTTTCTTTGCAAAATCCCTAATAGTTTCTCATTTTTCACTGATTTCCCCTCAACCGCCCAATAATTGTGTACAGCATAATATTTGTCCTAATAGATCTTTTATAAAGTCAGAATAGATGTTTTGAAATTAAACTGCATTAGTATTTTAGGAGACAATCTGAAGAGGTGTAAATTATACCTAACTTACAAACTAATCATTCAGTGAGGGAGTCATTAGCATGTTGATTTATAACACTTTTACCAAGTGTCTCCTTTCTCTTTTCTCCCATGAAAGCTCATTCGATAAACACATTTGTTAGTCTTGGAAAGTGCCACGGGACTCCTTGTTTGTTTTGCTGACTAGACTGACACGGCTAACGCTCTGGAACCTTCTCTGTTTGTGATGTATTTGTACTATTCCAATAGTCTCCGGTTCGGTAATGTTTCTCGGAAGAGAAAACGACTTTTTTTATGTTGCATCCACTTTCTTCTCTGAATTCTTTTGCCTTTTGATGTATTTAAAAGCAAAATTGTGTTTGTTGTGTATAAATAAACACATTTCCAAAATACTTTGGCTCAGTTTAAGTTAAATCCGAAACAACCGTATACATTTATCACGTATCCTCCCATTGACACTCAGTCAGCGCTGTGCCAATGTAGGGGATTTGGCAGCGTTCAGTATGGGGCAAAACTACCTCTGTGTGTGGGGGGGGGGTAGGGGGGGGGGGGGATTTTATTTTCTTTGGGGTGTTTTTTTTTTTTTTTTCCTTTTTTTTTTTTTTTTAAACTCCAAGTAAAAGAAACAATTTGATGTTAGGTAGCATCTGATTATTAAGGCTGGTATTGTTTCGACTTGCTTCAAATATTATAACTTTTAGTGAACTTGGGGCAGATGTTTAAAATGTGCATTTTTTAAAAATATTGAGAGTTGGTTATATATGTAAGTATTTAATTGTCAGCATTAAGCATTTTAGGGGGAGAGAGAAAAGTATATAAAATATGAAGAGATGAAAATATTTTTTTAAATGAAATATATAATTGGTATTTTTTTGAATATACTTAAGTACTTTTTTTTTTTTTGGTAAAATACTTCTTTGTATAGAGAAGAATGAGGTAGTGGGTAGGGTGTTAGCAGCCTGGGACTGGCGATCTGGGTTCAATTCCCTACTCAATCACAGATCCTGTGGGAACTTAGACAAATCACTTAAACTCTCTCTGTGCCTCAGTTCTCAATTTGTAAGAGTACTTCCCATTCAGAGAGGTGTTGAGGGTAAATACATAAAAGGTATGTCTATACTGCCGTGGCTCTGTCATCGCTGCCGGATTGCTATCACAGGATCAATTTAGCAGGCAGTGGAGAGCCGTTCAGTCGATCCTGGAAGTGCTCTCTGGTCAAGGCTGTAAATCCACCCCTCTGAAAAGCATAAGGCTGCATCAAGTGGAGGGCGTCTCCCGCCTGCGCAGCATAGTGAAGGTGATGTGGGAAGTCAATGGGAGATATACAGGCTACACTATGTAGCCAGCATATGTGACCGCTCCCAGCAGGGTAGAGAAGGCCAAAGATTGTGAGAGACGGTCACACTACTGCAATGGAGGCCAGATAAGTACCTATGAAGATAGCATGCTATAGCATCATTTAAAACATGTTACTTTTCTCACATATCTGAAAGTATTAATTTACATTTATCCTAAGCAGAGCCTCATTGGGAAAGAGAATACTCCCTGAACCAAACAATGGATCTTGCTATGAAACATTTATTCTACAGTGTAGCTTTGTGAAGAGCTTTCATCTGCTTCCTACTCAGTAAATGTCAGAGATATAAATGCTTATACTTGGCTCTTTTTGTAAAAATAGTCACTGTGCTTTGGTGCTGATGCTTTAAAGCTGGTTAACTACTTCTGCTTTTAGTTCTTTATCATCCCAAAGGTTCTTAAGGGAAGACTTAATCTAAAGCTCTGTGCTCTACCTGACAAGAATCAGTATTAGTTCCTTACTGAAAGTCTTTCTGATTAAGACCTGCTTGCTATGAACCATTTTTATTCAGAGTCTTGTGGCACTTTTAAAGACTAACAGATTTATTAATAAATAATAAAT
>ML685821.1:8131503-8191094 GCA_007922175.1 Pelusios castaneus
GGGGGGGGAGAGATTTTAATTTGCTTTGGGATGTTTTTTATTTTTTTTCCTTTCTTTTTTTTTTTAAACTCCAAGTAAAAGAAACAATTTGATGTTAGGTAGCATCTGATTATTAAGGCTGGTATTGTTTCGACTTGCTTCAAATATTATAACTTTTAGTGAACTTGGGGCAGATGTTTAAAATGTGCATTTTTTAAAAATATTGAGAGTTGGTTATATATGTAAGTATTTAATTGTCAGCATTAAGCATTTTAGGGGGAGAGAGAAAAGTATATAAAATATGAAGAGATGAAAATATTTTTTTAAATGAAATATATAATTGGTATTTTTTTGAATATACTTAAGTACTTTTTTTTTTTTGGTAAAATACTTCTTTGTATAGAGAAGAATGAGGTAGTGGGTAGGGTGTTAGCAGCCTGGGACTGGCGATCTGGGTTCAATTCCCTACTCAATCACAGATCCTGTGGGAACTTAGACAAATCACTTAAACTCTCTCTGTGCCTCAGTTCTCAATTTGTAAGAGTACTTCCCATTCAGAGAGGTGTTGAGGGTAAATACATAAAAGGTATGTCTATACTGCCGTGGCTCTGTCATCACTGCCGGATTGCTATCACAGGATCAATTTAGCAGGCAGTGGAGAGCCGTTCAGTCGATCCTGGAAGTGCTCTCTGGTCAAGGCTGTAAATCCACCCCTCTGAAAAGCATAAGGCTGCATCAAGTGGAGGGCGTCTCCCGCCTGCGCAGCATAGTGAAGGTGATGTGGTAAGTCAATGGGAGATATACAGGCTACACTATGTAGCCAGCATATGTGACCGCTCCCAGCAGGGTAGAGAAGGCCAAAGATTGTGAGAGACGGTCACACTACTGCAATGGAGGCCAGATAAGTACCTATGAAGATAGCATGCTATAGCATCATTTAAAACATGTTACTTTTCTCACATATCTGAAAGTATTAATTTACATTTATCCTAAGCAGAGCCTCATTGGGAAAGAGAATACTCCCTGAACCAAACAATGGATCTTGCTATGAAACATTTATACTACAGTGTAGCTTTGTGAAGAGCTTTCATCTGCTTCCTACTCAGTAAATGTCAGAGATCTAAATGCTTATACTTGGCTCTTTTTGTAAAAATAGTCACTGTGCTTTGGTGCTGATGCTTTAAAGCTGGTTAACAAATGCTTCTCTTACTTCTGCTTTTAGTTCTTTATCATCCCAAAGGTTCTTAAGGGAAGACTTAATCTAAAGCTCTGTGCTCTACCTGACAAGAATCAGTATTAGTTCCTTACTGAAAGTCTTTCTGATTAAGACCTGCTTGCTATGAACCATTTTTATTCAGAGTCTTGTGGCACTTTTAAAGACTAACAGATTTATTAATTTATTATTTATTAATAAATCTGTTAGTCTTTAAAAGTGCCACAAGACTCTGTTGTCTTTCTACAATAGACTAACACGGCTACCCCTTTGGAATTTGACTACATTTTTATTCAGGTAATAGTAATCTCTGAGCTACCCAGTGCTAGAGTTGCTGGGTGGCACTTAAAAAAATCCTAATGCCACTTGAAAAGCTTTTTTTATATACGTTCCTGTAACTGATAATTTGTGCTGGTTTTTCTTAATACTGCATTTTTTCATTAAAAAAGAAAAGATGGGTGGGTGGAGTTGTTAGAAAGGAACAAATCAGATGTGGCTCTCACGATATACAAGATAGCATTTAAAGAAAAAAAATATTATTGTTTTGATCTTATGTTACTTAGAGGAAAAATCTGGAGCATTATAAATGACCAACCATGCCACTACATTCTATTCTGTTTCTTTAAGAGGATGTGGTTTAAAAAAAACAGGTCGCTGTCTGTGTACAAAAGTGTATTTAGATTAGTGGCTCTATTCTGTCATGCTTTATTACTGGATGAAAGGATCTGTTGTATTGAAAGCAATCTAATAGTTCATCCACATGTTTTTGGCTACTCAGTGCCCTTTCATGTACATATAAGAATGGTATCCTTCAATAATATATGCCCCAAATAGTTTTTTCTAAGACCTGTGTAAATGTGACTCAAAACTAGAGATGCTCTTTTCACATGCCCTTTTTTAGATTATAAGGTTTCATAAATTTCTGAAGTAGCCATTTTTATTTAAAAGCTGTGCTGGAAATGAAATATTCTGGGAAGATTTAATTCAGAGAAAACTCATGGAGAGTGAGTGAGAACCTGGAGGACCAGAGAAGGGAAAACAATATCTAGCTTTAAAAAAAGGGAACCTGGAGAATTATGTGCCAGTCAGTCTAACTTCAATACTTGGCAAGGTACTGGAACAAATTATTAAACAATTGATTTGTAAGCATCTAGAGGACAAAAGAGTTATAAAGAATAGCCAGCATGGATTTCTCAAGCGGAAATCATGCTAAACCAATCTAATTTCCTTCTTTGACAAGGTTGCTGGCTTGGCGAATGGGGAAGCGACAGAGGCGGTGCTCTTGAGTTTTGTAGGGATTTTGATGCAGTTCTACATAACATTCTCATAAGCAAACTAGGGGAATGCAGTCTAGACGAAATTACTGCAATGTGGATGTGCAGCTGGTTGAAAGGCCATACTCAGACTGTTACCAGTGGTTTACTGTTAAACTGGGAAGGCATATCTAGTAAGGTCCCATACTATAATGGAATGGGAAGAACGCTAATAAAATTTGTGAATGACACTAACTGAGGAGGGGTTGCAAGCACTTTGTAAGATAGGATTAGATGAAATTCAATAAAGACAAATGCAAAATACTTAGAAAGGAAAAATCAACTGCACATCCACAAAATGAGGATTAACTGGCTAGCTGGTAATACTGCTGAAAAGGGTATGGGGGTTATAAGGGTCACAAATTGGATCAGTCTGCAATGTGGTGCAGTTTTGAGAGACTTAATAGCATTCTGGGGCATATGTAGGACATAGGAGGTAATTGTCTTGTACTCATCTCTGGTGATGCCTCAGTTGGAGTACTCTGTCCAGTTCTGGGCACCAGAGTTTAGGAAAGATGTGGATAAATTGGAGAGAGTCCAGAGGAGAGCAACAAAAATAATAAAATGTTTAGAAAACCTGACGCATGAAGAAAGGTTGAAAGAATTGGGCATCTTTAGTCTTGAGAAAAGACTGAGTGGAGGCCCGATAATAGTTTAAATATATTAAGGACAGTTATAAAGAGGATTGTGATCAACTGTTCTCCATATCTGCTGAAGGTAGAAGAGGCTTGGAATCACTTCAGATCAAAGTTGCAAGTACTATCTGAAGCCTACATTCCGAGGAAGGGGAAAAAATTCATAGGCAAGAGCTGTAGACCGAGCTGGATGTTTAAGCATCTCAGAAGGGTGATTAGGAGGAAGCACAGGGCCTACAAGGAGTGGAAAAGGGAAGAGATCAGCAAGGAAAGCTGCCTTTTGGAGGTCAGAACATGTAGAGATAGAGTGAGAAAGGCAAAAAGTCAAGCTGAGCTAGACCTTACGAAGGGAATTAAAACCAATAGTAAAAGGTTCTTTAGCCATATAAGTAGGAAGAAAACAAAGAAAGAAGAAGTGGGACCGTTAAAAACTGAGGATGGGGTGAAGGTCAAGGATAATCTAGGCATGGCTGAATGTCTAAATAAGTACTTTACATCTGTTTTTAATGAGAGTGAAGTTGAGCTGGGGGATAGAGGTAGGGTATCTAATGGGAACGAGGTCATGAAAGTGGAAATTACCATACCTGAGGTAGAAGCCAAACTTGAGCTGCTGGATGAGACTAAATCGGACAATCTCCTTCTGAGGATATTAAAGGAACTGGCTCATGAAATTGCCAGCTCGTTAGCAAAGATTTTTAGTGAATCTGTTAACTCGGGGGTTGTACCGTATGACTGGAGAATCGCTAATATAGTTCCTATTTTCAAGAAAGGGAATAAAAATGATCTGGGTAACTACAGGCTTGTTAGTTTGACCTCAGTAGTATGCAAGGTCTTGGAGAAAATTTTGAAGGAGAAAGTACTTAAGGATATACAGGATAACGGTAACTGTGATAAAATACAACATGGCTTTACGAAAGGTAGATCATGCCAGACCAACTTGATCTCCTTTTTTGAAAGGATAACAGATTTTTTAGATAAAGGGAATGCAGTGGACCTAATTTACTTAGATTTCAGCAAGGCATTTGATACAGTTCCACATAGGGAGTTATTAGTTAAGTTACAGAAGATGGGGATTAATATGAATATAGTAAGGTGGATAAGGAACTGGTTAAAAGGGAGACTACAGCGGGTCATACTGTAGGGTAAACTGTCAAGCTGGAGGGAGGTTACCAGTGGAGTCCTTCAGGGATTGGTCTTGGGACTGATGTTATTGAACCTTTTTGTTACTGATGTTGGCACAAAAAGCGGGAATGTGCTAATAAAGTTTGCGGATGACACCAAGTTGGGAGGTATTGCCAATACAGGGAAGGATCGGGATACCATACAGAAAGATCTGGGATGACCTTGTAAACTGGAGTATCAGGAATAGGATGAAATTTAATAATGGGAAGTGCAAGGTCATGCATTTGGGGGCAAATAACAAGCATTTTTCCTATAAGTTGGAGATGCATCAGTTGGAAAGTGGAGTGGAAAACCTGCCTTATGAGAGGCGACTCAAGAAGCTTGGCTTGTTTAGCCTAACCAAAAGAAGGTTGAGGGGGGATATGATTGCTCTCTGTAAATACATCAGGGGGATTAATATCAGGGAGGGAGAGGAATGATTTGAGTACAGCACCAACGTGGACACCAGAACAAATGTTTATAAACTGTCCATCAAGAAATTTAGGCTTGAAATTAGACGCAGGTTTCTAACCATTAGAGGAGTAAAGTGCTGGAATAGTCTTCCAAAGGGAGTTGTAGGGGCAAAAACCATAACTGCTTTCAAAACTAAGCTTGATAAATTTATGGAGGGGATGGTATGATGGGATGGCCTATTTTGGAAATTGACTGATCTTTGGCTACGGGTGATGGATATACAGGTGGCCTAAGAAGGCAGGGTACATGGGGTAGGTTCTGAGTTATTACAGAGAATTGTTTCTTGGGTAACTGGCTGTTGAGACTTGCCCAGGTGCTCAGGGTTTAACTGCTTGCCATATTTGGGGTTGGGAAGGAATTTTCCCCCAGGGCTGATTGGCCTGGGCTCTGACGGTTTTTCACCTTCCTCTGTAGCACAGGGCATGGTTCACCTACCGGTGAATTCTCTGTATCTTAAAGTCCTTAAATTATGATTTAAGGAGGTAAATAACTCAGTCATAGGTTAGTGGCTTATTGCTGGAGTGAGTGGGTGAGGTCTTGAGGCCTGCATTTTGCAGGAGGTCAGACTAGATGATCGTACTGGTCCCTTCTGATCTTAGAGTCTATGGGTCTAAGAAGTACTGGGGATCAATTTGTAGCAAAGGAGATTTAGGTTAACCCGTTGAGGAAAGTGCTCTAACTATAAGGACACTTAAGCCCTTGACTAGGCTTCCAAGGGAGATTCTGACTTCTCTGTCATTATAGATTTTAAAAAACAGATTGGACAAATATCTGCCAGCAATAGTCTAGGTTTACTTAGCCCTACCTCAGTGCAGGAAGCCGGACTTCATCACCTCTCAAGGTCCTTTCCAATCCTACGTTTCTATGATTCTGTTTATCGTATAGAGAATTTTAGGATGTCTAGTTGCTTTTTTAATATATAGAGTTTTAGAAGTTTGTCAAGGAGTGAGTGTCTTTTATATACTGTATGTGTATCCTTGTAAGGTTTTGCTTGTGCTTAGAACCTGTCCTGAAAAAGGCACCATGTTTTGATCTCCTGGTCACTCTCGAAAGCACATCTGTGTCAGAATGCATTTTTTTGAAAGTCGGAGATATTGTCAGGTGGGATTGTATTCTGGTGGGACTGTGTGTTTGGTGAATGCATGTTAAGTCTTTATTGGTCTAATGACTATTGATTTAGATGAACTTTTATTAGGGTTAGGGGGAGAAGGGAAGTGCTGCTGCTTTTGACAATTTATAGTGTAACACTTCAGTATTATTGTTTTCAGTGATGACAGAGGCATCCAGAGCTCTGGATTAGGTACTTTTGGTGGGAAGTAGCTTTTAAGATCAAAATAAAAATGAACGAATAATACTCTTGCTTTATTGATCATAATTTTTTTTTCCGATTTGCAGATAATCTTGTGATGGAAGAGGGCCAGAGTGTTGCCCCTGCAGTCTCCACCCTTATGAGTCCAATAACTAAGCCTGCCACTACTTGTTCATTCAACACATTTGCAGTTGAGCTTCCAAGAAAGCACAAAGGAAGTGATTTTGATAACCAGTAAGTGGTTTGCTTCTGTTCTGTCTCCATTGTACATCATGATGAGAGAATCCCAACTGTTCTTGCTATGATTTCATAACTTTTTAATACCATTTTCCATTCCATTGTATATATTTTAAAGGGAAAACTATTGCACATGCATTCTGGGAGTTCACGAACTGACAGACAGGCTCCTGACTCCTCAGGGTGGATTTTAGGTGGATTTCTGTAATGGCATTTCCTGGTTCAAGACCTTGGTAGTATTCCTGTGGTGCCTGTGACTGTGGTCCATGGAACCACACCCTCTTCCTGAGAGGGAGGGAGGGAGGGGTGTCTCACAAAGCCAGCACTCCGCGATAGTGTTGGGTCTTGCGACATCGCTGAGTATGTGAGACTAGACTCCGTGAGACCACACTCTCTTCCCTGAGAAAGAGAATGTGAGTGTGGTATTATGGAGCGCAGTCTCGTATACACATCAGTCTGCGATGCCGTGAGAGCACCCTACTATTTCGATTTAAGGTATGTATGGCCCACTGAACTACATTTAAGTCAAATCTGTCCTACCATAGCAAATGAGTTTGACATTCCTGATTTAGGTGTGTATATGTATATGGTCCTGCCTCAGCACTATGGGATGGACTAGGTGACCTCTTGACGTCCCTTCCAGACCTACATTTCTATTCTCAAATACTCTAGATTTTAAGAGCTGAATTTCCCTGAAGATTTCATTTGCACTGACCACGCTCTAGCCCATGACTGAGCAGGATTTTCCCTGCACTTGCTGCTCTGACTTGCTGAAGTCTGTGCCAAATCTGGGCATAGAAACTGAGACAAGGAATCTGTCCCTCTTGTGCTCTGACTGACCTCCTGCTGGGCTCAGGGGGTGTGGAAGAGGAAGTTGCCTGATTTGAATCATAGAATCATAGAATAATAGCGTTGGAAGGGACCTCACGAGGTCATCTAGTCCAACCCCCTGCTAAAAAGCAGGACCACTCCCCCTAAATTACCCCAGCCAGGGTTTTGTCTAACCGAGCCTTAAAAATCTCCAAAGATGAAGATTCTACCACCTCCCTAGATAGCCCATTCCAATGCTTCACCACCCTCCTAGTGAGAAAGTTTTTCCTAATATCCAACCTTGACCTCCCCAGCTGTAATTTGAAACCATTGCTCCTTGTTCTGTCCTCTGTTACCCTCGAGAACAGCCTACCTCCTGCCTCTTTGGAGCACCCTTCAAGTAGTTGAAGGTTGCTATCAAATCTCCCCTCAGTCTTCTCTTCTGTAGACTAAATAAGCCTAGTTCCTTCAGTCTCTCCTCATAAGTCATGTTCCCCAGCCCCCTAATCATTTTTGTTGCCCTCTGCTGGACTCTTTCTAATTTGTCCACATCCTTTCTGTAGTGGGGAGCCCAAAACTGGACACAGTATTCCAGATGCGGCCTGACCAGTGTCGAATAGAGCGGAATTATCACATCCCTTGATCTGCTGGCAATACTCCTACTGATGCAGTCTAATATGCCATTGGCCTTTTTGGCAACAAGAGCACACTGTTGGCTCATATTCATCTTCCCATCCACCATAACCCGCAGGTCCTTTTCTACAGTGCTGCTACTTAGCCGATCAGTCCCCAGTCTGTAGTGGTGCATGGGATTTTTCCGTCCTAAGTGTAGGACTTTGCACGTGTCTTTGTTGAACCTCATGAGGTTTCTTTCGGCCCAGTGTTCCAATTTGTCCAAGTCTCCCTGGATCTTGTCCCTGGCCTCCAGAGTATCTACTATTCCCCCCAGCTTAGTGTCATCCACGAACTTACTAAGCACGCAGTCTATCCCATCATCAAGATCATTAATGAAGATGTTGAATAGAACCGGCCCCAGGACCGACCCCTGGGGCACTCCACTCGTTACCAGTTGCCAGCTAGACATTGAGCCATTGATTCCTACCCGCTGAGCCCATTGATCTAGCCAGTTTTCTATCCACCTTACGGTCCACTCGCCCAACCCATACTTCCTTAACTTGCTGTCGAGAATGCTGTGGGAAACCATATCAAAAGCCTTGCTAAAGTCAAGGTATACTATGTCAACGGCACTTCCCGCATCCACAAATCCAGTCATCTCATCATAGAAGGAAATCAGGTTGGTCAGGCATGATTTGCCCTTGGTGAATCCATGTTGACTGCTCCTGATCACTCTATTTTCCTCCAAGTGTTTCAGGATGGATTCTTTTGAGGACCTGCTCCATGATTTTTCCAAGGATTGAGGTGAGGCTGACCAGTCTGTAGTTCCCCGGATCCTCCTTTTTCTCTTTCTTGAAGAGAGGTACTATATTTGCCTTTTTCCAATCCTCCGGGACCTCCCCCGTTCACCACGAGTTCTCAAAGATAATGAGATAATGTTCCCACAGCAGCTCTGCCATCACTTCAGCCAACTCCCTCAGCACGCTCGGATGCAGTTCATCCGGCCCCATGGACTTGTGCACATCCAATTTCTTTAAATAGTCCCTAACCTGACTTTCCATCATCGAGGGCCGCTCTTCTCTCCATTCCGCATTACCCCTTGTAGTAGCCTGGGAGCTGGCCCTCCCTGTGAAGACTGAAGTAAAAAAAGCATTGAGTACTTCAGCCTTTTCCGCATCATCCATCACGAGGATGCCTGCCCCATTCAGTAAGGGACCTACACCACCCCTGATCCTTTTCTTGTTGCTGACAAACTTATAGAACCCCTTTCTGTTATCCTTCACATCTCTTGCTAGCTGCAACTCCAATTGTCCTTTGGCCTTTCTGATTTTATCCCTGCAGTCCCGAGCAATATCTTTATATGCCTCCCTTGTCATCTGTCCAAGCTTCCACTTCTTGTAAGCTTCCCTTTTATGTTATGAATACAGGGGAGCAAGAGATAGACCTGCTGGGTGTAAGAAATGGGTTGGGACAAGGATCCTGGTGGATGGGCAAAATGAGGCTGGTGGTGGTGGGAAAGGAAACTAGGACTGGGAATTGGGGCAAATTATTCAAAGGAGACAATGTACCAGTTATTCTATGTTCTTACACTTTGTAAATACTTTTTTGCAAAATGTTTGTGTGCTAACCACTTTCATTTCATTAACAAATATTTACCATTTCCCCTCAGCTTCCCATGACGGGAGACAGTGTGGCTTTGTTACGTTTATACATTTATTTTTATAGATTGGTATCACTGAAGTTATTGCTATGTTTAGAAAAAATGTTTAATTTATGCTATTTGCTGACTGAACAGAGTACAAAATATTGTAGGTCCATCCTAAACTGTGGTTGGTTTGTTTTTCTTGGCAGTAGTATGAGAGTGCTAAGAAAAATATTTGGAACATTTCTCACAAAATTACAAGTTTTATGGAAACCCAAATTCGGGACCTAAACCAATCAAGTATTCCATTTTTATTAAGTGCAGTTTATGATGTTTTGGTCTTGCATTATGGAACAGTTCCTAAAAAATTTTGAGATATAGAATCTTGTGCATTAACAAACAATATTTAATGTACCTTCTTGACTTAAAGGGTTTTTAAAAAATATAATATATAATGGAAAACTGTTTTCTGTTTTTCTAGGAGTGAAGATGGAGACCATGTAAAAGTTAAATATTTCAGGTACAGTAGTTTGGAGAAGTGCATTTTTCTACGAGTTACTGGGACTGAATCTATCTAAATTTAAAATAATAATTCATAGTTTTGTTAGAAGCTTTCAAATATTGGATGTTTTCAAATTCCAGAGGGGTAGCCATGTTAGTCTATTGTAGAAAGACAACAGAGTCCTGTGGCACTTTTAAAGACTAAGAGATTTATTTATCGCATGAGCTTTCGTGGGAGAAAATCCCACTTCGTCAGACTCTCTGTTTTCTAAACTCATGTTGAAATTTCATTGTTGATTTGCGGTTTTAATTTTCCATTTACTTCAGTGAAAGTTGTTTAGCTAAATCCCGTTGTTGGCTTTGAAATTTTTAACCTCATGGCTTTGCTAGGCAAATATTAGCTAATGTAATGTACCTGTGTGATTTGAAGAATTTGATAATTTAACAATCAAATGTTACTAATCAGCACACCCTGGCATTGGCACACAAAACATGCTGGTCATCTTTTAAAAGTTTTTTAAGGTGCCGTTTAACAGCGCCCTGACTGGGATGATTTAGTTGGGGTTGGTCCTGCTTTGAACAGGAGGTTGGCTGCCTGAGCGCTCTTCCAACCCTAATCTTCTATGATTCCTTTCTTCTCAGCAAAGATTTAATAGCAGAGTCCTGTAATATGGTCTCGCATTACCAATAACTTTTTATGATTATTATATTTACTGGTTATTCTGAACTGTTATGTCAGTTTAAATCTAAACAGTAGTTGTAAAACTAACTGAACAAAGTCCCTTGTGATGTCCCTTCCTGCTCAGTTCAGTTGTCTCAATGGGTGTCTCAGGGGTGGGTGAGATTCTGTATATAAAACCCTGTCCTTTGGTAATCTTCATGTTTTGTCCTTAATTATATTTTCAATTTTCACTATATTTTATATTTTCACTTTTTTCATTAGTCAAAAAAGGTAAAGTTATGTGTGTAATTCATTAGAGCAGTGGCTTTCAAACTATTTCCTTGAGACTCGGTTGAAAAAAAAAATTATTTATCCCCGCGACCCAACAATTACATTTTTCAGTAGCACATTCCAGTATTTTGGTGGCAGCAGCAGGGGGTGCTGTGACCCAGTATTTGAGGGTCTGTGACCCAGTACAGGGTCCTGACCCGTAGTTTGAAAACCACTGCATTAGAGGAGTGGTTTTAGGGCTTGGCCCAAGAGTATATTCCTTCACTACTGTTTTTGCAGAAGCTTCAATAGGAAACTAGTTTGTAAATTTAATTTCCTTTCCTGCCTGCAGTTCATAAAACTTTGTTCCTTAGCATCTGTGGAATGCAATGCTGAGGCATTTTGCACCATCCAGTTCTCTCAATCTGTTTGTCGCAAATGCAGTAAACTACCTATTCCTTGGGTTCTCCAGGTGTTGTAGAACCGAGCTGGGAACTTCCCTCACTGTATGTAGAACAGGCTATGAACACACCGTAGCTTACATCAGTAGATATTGTCACTCAGGGATGTGACCGTCCTGAGCAGTGCAAGTTACTCGGACATAAGTGTTGCCACTCATTGGGTCTGGAATAATTTAAGTAGATGGAAAAACAAACAAGGAGTTTTGTGGCACGTTTAAAGACTAACAAATTTATTTATCTCATGAGCTTTCGTGGGAGAAAATTCCACCTCATCAGATGATTTAAAGATGGGGAACTTACAGAATGGGAGGAAATTAAATGCAGGGAAGTGTATGACATAGGATCAGGTCAGGCTGTAACAGCAAATCAAAGTAGATGTTAAGATTCAAACAGTGGGGAACAGCACATAGAGGAAGGAGAGGTCAAATCACCTGTTGTAATGGGGAAAAAATCCATAGTCCCTGTTTAACCCTGAGGCAATGGAGTCAAATTTGCATATAAATTCCAGTTCTGCAGTTTCTCTTTGAAGCTGCAATTTGTTATTCATTTGTTTGAGCGCAGCACAACTATTAACATATAATCAATGGAGTGAGCGAGGTGGTTGAAATGTTCCCCTATTGGTTTTTGAATGTTGTGATTTCTGATGTCAGATTTGTGTCCATTTATTCTTTTGCGCAGAGACTGTCCTGTTTGTCCAATATATAAGGCAGAGGGGCATTTCTGGCACATGATGGCATAAATCATATTGGTAGATGAGCAGGTGATTGAGCCCGTGATGGAGTAGCTGGCCTGATTAAGTCCTGTGATGGAGTCTTTTGGGCAGATATGTGGGCAAAGTTGGCAGCGTGGCCTGTTGCAGGGATATGTTCCTGCTTTAATGTTTCTGTTGTTTGGTCTGTAGTTGCTGGTGAGTATCTGTTTAAGGTTGGGGGGCTGTCTGTAAGCGAGGAGAGGTCTGTCTCCCAAGGCTTGAGAGAGTGAGGGATCATAGTGTAGAATAGGCTGTAGATCCTTGATGATGTGCTGTCGAGGTCTGACTTGGGGGTTGTAGGTGATGACGACAGTGCCGTTCTGTTGTTTTCTTTCTTGGGCTTCTCTTGTAGTAATTGAGCTGCTGCACCAGCAGAGTGCTGCAACAGTGCAGCTGCAACACTAAGTAGTGTAGCCATAGCCTGTGCCTCTGTCTTCCATTTTTTTCAACAGAGGTAAAGCAAACTGAGTATACGACTCCCTGGTGTCAGTAAAAAAGTTTAGTTAGTTTGGGGATAGATGGCATGGAAGCAAGTGCACAAAGATTTTAGAGGGAAGAAAAGGAAAACCAACACTATTGTGGGATAACTAATCCAGATATTTTCTTATAACTAACCCAGATTTTTTTTTTTTTAAATCTGTTGATTTGGAAGAAAAGTCACAAAGTTAACTTTTCTGTGAAACAAGAGATTTTGTTTAAAATTGGTCCTTAAAATTGGCCCGCAAGAGGGGAATGTTTTCTGTAAAGTCAAATTCAGTATGATCAGGAAGAATAGAAACAAAATACTATATAAAGTCTATACTTCCCTTGTGTTCCTAACACTTTTGAGAAAGTCCATGCTACTTTGTTTTGTTTTCAAAATTTTGTATCACAACATTTTCCATGAGCAGCTGTTGCATATTTCAGTTGAATCAAGTGAAAGTTCAGTTGTCAAGTACATGCACTGAATATAAGAAGTTCTTTGGTATGATGGTATTTCTCAGAAAACAGTTTCCCTGAATACAGTTGATGTATAGAACAGGGGAAAGTCTAATGGAAAATGTATGTATTTTGAACTTTGCTTAAAATATTTTTCTCCTTAGAGAGGCTCATAGTCAAACAGAAAAACGAAGAAGAGATAAAATGAATAATTTGATAGAAGAATTATCTGCCATGATACCTCAGTACAATCCTATGGAACGTAAACTAGACAAACTTACAGTATTACGAATGGCTCTGCAGCACTTCAAGTCATTAAAAGGTGAGTTAACAACTGGTCTTAAAATTCTTTCCTTTAATGAGAATTACACAGAAGAATTTCTTTACAGTTACATAACTAGGGTTAGTGTTCTGCTTACTGAAGTCAACTCTGAGGTTCATTCAATATATTTACCAAAAGATTGAATTTTGAAGAAATTGTGTTTTAGTTTAGATGTTATCCTTACATTTAGTTGTTTAGGAAGAAACGTAAAGTTTTGTGATAGCAAAGATTAAAGTGAAAGGCCTCGGCAAAGAAGTGGTTCCATTTGAAACAAGTTTAGGAACAAAAATTCTGCTGATTCAACATGTCTGCTCTCTTTAGATTTGCTTACTCTTGTATCCCTTGTTGCTTATTTGTATTACCATGTACCTAAGTTCTCTTCCTGAGACACAGTTTTACATATATCTTGAACTCTTGCATGCACTTCATTGTCATTGATGCATTAATTATATGTATATGTTGTACCTTAGTTATAAACACAGTACCACTTAAATTCTCTTAGTTGCTCTTAATTTTCTTTTTACTTTGTCATCTAGATTCCGAAGCTCTTATTTTCATTTAAAAAATATGTGTAAACTTCTCAGTTACATCAGAATTTCCTCCTTTTGCAATAAAGATTTTATAACTTTTTATTCGTGAGAGTTTTCCAAAAAAAATCAGCTTGTTGTTGCCCTATGATGCATCCTTGCCAAGACAGTAGTATTCTTCATTTAAATGATGTGGGGAGGGTCAAGCGAGTGTCTTATTTCTAATTTGAATTTGCCTGTCTTTAATTTTCAGCCATTGGTTCTTGTTATATCTTTTTCTGTTAGATTAAAGAGCTCTTTATGTACAATCCAGTCATCTCTCGGTCTTCTTTTTGAAAAACTAAATGGGTTGCTCTTTAAACTGTAAGGCATTATTTCCAGTCTTCAAATGATTATTGTAGAATTTTTCTTTACCTTTCCAGTTATTCTATATCTTTTATTGTGGGATCACCAGAAACATATTATTCCAGTAGTGGTTTCGTTAGTGTGTATAATGAAGTAAACTCACCTCCCTTGTCCTGTTTGCTATTCACATGTTTATACGTTCAAGGATTGTGCAACAGGTGCATGGTGTCTTTGTATATCTGCTTGTGGCCAACTACAGTGTTCCAGAAGGATGACAGAGTTCTGGGTTCCTACCCTAAACAATGTTTAATGGTGTGGAAAGAATTCAGAACGAGTTAGAAATCTTTCAAAGCTAGGACTACAAAAAATGTTTAATCTCTCATTTGTTTGTAGGTAGAAGTGTCTTTAGTTCTCCTAAACACCATTTCCCTTATTACTTAGGTGATAGTCTTGATATGTAATGAACAATCAATTGTAAGATGGGAAAAACACAGCAGTTCTACATAGAAACACTGCAAAATCAGAGATGTTACTGACACTTACTTTTGGTTTCTGTTTATTTAATGTTATCCAGTTTGGGGAAGGGGTGACGCAGTGGGATTTTGGAGTGGAGGGATGATACAATAAAGGGCTTCTGAGGGAAAGTTCTGTTAGAGGTACTATCTCTGAGGAGACATCACAGAGATGCTGAACACTTGCTAAAGGTATCATGGCACCTTTTTCAGGAGTAAGGCTGTGCTGTTTGACAGTACCATGCTAACAAATGTAGTCTGCCTTAAATCTATTCCACAATTTTGCAGTGGTTACCTAAATTGCTGCTGCTGCATTTTGCATTGAACCATGAGATGCAACAGGCAATGTATTTCTGCACATTTGCATGAGGGGGTGGTGTGGAAACATGTGAAAGATGAAAGCAGACTATTTTTATCTAAAAACTAAAAGGTATCTTAATAATATACTTAAATACATTTTTTTTTGAGAGAGAAGTCATACCACATAATGCATGTAAAATGCATGAGTTCTTGTATAACTTACAAAGTTCCTCTTGCATTTTGAACTGAAGTCATTATCATCTTAAGAGTGGTTAAAATTAAATTAAAGGAGCCATCATCTAGAAGCTGTTCCCTTTTTACTTGTTTTTTCCTCAGGGTTCTTCAGTTTTTGCAAACATCTGGGCTTGTGTTCTCGAAGTTATCATGAACACCATTGCTTTAGCATAAATCTGGAATTCCTCAGATGAGGTTATGATTGTTTAATAAGTTTCTTATTAAAAGAAAAATGAAAATGGACATTCCAGTCTGGAAAGTAGAAGACTCTTGTTTGTTTGTTTGTGTGTTTGTTTTTTATGGTTAGAAAGCACTGTGTGCATGTTCTACATGTGAATTTGATTAAAGTGCAACCTTTTTTATAAGGTTAACTTAAAGGGTTAAATTTTGTTTCTTTTATAACATTTATAAATAACTTATTTATTTGCAGCTTCTAGTGGTTCTTATGCAGAAGTTCAGTACAAGCCTTCATTTTTACAGGATGGTGAACTGAGACAGTTACTTCTTAGGGTAAGTAAAAAGAAACCATGCATTAAGTGATGTCCTCGTTAAAGCCTAGTTTAACGTAAACTCTTTGCAGTCAACTAAATTTTTTCCTCATCCTTTCTTCCTTCACGTCAGTGCTCTGATATACTTGCTAAGATTCAGTTTATAAATTCTAAACATAGAATTATATGCACAAGCTTTTTCTTTAAGAGCCATGGAAGATGTATGTGTTAATACGGCATTTTTACAAATTGTGACCCATTCATACAGTAACTCTGTATAAAAATTGCATAATGAATGTGCTAAGCCGATGTTTCTTCTATTTATATGAATATCTTAGTTTGTGCACTTACACAAAACATCTCTCCTTCCCTTTAAATAAGTCTATACGTTTTGCAAATTTTTTATGCTTCATTTTGATTTTCAAATTAAAAACTGAAGTCACTGAAAAAGATGCAAAAATTAATCTCGGAAAGCAGCTCTTTTTATTTACAACGTTTTCATTGGCCACAGTTTGCCTAGTCTATTATATGTAATAACACTCTCTGGTGAGATCTGTAAAATAACTCCACGGTCAGTTGCTCTACAGCTCAGCTGCTTTTTCCTAAAACCATTTTTGTTTTTTAGCTCTGTATGCATCATGGTCTGATTGGATATTTGCCATCGTTTTAATTGGTCTCTTAAGTTGTAATTCACCTAAAATTTTGAGGAGTGCAATTTTATTCTCCAATATCAGTTAATATACTCATTCTACATAGCTGTTTTTCATTGGTGTTGTATGATTTTATAAAGACTACATTTTTATATTATAGGCGGCTGATGGGTTCCTGTTTGTGGTTGGATGTGATAGAGGAAAAATTATTTTTGTCTCTGAATCAGTCTCCAAGATACTTAATTATGATCAGGTAGTTATGATAAAGTCATTTTTATTAAAATGAATTATGTATGCATTTAAAAAAGATTTAATTAGTTTCTAGCCGATGTATTTGGTTTTGCTATAAATACCATTCATCATGTGTGATTTCTTTATCTTTTGGCTTTAGCTTCTTCAGTACAATTATTCCACACACTTACGTTACTTGAAATTATAAGCATTCTGTAATTCCTGACCCAATTACTGGCATCTGATTTAAAATTACAGTCTTCAGAAAATGATTTGTTTACTAACCCAGGAGAAAAATATGTTGTGAAGACTTCCTTGTTTCCACCTTTTATTGCCAGAGGTTGGGGCTGTTGAATGGTGAAGTGATTCTTTGAACTTTAGAAAACCAGTATTTCAACACAGTGCAAATAAATTGAAACTCAGCTTGCTACTTGATTAATTTTAAAGGTTATAAAATTAAATAGTCATGCACAGACATCTGTCTCTGTTGCTGTAGTGCAGAAACCAGCCCATCTAGAGTCATTTTAGTTCTGGGAAGAATGGAAGGATGAAGACCAATCTAGACTCCATTTATACA
This sequence comes from Pelusios castaneus, assembly GCA_007922175.1. Lineage (NCBI taxonomy): Eukaryota > Metazoa > Chordata > Testudines > Pelomedusidae > Pelusios > Pelusios castaneus. The sequence continues at coordinate 8,148,640 of ML685821.1, forward strand.
TGTATATTCCCCCTCTCCCCCCCACACAAATAATATTTACTTTTAAACTCCTTCCACCATTCCATTTTTTCCTCATACCGTTTTTAGAGTTTAAACCCGGGTGTTTACTCCCTGGTCATTCTCTAGACAGCAGTAAGAGACGCTCTCACCCCTTAAATTTAAAAACCAATATAGGAAAAGAAGATGAATGAATGTTTTGCGGTTTCACCATTTAACTTAATGGTTAAGATATAATTGCATTTCTGACACTTTTTTTCTACTTATTTCTGTATTGTCCATATGCTTTTAATTCAAATATTGAAACAAAAATAATTCAACAAAGCTGTTAATTGAAAGCAAATTAAAAATTAATTGAAAAGCAAATGCTACAACTTATATAGAAGAATTCAGATATCTGGGAATTCTTACCTTTTCTAAGACAGTCTAGAATATTAATTTCCTTGGTGAAGAGATGCAGAATAGGGTGTATGATGCACAGCTTTTCAATTAACACTTTTTTCACTAGACCATTTTGATTGGACAAAGTTTATTTGACTACTTGCATCCAAAAGATGTTGCCAAAGTGAAGGAGCAACTTTCATCTTCAGATGCTACACCAAGAGAAAAGCTTATAGATGCCAAAAGTAAGTGTCTGTTTAAATATACTCAGATTTTTTATTGTAATGTCATTTGTTTTTAAATTCAGTTATTAAATAGGGCAAATTTATGCATGCAAATATGTGCAAACATTCATATGGTTTGAACAAACAAAACATGTTTGTATGCATATCTGCTGCTTAGATACACAAACAAATTGAAAGCTATGTCAGAAAGACACTCATTTTAGGTAATAAAAATGATTGAAGTTTACATTATTAGACATTTACCAAGAATTAGTATGAACTTTTTTTTAACCAGGCGTGCTACTTCTTTTTCTTGTATTTGATAGGTCTTGTCAATACAAAAGACCTGATGTAGCCGAGCTTGGGATAAAATGCTTCAATGCCAAGAATCACTGTCTTCTCTGAAAATGCTAAGTGTCAATCCTAATTTAACCAAGTCTTATTTTGCTAGTATGGAAAACGTTATGTACTGTGCAGCTGATCACTATTTTATATGAGCAGCTTTGCAACTGTTTCCCTTCTACCAAATAGAAACTGAAAGTTTTTAAAAGCTTAATTCACTAAATAACATTGAATGGTGTATTAAAATATTTGTTAGCTTCCACTTTTGACAATCATGTTTTGTTCACCTTATTTTCATTCAGTTAGGTTTTTTCAGTAGTTAATTGCCCATGAAAAATATAAGAGGCAGTAAAGCAATAGGGAGACAATATTAATGATTTAAATGCAAATAATTCTCTGTTATCCAAAGAGTTTTTCTGACTGCCTTCTTAAACTTTTACAAGCTGGCTTCCAAGTACGTATGGATTTTCAATCTGGATCAGCTCATCTGCATTCTGGTGCTCGGCGTTCATTCTTTTGTCGGATAAAGTATAATAGGATCACAGTCAAGGAAGAAAAGAAATGCATGCCCAACTCAAAGAAGAAAGGTATCTCAAAGTGTGGCTGAGTTGGGGATTTCTCTTTTAGAATATGATATATATTTAGATTCTGAGTCAGTAACAGGGTCTAAGAAGTTAGCGATGGCTTCAGAGAATAGTTGTAGGGAATATGATATACATAATGCACTGTTTATGATCTCTGAAAAGCATAGCTTAATTATCCCCCAAAGGCAAAAGAAAATATGAGAGTGTTACTTTTTGTGAGTGTATGTGAGAGTCTAGTGGGATCTTAAAGACTGAGGGGAATTACTGAACGGAACTGGAGCAATTCAAAACCATAGGAGTAAAAAGAAATATCTCTCATAGAGATAACTATGAATGGGGTTGCAAAATTCATCATTTTGGAGAGGATAATGTAAAAGGGCAAACTTTCCCCCTCCTTCCCAATTACTTTTGTATTACATATCAGGTATGATTTTTCCCTTTAGCTGTTTTTATAATAAAGTTAATTCTTTAAAACGCCGAGCGAGTGTAATTGTATCAATCCCAGGAAATAAGAGAGACAAAGTGGATGAGGTAATATTGGACCAGCTTCTGTTGGTGAGAGACAAAAGCTTTAGAGCCGCACAGAGCTCTTCTTCAGGTCCTGGTTTGAAAGCTTGTCTCTTTAGTATAATTTTTTGCTCATTTACATCCCATCTTTATATAACTTTGTTTGGTTTCCATGAATGATAGTAAATACTTGTCATATTTTCAGTGTACTGAGGTAGTTCTTTAAACTAAGGTTTTAATATTTAAACTAGATTTTTGCGAAGTTTGTTGAAATTGTCAGACATTCTAAAATGTAATGTTACTTTTATTTTAAAGATAAAAGTTGTTCTTGTTGATATTAACCATAGGACGGCTTTACTGTCTTTCATAGTGCTTAGTGTAAAATCCTGGCCCTGTTGAAATGTGTGGCAAAATGTTTATTGACTGTCGTGGGGCCAGGATTTCATTCTTAAAGTGTCAGTAGGGGAAGAAAATGAAAATGAACTAAACATCTAGACACACCCCCAGACCCATGTTGAAGTTCCAATGGAAATAACTCAGCCTTTCAGTTTCCAAAGGTAGATAAATGGAGTTCTCTTCAGTTTTCTTTGGGGGAAAGCATCTTTGTATAGGACTCTAAAAACAGGATTCCTGTCTGCAGTGTGTAGACACTAACAATCCCTTGGCCCTTTTTGGAATGATAGAGGTTTACCCCAATGTCTTCGAGCAAAATACCCCATTTGCTCCCTCTTTTGTGGTATGATTGTGGTCTTCTCAGCTGTAGTCCTGCATCCATCTCATGGTGAATGTAGTGATACACTGGGATGAATAACAAACAAAGCTTTTACAAAACAAATAAGGAGTCCTGTGGCACATATAAAGACTAACAAATTTATTAAGGCATAAGGTTTTGTTGTTATAGCTCAAAAAACCTTATGCGTTAATAAATTTCTTAGTCTTTATATGTGCCACAGGACTCCTTATTTATTTTGCTGAAGTAGACTGACATGGCTTCCCCGCTGGAACTTAAGCTTTTACATTTTGCTGAAAATTTCTTTGTCATAGCAATTACACTAAAATGACCAGATCTCAGTCTCCTGACTTAAGATTGAGATTCAAATTACAAAATGTTCTTTAACTTAATGTAATCACCAACACAAAAGAAACTGCATAAAATATCTGTAGTAAGTTAAGCAGTCTGTCTGTTACTAAACTGTTGGTTTAATTTTCTTGTGCAAGAACACATTTAAAAAACTATTCAATATTATTTACAGCTCTGTAGGGCTCAGACCTGTATGTTGGACACAAACCTAACAGCTGGAAAAAAATTTGAAAATTAATTTTCATTTTGGAATTTAACTTATTCTTTCGGTTTTTTAATTAGATCACAAAAAGTACCATACAGTCCATTGCACTGGCTATCTGAAGTGCTGGCCTCCTAGCGAGGTAGGAGTGGAAGAGGAGAATGATACAGAAAAAGACAGCAGTAACTTCAACTGTCTTGTTGCAGTTGGTAGAGTGCATCCTTATATTGTTTTACAAAAGAGTGGAGAGATAAAGGTCAAACCAACGGAATTTGTTACACGCTTTGCCATGGATGGAAAATTTGTTTATGTAGACCAACGGTAAGTATTTTATTCTTTATTATAGAAAGAGACTCCTATATGTAGGTTGCCTAATGCTATCTGTTACATAGAAGAGAGATTGTTGAGCAGGACTCGCATATATAGCACATCATGTAGAAAAAATACTATACAGTTTGAGAGTTAGTCCATGTGTTCCTGGATTATCTAAAACAAACAATTCGTGGTGTAGACTCAATTGTCAGTTTTTCTTATTTCGTAGCTCATTACTTTAAGTGAAATTACTATACGGTTGCTTTATTGTGCTTTATCTAGACAATTCTGCCTTTCATCTGTAAAGTCAAAGCTTGTTAATATAGAATAAAAGTAACTGACCAAATAAAAGCATCAGAACATATGTTGTCATGCTTGTAATAGAGAGTACTAGAGCCCTGCATGCACACAAAAATGTGGATCCGGATCCGATCCTCATCCACTCAGTGTCAGCATCCATCCAGTCCGCGATCTGCACACCACATTTTATGTGTATCCTTGACCACATTCACAATGGAGCTTGGGCTCACTCAGTCAGCATTCTGGCCTTTGATTGGCTCATTCCCCACACACGTCCTGCCCATGTTTTCCTTTTCCTGTTTGTGGTTCACTGGTAGGAGAGCCTGGGCCCACCCAATACTTTGAGTTCCAATCCAGGGATGCTCAATCCAGCACTTCTGGGCTTTCTCTTCTAGCCCTCTATACTCCTTTCCTTGACTGCTTCCTACAACTTCTGGTTTCTCCCCTTGTTCTGGGTGTACAAGCTCCAAACCCTCCTTCCAAGTCCCATGAAGTGACTGCTTCCTGCAGCCTCTCCTAGCAGCTCCTGTCTGTTCCAGCTTCATGCCTTTAGAGGCCCCACCTGTTCCTGCACATGTGAGCCTCTCTCTAATTAGCCACTTCAAACCTAAAGATACCCTGTTAACAGTCTAATTAGCTAATTGGGTCCACCTGGACCAATTCAACTCTTGCAGGGCCCAAAGCCCACCCATCACAATGCTTTTAAACAAATTAATCAAAAATCTCAAATTAGAATTTGAGAAAACTAAATGAAAGTGTCAGCAGTGAGCATTTAACCAGAAAATTATTAATTTCACTCCTTGAAATTTATGCAAGACATTTAAATTATGCCAATAAATTATTTAATAAGCATAAGAGTTTGTCCATGTATTACTGGTTTATCTAAACAAACAATTTGTGGTGTAGACTCAGTTGTCAGTTTTTCTTACGTTGTAGTTCACTTACTTTAAGTAGAAATACTATACGGTTGCTTTACTGTGCTTTATCTAGGCAGTTCTGCCTTTCATCTATAAGGACAAAGCCTGTCAATATAGAATAAAAGTAACTGTTTAAACACCAATCTTTAAAGAAATATTGACTTTTTACTCTTTGAGTCAAAGTAAAGAGCTTCATTCTCACTAGAAGAATTCAAAGAATAAATTAAAATAGATTCAATTTTTAAAAGATTTATTGAACCATGGGATTTTTAAATAATTTAAATCAACTACTTTTCTGTATAGTAAACTAGCTTATAGAACTAACCGTGCAACACATCCTAAATGTTTAAATGTGTACATAGTACAAATGTTCTCTGCAAAATGTGGATTTGAACTGTTTTATGTCTGACAATAACATAAGCATGTTAATATGCTGTTTCTATTGCAAATAGATTCAAGGGAATCTGCATCTTAATCATCATTTATTTCCTATATTACTTATATCTGGTACCTGTTTTAGTGGAATTTTGTTTTGAAACACAAACACACGTGTTTCCCCTTTAAATGTGCTTTTACTTTTTCGTATGATATTAGGATAAGATGTTGAAGAAAGTGTTTTAATTGTGTGGTCCTCTCTTCCTGTGCCCTAACAGTGCAACAGCAATTTTAGGGTATGTGCCACAAGAGCTTCTAGGAACTTCTTGTTATGAATACTTTCATCAAGATGATCACAGTCATCTAGCTGATAAACACAAAGAAGGTATGAAATGCTTGGTCCTCCCTGTATAAATTACATACAAACATTATGTTAAAAGAACATTTAAGTCAAGCAATCAGGAGTTAGAAAATAATAGAAAAAAGGCTCCCTTGTTCATATGCATTAAGTATCACCTCATATCACATATAAAGTGTGTAGTAGAACCCTCTCCTTCCTGGATCCCATCCAGTGCCTTAAACACAAGAGAATATTCTTTCTCTTTCCTTAATCTCTGTACACTGAATGATGGAGGAGCTTGTGTAGAAAACAGTGTGTAGTAATGTAGTTAAATACTGAATTTAAAGGACCATCAAGCCTCAAAACTACTTACTGTTGACTGGGAAGAGACCAAGAGATGGGCTTGCATGACATCTGATCAAATGGCTAAGTTTGAAATTTGATTGGAATCCAGTCTTTGTGCTTATCTGGAAAGTATTGAGCACATTGCTGATGCTACAGTAGAACCTCAGAGTTATGAACACCAGAGTTACGAAGCGACTGGTCAGTCAAGCATCTCATTTGGAACCACAAGTGCGCAGGCAGTAGCAGAGATCCCATCTTACTCTCCTCCCCATCCCCTCTGCTGCTGCCTCCCCAAAACAAGCAAATACAGTGCTGTGTTAAATGTAAACTACCAAAAAAAAGGGGGGAAATTAAAAAAAAAATGACAAGGTAAGGAAACTGTGCTTGTTTCATTTACATTAGGTTAGTTAAAAGCAGCATTTTTCTTCTGCACCAGGGATTGGCAGCCTTTGCCAGCCCCACCCTCCGCACCCTCAGCAGGTGCTGGGAGTAGGACCAGCAGGAGCCGGGCCAGGTACTCCTCCCTGCTGGTCTCGCCCCTGCGTGCAGGGCTTCTGACTCCTGCTGGCCATGCTTCCCAGCGGGGGGCCAGCAGGGGGCAGGATCCCTGTGCGCCACACCTGCTGGCTGTACTCCCCAGCTGGAGAGCGTGGCCAACTGGGGCCAAGAGCCCTGCACAACACAGCTTCTTTTCCCTGCTGGCTGCACTCCCCAGTGGGAGGGCGGGGCCAGCAGGGGACAGGATCCATGGTGTGTGTGCAGTTCTTGTGGCCCCAGACCCTGCTGGGGGTGGGGCCAGTGGGGGATGCCACTCAGGATAGACACGCATGTCAAGTTTGGCACGTGTGTTGGAGGTTACCAACCACTGTTCTGCCCAGTAAGATTCAAAGTTACATTAAGTCAATGATCAATTGTAAATTTTTGAAAGAACCGCCATAATGTTTTGTTCAGATTTGTAGGCATTTCAGAATTACGAACAACCTCTAATCCTGATGTGTTCTTAACTCTGAAGTTCTACTGCGTGTTAGATTGAAATCATTGTATTAGTTGTGTGGCTACCAAAGCTAAGTTATCAAAACAGATTTTTTTTTAAGTCATTTATGTTCTCTTGTGTATACCTATCAGGATGAACTTAATATGGTTTTCTTCTTATCTAGTATTGCAGAGTAAAGAAAAAATATTTACAAATTCCTACAAATTCAGAGCAAAAGATGGAAATTTCATTACATTAAAGAGTCAGTGGTTTAGTTTCATCAATCCCTGGACCAAAGAACTGGAGTACATTGTATCAACCAATACTGTAGTATTGTAAGTAACTGGTGATGTGAATATGCATTTTACTTTTTGTTTTTATTAGGGCTAACATAAATATAAAGTTCCAAAGGGGTAGCCATGTTAGTCTAGGTCAGCCAAACAAACAAGGAATCCTGTGGCACTTTTAAAGACTAACATATTATTTATTTATTAATTTATTACATTTGTTAGTCTTTAAAAGTGCCACAGGACTCCTTCTTTGTATGAATATAAAGCTGTTCATTTGGCAAGATTAATGAGAAAAACAGAACTAGAAAATCCAAGCTCTGCAGTTAGTTGAATCATACATTTAGGGCCAGAAAAGACTATTGTAATCATCTTGTTTTACCTCCCTGCACATCACAGCCACCCACCCACTCCTGTATTAGATCCATAATCTCCGGCTGAGATACTGAAGTCATCAGATCATGGTTTAAAGACTTTAAGTTATAAAAAGTCCACAACTGACTCTTGTTTAAACCTGCAAGTGACCCCTGCCCCATGCAAAGAAAAGGAAGGAAAAGAACACAGGTCTTTGCCACTCTGACTTGAGGGGAAATTCCTTCTTAACCTCAAATATGGTGGTAGGTTAGAGCCTGAGCATGTCAGCAAGCAAGCAGGACCCGTCAGCCAGATACCTGAGAACGAAGTATCTGTAGTAACTTGGACTACTCCCCATTTAGTGTCCCCACTCCAGCTGTTGGCAATATTTACCACTAGGACAGAAGTGTCAAACTCATTTGCTATGTTGGGCCAGATTAGACTTAAATGCACTTCATCTGGGCCATCCATACACACTATCAATTGAAATGTTAGGGTATCCTCATGACATCATGAAATGCTGTGTATGCGAGACTGGTCCGTGGTACCACACTGTCTGTTAGGAAGAGTGTGTGGTCTCATGGGCTATGTCTACACTAGCAAGTTAGTTTGAATTAAGGAAGCTTAATTCGAACTAACTTAAGCCTTGGCCACACTAGGCTTTCATTAGTTCGAATTAAGGGCTTCCTTAATTCGAACTAATAAATTTGATTATACCTTTTGAACTAACACTTAATTCGAACTAGTTAATTCGAATTAAGTCAATGTGGCCCTGTTAGTTCGAACTAACTGCTTAGTTCGAACTAACTGGCACATTGAACTTAATGCAATTGACTAATTTGAACTAAACAAGTGCCTAAAATTTACTGAAAACATAAGATTGTTTTTGATTGACCTCGTGTTTTAGTAACATCCCCACTACCACCACCACCACAACATCTTAGCTGGGGGATGTTTGGACCAGCAAGGCATTGGGTGCTGGGACAGGGGAAGAGGGAGATTTTTTTCCACCTTTCTGTCTGCCCAGTGGGTAGACTGTGGAGGACAGAGGATGAGAATTGACTTTCTCTCTTGTCCTCCTTCCTTGCTTTCTGTATTAAACTCTCAGAGCGTGCTATTGCCATTCTGTTGCTATGGCTGCCTTGTCTTCTCTGCCTTATCATGGAAATAGAGTCTGAACTGTGTTCCCAAAATGCTGCGTGTATGACTGATGACCAGTTTTTGGGGATCAGAAAGAAATTTTACCCTATTGGTCTTCACCATTGTCTTTGTAGCACCTTGTACATCCTATTTTAGGCTTAAAAGATGTAAGGAACCGAATTGAAAAGTTGTAAGTTATAAGTGGGGTTTTGTAACTGTATCACAACTTGTGACCGGTGTCAAGGCAGATGAGGCTCAAAGGAACCAGCTCCCTGAAACCAAGAAGATGGCTCTTTATTAGTCTCTAGGAGGAAGGGCAGATCTTTAAATCTTTGCAGCCTGTGTGCCCTTATTCCCCTTCAGAAGGGCGGGTAAGAGGATGCAAAAATGTGCTGACCCCTAGGGGTTAGCACAGGGATGGGTGAACATTTTGGCCTGAGGGCCACATCTGCCTCTAGGCGGGCCGGAGAGGGGTGAGGGAAGGTGTGAGTCTGGGATGGGGGAATGGCTGCCATACTCTGACCAGACCCAGCTGGGGGGCCTGATGAAAGTCTCCCATTCCACAGGCCGTAGTTTGCCCACTTCTGGGTTAGGCTATAGGGGCCCAAACCGGAATGTTAGTTATTTAGCAGAAGGCTATTCAAATGCTTGGTATTTTGGAAGTGGTCTAACACATCCATTAAAACTAAAAGTTAATCAAGTTGCTGCCTGCCCCTTTGAAATTCATCCATGTATCTGTTTCATTCTTATGCACTTGGTCAGCACCTGTAGATTGACTTAGCTAAGAGGCACCAGTCTGTAGCTATTACCATATATTGCAAAGTGCACACTTCTTGGAAAAAACATGCAGAGATAGATAAGCAAATACTCTTCCTTAGTTGACAATATTTACTTTTTGTGACCTGTGTACAATTTGCAAATTGTCAGACCTATCTAAAAGGGGCTTTCTCACAAGGTTATTTGTAAGTGCAGAAGCAATGTTAAAATTGAAACAAGACATTTTGCAACTGTAACTCTACTTGCTTCCATGTGGATGTTAATAGAAGATCATGGTTATGTTTACTTTTTCTATTAGCTGTTCAGTCATTTTTCAGTCAGTGTAAAATGAAGCAGTGTTAAATCCAGCTATCCAAATTGCCTTCTCTTCCACTTTTCCTATCTCAAAGAGTGTGTTCAGTTTCTGTGAATTAGTTTGTGTGCTTATCCTATGGTACTGTAAAGAATGGTAGACAGTTGCTTGCTCTATAACAGCTTGGCAAAATTCAGTAGTTAAAAAGGGTAAATAAATCTATGACCAGTAATCACACTTCACCTGTCGTTGGTATGGAGTTCGCACCAGCTTCATGACTATACTGGATTCCCCAGCTAGTTAATCTCAAAGGGGACATAACCCTCCTCTAAGACAGACAACTCTCTATCCTGTCTGTTATTAGTCCCCACTGCCCGACCAGCCAGATACACCAGGAGAGGTGGTAATTCTCTGGTGTCCCAACAGCAGGTTGGGGTATATGCCCGATGACACTTTTTCTGCAAGGGAATTCAGATAGGGCCTGTTTCAGTGAAGTATATTGACTTCCATGGTAACTGGGGCTGAGAAAGAGAGACACATTTACAGCTACAATACACCCGGGAAAATATAGAGGTAGCTTTTCTATAGACACACAAGAAAGAAATCTTGATCCCTTGCTCTTCCTGGCAGAAGTTGGCATGGAATTTACTACTCCTTAAACTGGGAAGGAGAGCGCACAGATCCATCCTGAGATGCTTAGAGGCATTTATGTGACTCTTCTCAGACACAAGGCGTAAGCAGCTCTACTTCACCAATCTGCAGAGCAAACATGGTACACCTTGCACATTAGGATTGACCATCGTGTTATGCAGAGTGGTGAATCATGTGCCTGGACAGGTTTTAGACCAAGTACACTCCTAACTGCCTCATAATAGAAGAGTATGCTCTCATCCTTGTGTTTTCTGCTGCTCTAGCTTCCTTCATTAGTTGTAAAATATAATGTAAATAAAACTGGAGAATAAGTGGGGCTAAATCTTTTGCTTGATGTCACTGGAAGTGTGATTGTTCCAGCACAAAGCAATAATGCACATGGCATTGCTATTTAGCAGTGGGAATTGAGTTTTGCTGGTGCAAAAGGATCAAACTTCAAGTAACTTTAAGTCATGTGCCAAGAATTGTGACTTGTTTTACTGTTTTATGCACTGCTTTAAATAATTATGTATTGTGTTTTTAATTCTATTGATTTTTTTTTCTATGCTATGAAATTCTAGGGGTCATAGCGAATTGGAAGAAGAAGCATTATTACCCTGTAGTTCGCAGTCCTCAGAAGGCAAGCACAGTTTTTAGTTTACAAAATCATGTCGTTAGAATATATACATCTCTTACAAGATCATTCCATAAGCATTTAGTGTATGGTATAGGAATAATCTGGGTGCTGAGATCTTCTGATCCATAGGAGTTGTGTGGGGAAAATAAGCTTTCTCAAAGCCACCTCAAGTGATGCTCTGTGGTTAAACATAGCATCTCTAGCTCATCCCCTTGTGAGCCAAAGTATCATGATTACATGCCTCATCTCCCTTATTCCCCTTCTACTAAATCTTCGTTTTCAGTTAGCATTGTGATACACTGCTACCACAGAGTCAAGCTGAAAAGAAAAGGTGAAATGGTTCGTACTGATTATAATTATGGTGATATTTGTTAATATCAGTTGGTATTATAATGTTGGGATATTTACATATATTTAATGGTAGAGTTTAGGGTGATATTGATAAATGTATGTTCGTGTTTATATTCTGCAACTAGAATTGTATATCTACCTGCTTTCTTACTTATTTTTCATCTACCCACAGATCTTTTCTTTTAACCTATCCCTTTTAAGATGGGCTTTGTTGATATATAATTATATAATATAACTGACTTTTTTAAATTAAGGTGAAAATATATTTTCCTTATTTTGTTTTCACTCTTGATAGGAAACAAAGAACGGAGAGTCTGAGTATTTGCATTTAACAATTTTATGTTTTCAAGGAAAGGGAGGGTTAGGGTTACAGAACCGTAAGGTAAATAAAAGATAACTTTAAAAGAAACCACAATTCTTGAGCGTTGCTTTGTAGTTCAGTAAACTGCAGCACAATGCAAGTGCAGAGAAAAATTAAATTGATTCTAAGCAGAATGGATTAAAATCAGTGCTTTTAAAAAACAAATTAAAAATCAGGTTTTTGTTAAAATCAGATTTTTATTTAAATGTAAAAAATAAATATATTAAATGTGAAATTAGAACAACTTATGTGAAGGCCTGAATTTAAACTATCATCTACTAAAATAATGTAAATTAAATTTTTTTAAAAAGCTGTACATAACTGCTGCTGAAGTTCTAAAGCATGTTAAACCACTGAACTGATGGAAGGCGCTGGCAAAGCACCTGGAACCCTTTGTTGAAATGCTAAAGCAGTTTTGACAGACGTAGAAAACAAAACCAAAAAGAAGCCGTAGAGGTGAAGAGAATCTAGGCGCAGGTCCAGAAACTGAGTGGGGGCTATCCAGTTTTTTGCACTGATTATTAGGGGTGTCAGTTAATCACAGTTAATGCCTGCGATTAACTGAAAACAAAATTAACATGTTAATTTCTTGAATGTGGTAATCTAATATCTCCTGGCTGAGAGGGAGGCATCGGCTGCAGAGTTCTGAAGCACTAGGTCATATCTCCGTGGGTGATGGTGCGGGAGGCTGAGGCCCCAGCCTGGGGAATTGAGGGAGGTGGGTGAAGCTGCAGCCCAGAGCTCTGTGGGTGGCAGCAGGGGCTGGAGTCCTGTGCTCTGAGTAGAACTTAAGCCCTGAGCCCTGTTCGCCAAGCTTATATTTGAAAAAATAGAAAAAAATAAAAAATATTGAAATGGTATTCCTTTATTAAGAGTGCTATTAAAACTGCAGTTAATCATGAATAAATTTTTAAAATCTCTTGACTGCCCTAATTACCTTGTGGGCGGGTGGCATATGTGTGCATTTGGTGCAAGGAGTTCATGGTCCTCAGAGACCAAGTATGGTCTTGAGACCAGAGTGGTTGAACCACAGGAGATAAGGAAGACAGAGAGGTACAGAGATGAGATTTCCTGAGACATATTGGTCCCACTCCAGTCTGACAGCTTCTTTGGTGTGCAGGAGGATGAAAGTTTCAGGGAAGGAGAACATTAAAGTGTAGCAAAGGGAAACAGTCCCATAGTTAGGACCCTCCTTCCAGGTGGAATGTTAGTTCTTGTGATGAGGCAGGTAATGGTAATGGGGGGACTGATACGGTGATGACCAGGAGAACAGCATGCTGAATTGCCTACTGGGTGCAAAGGTTGAGGATCTCTTGAGATATCTTGACCAGCTTATGTGCAGTGCTGAGGAGGTCTTCATGTGCCCGGAGCCACATGTGGCTCTTTGGCTGCCTGCCTTGCAGCTCCCGGCTCCCCCTGCCACCAGGGGACCCTGCAGGTGGCCTGCGTCCCAGCTGTACCCCGCTGCTCCACCACTGGGGGATCCTGAAGGCAGCCCGTTCCTGGCCCCAGGCCTCCCTGCTATTGGGGGCTTTGCAGGCAGCCTTGGCTCACCACCACCAGGGGGGACCCTGCAATAGCTTTCATACACAGCAGTATTAGAAAGATTGAGACTTTTCAGCTTGGAAAAAAGATGTCTAAAGGGATCGAGGGGGATATGATAGAGGTCTGTAGAATCATGATTGGTGTGGAGAAAGTGAATAAGGAAGTGTTATTTATTTCTTCACATAACACAAGCATCAGGGGTCACCTAGTGAAACTGATAGGCTGCAGGTTTAAAATGAACAAAAAAGTACTTCACACAGTGCCTGGTCAGTCTTTGAAACTTGTTGCTGGGGAGTGTTGTGAAGACCAAAAGTGTAACTGGGTTTAAAAAATAATTAGCGAAGTTCATGGAGGATAGGTCCATCAGTGGCTATTTGCCAAGATGGTCAGGGATGCAGTCTCATAATCTGGTATCTGTAGCCTCTGACACATAAACTGGGACTGGACAACAGGGGATGGATCACTTGATAATTGTCCTGTTCTGTTCATTCCCTCTGAAGCATCTGGCATTGTCATTATCAGATGACAGGATGCTGAGCTAGATGGATGATAAGTCTGAGCCATAATGGCCATTCTTATGACTCTTGTGCAATCTTGAAAGACATGGTGACCAAAAATTGTGTGTTCAATTCACTTGCTACAAATAATACTTCCTTTGTTTTATAAACCAGTCAGTTTAAAATGCAAAACATGTTCTGATAAACTTTACGATAAACATTTTTCTTATGTATCTAGCACATTTAACTAATAAAAAAGTTAATTTTATTTTAATTTTCATCACATAGAGCCAGACACAAGTTACAAGTGAAAATCATCATGTAATAAATAAGAAGCACATTGTTCACTGTTTTCTAACATAAATTAAAAAGTAAAAATTAAGAATCTGAATAAATATAAGTTAAGCTATTTAATATCCTAAATAAATTTCATCTTCCTAGTTAGCAAAAAGAAGCACCAAAATTAGTGTAAATGCTATATTCATTGCACATCAACATGTTTTATTGGTTACTAAGCAATGAAAATTAACCTTTCTTTAAGAAAATAACTAAACAAATGCAAAATGGTAGCTAATTTAAATCATGATTTTATTGGTCCCACCTACTTGTAAGTGAAGTGTATACTTTTATTGGCCAGGCTTAATAAAATGCAAAGATAAGCGAACAATGCAAATCAAATTAGATTTATAAAATTCTGTCTAAGGTGTTAGTAACACAAGTAAGGAATCTATTTTATGTGAATAAGAGGTCAGAAAAGTTTGAGAAGAGTTGAATTAATTGTTTCCCGCTCTTTGTGTGTGTATGTGTAAATTTAATAAACAAACTTTTCTTTTTGTAATTTTAGATACTTCAAAGCAGTCTTTTCCCAGTGTCCCTGGGCTGTCCACTGGAACAGTACTTGGTGCTGGAAGCATAGGAACTGGGATTGCAAACGAAGTATTAGACTTAGAAAGGTAATGAATATTAAAATTGTACTTTAAACCTTTAAGTGAAGAAGAGTAGAATGTGATGGTGGAGCATAAGTAATTAAATTGGTATTCACTGGAGTACTGCTTTTATTTTATCATGTCATGTGAGTAGGTGTTTTTGGGTTCATCTTTGGGACGCTGCCATAAAAGAAACCAGATACAGCACTCTAACCTGAGATTCCTGCCTGGCAGTTCAGAGCTCTGACCTAGATATCCATCTTAGTAATATGCTAGTCATTCTTTATTTTAAAAAGTTTGCTTATTCACCCAGATTTCTAAAATTAGTATTATTCTGGCTTTGTTTATTCTTCCCTTTAATTAGATTAGAACGGACAGCCCAGGGACTAGAAATAATGTTATCTTCAAATGCTCTCGGCCTATTCCAGGGGTTGGCAACACAAAAGCTAAGAGCAGCCATTTTTTAAAACTCCTTCATTAACCAAGTGTTTTGAGAGCTGCAATGGGGACCTGGGCCAGGGCGCTTCCTGCAGGGTTCCCCAGTGGTGGTGGTGGGGAGCCCAGGCTGCCTGCATGGCCCCCCAATAGCAGGGAGGCCTGGGGCCAGGACCGGGTTGCCTGCAGGATCCCCCAGTGGCGGAGCAGGGGGGTAGAGCTGGGGCGCAGGCCACCTGCAGGGTCCCCTGGTGGCGGGGGGAGCCTGGAGCCGCCAGGCGGGCAGCCAAAGAACCACATGTGGCTCCGGAGCTGCAGGTTGCAGACCCCTGACCTATTCATGCTTCACAGGTGCGCCATCAGTGCAGGTCTCAATAATGGAATCTTCTTATGGAGTCATAGACTCTAAGGTCAGAAGGGACCAGTCTGATCATCCAGCCCCTGACATGAAGGCTGTGGTCCATCCGCAGCCCTGCCAAGGGAAGGCACTGAACTTCCAGGGAGAATCCCTGGGAGGCGTTGCTCAGAACGAGAGCCCAGAAAGGGGCTTGAGAGAGAGCTGGAGAAAGGGCTATGATAGAAAGAAGTCCAGAGAGGCAGCAGAAAAAAATTGTAAAAAGCAACCTTGTCTGCGAATTACAGGGTCCTTGTCTTGGAGCTGAGTGTAGTGAGAGGGCCTAGGTCCCTTGAACGGCCACTGGGGGAAGATGATGTGAGGCCCCACCAGGAAGATAATAAAGCAACTGGAAGCCCTGAGTGCAGGGATGCAGGAACAGTGAGATCCAGAGCTGAGGGTCAAAGACCACTACAAAGATTGGGACTATTGTTTGTTAGACCTTTCATACCTCTGAAAGGAGTAGAAATGAAACTTGACCTCATTGGAGGGTTGAGTCACAAGAAGAGGCAGACTGCTGCGAGACCAGAACAACTTTTGGCATAGGGTATTAGTAAATAAAGAGCTGCTCCACTCTGATGATCCTGCGCTGTGAGCAAGTGCTCCACTCTTCTACACACCTCCATCAGTCCATCCAGACCTTGATCATACCCAGGTGTGGTAAAACTGCATATTTTGAGGGGCCGGAGGGCATTAGCCTTCTACTTAAAGAGTTCACAGGAATTTAGTAAGTCAACAAAGATTTTAATTTCATTTGGGGATAGTGATAATAAAGGACAGGCAAGTTCATCTCATCATTTATCTAAATGGGTTAGTTTTGTAGAGAGGAAAGCTGCAGGCAAATCTGTTTCTCTCCACTAGATCACACTCCAGATGGCAAAAGTGACTTTCTTGGCATGCCTCAGGGCATATCCCAGTTTTTAGAAGTAAGCAGATCTGTAACTTGAAGCTCTATTCATGTTTTCACAAAGCACTGCTCCCTGGATCTAGCATCTTGGTCAATGCTCAGTTTGGTAAGGTGCTATTACAGTGGTAATCCCATTAGAACTTGACACTTCACCCTTTAGAAACTGTACTACTACTTGACAAACTATCCCATGAAGAATGTGTAAAGGCCACTCAAAGAAAGGAAGGTTACTCTCCTGTAACTGGTACTTTTCTAAATGGCCTCTGCACATTCACCCTCCCTGCTCACCTTCACCTTTTCCTCAGTCCTAATTGCAACTTTGAACCTGGGGAGGTGGTGGTAAGAACTGAGGCTGCTGAAGCTCTGTGCCCCCCTTTTATAACTTGCCCTGAGAATGTTCAGGAAAAGTGAGGGGAGGTCAGAAGGGGACATAAGGATGCTCCACCAGGCGTACTACAAGAAGATTCTACCACCACTGCCGCATCACCATAGCTCTCATGAGTGGAATGTGCAGAGTCCATCTTGAAGAACTCTGGTTACAGATGGGTAACGTTCATTGAGCATTTGAGGAAAGGAAAGAACTGCATGAAAGAACACTAGAAGTAAAGGCAAATACAAAGAGGATATATGGAAGGTACATACCTTTTTTTCTTTTTTTGCTCCCACTATTGTTGCACAGTATACCAGCATGCCCCAGAGTATTAATTTTGATGACTAAGAAAAAGCAAAAATATGTTTTACTAATTATCATCCTGGGTCTTAAAGACCTACAGGTTCTCTTTCTTTACCAAAATTTGGAGTAGGAAGGGAGTGTGCTATGTGGCAGAATTTAACCTTCACTTTTGACAAAGCGATATTGCCTGAAGTCTCAAAGAGCTTATTACCCGTGGTTTTTGGAGAGTGATGCTATGTTCTGTGACTAAATACATTTCTTATTTTAAATGGGAAGGGATTGGAGTTCATACTCAATAGTGAATGTATTGTATAATATGCATACATATATTTTTAGGTTACATCATTCTCCATCTGTTGGTGAATTAAGTCCATCTGATCTTATGAGGAAATCTCCAAATTCAACGCTAAAATGCAGCAGTGTAAGTATATCATATATTATTGACTTCAAGAACCTTCAGTCAAAAATCACTATCACATAGTTCAAAGCCTATATTTGATCTACCTTAAATCTGATTTTTGTATGTAAATTAGTGCCTGTGCATGGTGGCTGACAATTCTGTGTATTGAAGTCTTCTGTTCACAGAAGAGATATGACACGGGCAGCATGAATACAAACTTACCTTCATGACACCGTCAGTGTGCCTCAATTCAAGCCTTGAGGAACTGTTCCTCAGGGCTAAGAAGATTGTTCGGGCCTTGGGTGAACTCTGTTGAGGCTATTAAGAAGTGCCAGATGTGGGGCGGGTGTTTTTTGTGATGTGGATCCCTCTAAACTTGGAAATTAATTAAAACTGCCACTCAAGAGCCAACAGGTGGTTATAAAGTATTCACCTAGGCTGAATCCAGTCCAGCAATCTGAGGATAAATGTCTGGGTCTTATGACCATTTTCATATACCTTTCACCCCTCTTTAATTTAAAGCACTTATAATCCATTGAGGTGTACCTTCTGAATTTTAGACCTTTTTTAAAGGGGTGAGAGAAAAAGCATATTTTATCACTCTCTACCACTCCGTCTAATCCAAGAGTGGTGCTGACTCTTGTCACAGCATGGTGGCAGAGTATTCATAACACATTAATCTTTGTACAATACTGCCCTCACTGATATAAATGTACCCCATACTTCCAATCACTTATTTTCTTTCCTCCAGCAATACTGCTGTGAATCCAGTCACTGTCTTTCTGCTTATACAAAGCTTTTCTTCTGATTCTGAGCTTCCTTCAACATCATCATGCTACACTAATTTTTTTCCTTACTCCCTGATTTATACTTATGTCCATTCCACCCATGTATTACTTCAGGTCTCTTCTAAGAATTGATTGGCACATAGATATCGAACTACCCTCTAATTATTGCCTCATCAGGTCACAGAAGCACTCCCCAGCACTTAAACTATATTTTGTGTTGAATGTGTCCCTTAGTGTTGTTTCTGATTACTTCAGTGAAGTCTTGTTGATTTTATGTTCCCTTCTGTAATGTGCAGCATAGAATCCAAGATAACAGAGAGCTGAGAGAGCTATTTTGTTTAAATTAGAGATATGAATGGTGTATGAACTAGGAATGAAGACAAACTTATTTTGACTCTCTTCATTTTCAGTGGCTCTTTTCATTCTATCTGGGACTCTCTTTTAATTTTTCTGTGGGAAAAGCTATCACAGCCTCTGGCCCCTAGGGACAGTCCCCTAAAGGAAAAGTGGTTTACTGCCAAACCAGTGTGGTAGAGCTGGCTCTGTTAACATGAAGGTGAAAGGACCTATGTTTCCAGTGCTGTCAACCTACCACTTTTTGTAAGCACTAAAAAGTCATTTAAAATAATTTAAAATTTTAACCTGTTGAAAACAAGATTTAAAATATAACAGAAATACCAGCATTTTTTAAAAACAAATTTTCACATTCCAAGTAACTTAGAGCACATGCAGAAACTAAAATATGTCAATGGGCCTTTTTTAAAGCTAGTATATATGTTCAGTAAAGTATGTTTTTGTTGTTACAGTAAGTTTGTTGAGAGTATGGTATGGGAAGTGAAAAATGTGAGCCTTATTAGTTTTTTAGACTGTAAGAGAAATTCATTGATTTGTATGATGGTTTTAATCAATTTATTACCTAACTTCATTAGGGTTTTGTTTTTGTTTTGTGCTTTCAGTTGCCAGCTAAAGAGTTTATTCAGTTATGTCCTTCAGAAATAGAGGACTTGGAGACTTCGGGGCAAAATCAAGGCACTGTTTCATTCCCAAGCAATGAGCCTCCCCTCAGTAAGGGCTCTTTTACTACAGAAAACTCTGTTAAGGGTTGCAACTTCAGCAGAATGATGTTGTATAGTGGATGCGCTCACATATCCTATCAGTTCTGAGAGATTATCAGAATTCCTGTTTAAGTGCAGGAAATCTTCAAAACAGAAACGTGACCAAACTTAAATATGTACAGCAAATATGTGAGGATAGATGCTCACTTACACCCAATGATAGCAGTCAGAGCCTGAGGGAGAAGTTCACTGTTTTCTTGCTGGCCAAGATTCACAAATTGGCTGCTTTACAGTTCTTCCCTCAAAAACAATAGCTGTGGAGGGCTATTAATACAGGATTAAGGGAACTGAATATCATCTGCCATGCTGTGCAGGCCTTTTATGTAAACTGTGAATACTTATGTATGTATGTAGAGCCAATTGAAGCATAACATTTTACAAAACAGGTTGCAATTTTTTGTAGTATCTGAAACTGACCCATTTTTCTTTTATATTGAAATCTTTTTTTCTATCAAAAACTGGGATTTTGATAAATACAAAATTCTGGAATGTTTTAAAATAGAAATGTGAAAAACATTATTGAAAATTTCTAAAAGCAACAGTGTCTTATGAAACTTTTATGGTTTAAAATAAGGCCATTTTCAAAACAGATGTTTAGTTAGAAATAAATTGATCACCTCTTCTTTTGTCTGTTGTGACAGGTGAGCTTCCCACTTAAGGGGCATGAAATGGAGAAATGTTTCCTACTTAAATGGTGTGGCACGAAGTTTGCCAGTTAATTGGCATCAATTGAAGTTTGTTATTTTATTAGCATAAAATTTAGGGTGTGGCTCTGGAGTAGAGTAAATTTAGTCCCAGACTCAAGCAAATTTGAACAATTTGGTTGTATAAACATTGAAGGTATCTCTTCTGAATCCAAAACTTCTGTCAATTTACCCATCTTTGAACACATTTTAGACTGTAAAGTGTCCCTTGTCCTCAAGGAAAGCTGCTGTTTTAAAAGATTTTTGGTTTTTTTTAAAATTTACCCTGTTCTGTAAGATTTTGTGCTGCATAAATAGTATTGTTTAATTATTTCCTAGGTGACACCTGTCAGTTGGATTTTGATGCAATGTGTGAAAATGATGACACTGCCATGGCTTCTCTCATGAATTACTTGGAAGCTGACGGAGGTCTTGGGGATCCAGCAGAACTCAGTGATATACAATGGACTCCTTAGTGGTTCTTTTTTTACAAATGAGAAGAATGTACAATTCTTTAATGCACAACAACCACACATCCTCAAGTACTGTATTAGTAATTTTTAAGGTTTTATTTTAATTCATATTTACTATCTATATATTTGCTAAAAATATATGTCTTGTTCAGAAAGAGAGAGCTTGTTCTTCACATGTGGAAAAAATGTGATATTTTTTCATGACAGAGAACCTCAACATTCTGTTACTCATCCATATGTAACTGGAATGCTTACAACATGTGGTTATTTTTGCTAAAAAGCTTTAATCCAAAGATACTGTACTATGTATAGAAATAACTGTTTTCATCAGAAAGTTTTGATACTGAAAAAAAGTTTTGTAATTTTCTTTTAAGAGTTGGGTGAATAAGAATATTATTATCCATCCCTATCACTTCTGTAGGACGTACTCTGCTTGCACCATTTGAGACGTTTATTTTATACCTGTAAGCTTTTATTGAAAACATGGTTTCCACACTGCAAAATTGTAAATTAAAGTACTGTAGTACTAAAGGACACTGTAGTTTACAACTCTTTGCCCTGTTCAGAAGAATTTTTGCAATATCTGTAGTCAAGTAAAAACAAAAAACAGTAGTCCGGGAGCAATAAATCAAGTTAGAGGATTTGGGTTAAATTTCTTAATATGCTGACCAGGGAAAGAATTTGAGAGTTCTAACAAACAATGTTAACAATTGTCTCAGAGCACAAATGGGACAGGTGGGGGTAGGAAAGAAACTTAAAATAGTTTAATATAAAGTGTTATTTAAATACATTAGCAGAGGGACAGAACACAAAACCAAAGTAGTAATATTGTAACTGTAATAAAGCAGTTTGGTCACTATAGTTAGGGGGATATTATTGCCTTGGAACGATGGTATAGGAGTAGTGATTTTCAACCTCTTTTCATTTGTGGACCCCTAAAAAAATTTGGAAATCTTAGACATAGTCTGTGGACCCCTGAGGGACCATGGATCACAGGTTGAAAATCACTGTTCTACCATAACAAAAACCTTTTGTAGACCCTTAAGCATAGTCTGCAGAGCTCCAGGGGTTGAAAAACACAGTTACAGAGTCTAACTATTTAAAGAGAAAGAATATAAAAATTAATTAATATAATCTTATATATGGTGAAAAGTGAGAATTGAGGAGTGGGAGATTTTAAAAATTAATGAAATGGGATTGACACTAGTCAGAAGTGGTAAAGTCTGTTGAATTTTAATGGCCTTTTCCTGCTTAAGCTTGGCCCAATAATTTTGGGAGCCTAAAATTTGAGGTACAGTGGTACCTTGACTTATGAGTTTAATTCGTTCTGTGACGGAGCTCGTAACTCAAATTACTCGTATGTCAAATCCTGCGTGTTCACTGTGCCACCTAGTGGCGGGTTATCGGAAGCGCAGGCTCGTAACCCGAATTTTAGCTCTCAATTCAAAGCAAGAAATCGGCCGAGAGACGGCTCGTATCTCAAAAAACTCGCTAGTTGGGACACTTGTAAGTCAAGGTACCACTGTATCTAAAATCACTAGCCACTTTTGAAATAATCCTGGCCCATAGCTATCAATTGAGACTGCTGGAACTGTATTTCAGTTATGCATCTGCACAAAATATTCTGCAAGTAGATTGATATAATGATTGTAGGAGGTTTGTAAGTGCCACTATAGGGATATGTTAAATTTTGTGGAAAGAATGCTTAAATTATACAATACCGTTTATAGTTCTTGTATTTTGGAGAAATCGGGAGGGGGCTTTTTGTTACTTCTAGCTAAAAATACTTTTTTGTTCTACTACAATCCTTTAACATATAATGGAGGTATTTAGCGTTCTTATTTCTGATTTTATCATCTTCTCGCAAAACGTGATCCAGTTATGATGGATCATCCTTGAATCCAGCATCCTTAATGTGTTGTGTTAAAAAACGTTAGTGTCCAGTTATGGATATCTCACCTCATACATTATATCTGCAGATAAATGAGTGAGTGAGTCAAAGGATTATTCCATATACATTTCCCTCCCATCTCCCAAATTCATGAAATGAAAGGCATTGAAAATGTTTGACATGTGGAGACTTTTTTGTTCTAGTATATTCTTTATAAATTGAAAAACAAATGGTTCCGTTCATAAGCAGTATGTTGTCTAGATGTAAAATTAGGAATATTTTAATATATTTTAATGAAGTTTGATTCCAGGTGATGTAGACTTGTGCCTAATATTAAAGGGGATCGTTGATACTCAGCAACTGTAAGATTAATTTTGATGAGTTTACAATGGTGTACAAATATTTCCTGGAATAGTTCCAGAACAACTAATTGGTAACTACTTTAAATAGGCACTAGATGTCAGACTTCTTCTGTTTTGACAATAACTTGACGCAAAGGCTGGGATAATACAATCTTCCATGATGCATTGACTCCTGTGCTTAACTGGAACAGCTGTATTTCTTTTAGACATTCAAGAAAATTACTGAGATATCTAGAATGTACACATCCACCACAGGGACAATAATATCTAGGGAAATATTACTAGTAGAGCTGAGTTTAGCCCTTGATAAGAAAAAAAGCAGGCTATCAGGACTCTTTCTCAGAATAGGATTCTATTTTTATAGTTGTTTCTGAAAGATGGATTCTAATTTTGCTATTTTAATTGTTGGGAAAGCTATGAAACATAATTGCTTTTTTGCTTTTTCTGTTTTTCCTGGCTGAACAGTACAGTTAAAATAATTTCTAACTAAAATAAATTCTTTAGGTAATCCAGAGCAATGGGGCAAAAAAATTAAAAACCAGATTGTTTTCTGAGTCCAAATGCTCCCATGCAAGAACAAGAGTATTAATTCTTACAATAGACAATATTACCATGCATAATCAAATCACTGTTTTGGGATTCCTGCCAGATTACTCTTGACATTTTTTTTTTAACCTAGAAGTAAACCTACTCTAGAACTAGTTTTGTTCACGCTAGTTTGCCGAGTCCTTTGTAATCAGTAACCTTACTGTGTGTATGTCTGTTAGTGCCTTTCTTGAATCCTTTCCATTTGCCAAACCTGCTAATTTCACACTATTCTACATTGTACAACGTCTTTTGTAAATATTTATGATAATGGAGAGGGGACATTAAAATATATTTTATATAACTTTGAGGGAATTGTATGTGTTTGTTTAAAACCCGGTGTTTTTGTTGTGGGGGTAGTATCATCATAATAGGTAAGGTTGTGCCAGGATTTCTGTTTTAACAGGGATGAAAAAGGTCTCTAAAAAGTCTGTGTTTAGAATTAGAAGGTAAATTTTATGAGTTGCTCGAACATTTCCTGGCAGTTTTTGGTGAAGAAAAAAATGTAAAATTCTTCATTGAGTGGTGTCCCTGGGTACTCCACTCTAGGTGTCAGTTGTGCCCTTGCGACGAGACTGATTCTTTTCGCAGTGGCCGCTCAGGCTGCGTGCAGTCGGCTTGCACGCCATTGGTGCTCCGAGCCGCTCACGCGAGGCAAGAGCCCCCGGCAGTTCCTTTTCAACCGTCATCAGCTAGAGATGGAGAGCACAGTCGCTCCTCTTTTCTTATTTTTTTTTTTTTTTTTTAAAGATAATTAGATGTAGTTTAGTGTTAGTTCCTTAGACAACCATATTTCTTCTTAGTTAGTTTCATTCAATTAAGTTTTTTTTTTTTAAGAAAAGCCTCTCTCTTCAGCAGTTGAGGCTCACAACATGCTGGGGTCAACCAGCTTCAAAAGGTGTTCCCTATGCTAGGATGCCGTGCCCACATCAGATGGACGTTCCCAGTGTATGAGATGCCTGGGTGAGGGGCATGTGGCACAGATATGCCCCCACTGTAAAAACTTGAAAACAAGAGCCAGGAGGAACAGAGAACTTCATTTTAAAAATGCTTCTTTTGGGAAAGTCCCTCATGCCAGCGTTGGATCCAGGGCAAGAACCCCAGCCTAAACTGACCACATCAAGTGCTCGGAAGAGGGCAACACCCCCTCTTAGGAGCCCGCCGGCATGTGCCTGGAAAGCCAGCGGAATCACTGAAACCGCTCAGCTCCACGGCCAGACAAGCACCTAGAGACGGAAAGTCAGGTGCAAAGTCGAGGTCTGGCCAACCAACAACCTCCTCCTCCAGCTAAAGACCACTCAGCACGGTCTGACAGGGTGCAGAAGGAGATCCTAGTGCCGCCAGCAGCTCCCTCAGCAGCGGCGGCTCCCTCGGCACCTGTGGCGGCACGGGCAGCCATGCTATCAGAGGATAGTCAGGACAGCACTGACCAGAACACAGTAAGGGGAAAATGGAAAGAGAAGAAGCAGCACCTTGAGCCCCAGGCTTCTGATTTACTCAGTACGTTCCCCATACAGGCTGGACCTGTCCCCTATACAATCAAATCTTTCCAGTGAAGAAGACGACGTTATGCCTGCACTCTTCTCACCGCAAACATCATCTCCTAGCTCCTCTACTTATAGAAATAGAGGCGGGAGACATGACAACTACCCATGGTTCTTACCACCATGGATGGGTCCTCCAATGTTATTCCCAAACCAATGGTATAATTGGAATGCCTGGTCACCACATATGGGACCACATAATAGACATGCCAGTTCCTATAAGGGGTTAGCATCACTGTCTTGTTCCTCACGTGCATCGCAAAGACCTCAGTATGCCCCACCGGAGGATATTCAGGTATCTGACCTGGAGGAGGATGCCATTCCACACAATTCATCTGCAGCACCTCAGGAAACAACCATACCCATCACACCCCCAAAAGGAGATGATTCCAAACAGTTTCAAGCACTATTCAAATGGGTGGCACAGGACTTAGAGATCCATTTGAAAGAGATTTTACAAAATAATCATAAACTCCTGAAGATCCTGCACACTACAACTCCGTCCAAAATAGCGCTGCCTATGAATGATGCGATTATGGACCCTGTAAATTTAACCTGTCAAACCCCGGTGACCATTGTACTCACATGCAAAAAGGCAGATAAGAGGTACTATGTTCCACCCAAGAATGATGAATATATGTTCACACACCCTCCATCTAATTTGCTGGTGGAGGATGCAGCCCAACAACGCACTAAGCAGTAGCATTATAAGTCCACAACACAAGAAAAGGACTGGAAAAGAATGGATCTATTTGGGCGGAAAATCTATTCCTCCTCCACACTTCAGTTAAGAATTGCAAACTATACCACTCTCCTAGCAAATTATGATAACAATACTTATTCAAAATTAACTGAATTTACTGACCTAATCCCTGACAACAGATGGGAACAATTCTAAGCCCTAATTACTAAAGGTCAACTCATATCTAGAACAGCACTCCAGACTGCCTTGGATACTGCTGATACACTAGCCAGAACCACGGCCACAGCCATTGTGATGCGAAGAGCATCATGGCTACACTCAGCAGCGTTACTAAAGCAATTACAATCAACTATAGAGGACTTACCCTTTGATAAATCCAAGCTCTACGGGGAGAAGACCAGTGAGGTGATGCATACCATGAAGTTTCCAGAGGGGTAGCCGTGTTAGTCTGTATACAGCAAAAACAACGAGAGTCCTGTGGCACCTTATAGACTAACAGATTTTCTTCGGCATAAGCTTTCGTGGGCTATAACCCACTTTGTCAGATACCATGAAGGATTCTCGGGTCACACTTCACACTCTAGGCATCTATACACTTACAACGTTGAGAAGGGCACAGTTTAGGTATCAGCCATATCAGTGCCACAACCCACGGTATACACAACAAAGACAACAGAACAGAAATAGACAGAGACCCCACAGAAGGCACTCCAACCATAATAATCAGTCTGCACCCCAGCCATCATCATCAGCCTTGAGACAGCAAATTTGAAGATTTGGTTGAGGGTATGAACAACCTTCCCTCTCCAGTGTCCACAATCAATGAAACTTCCTTCAGACATCAATTGAAGTCGTTTATACACAAATGGGGGTCAATAACATCAGACAAATGGGTTCTGGAAATCATACGCAACAGGTACTCAATCCCTTTCTCCTCTATTCCCCCCACCCAAACCTCTTCCCCATGCCTTTTCAGGGACACACCTCACGTACAATTATTACAAAAGGGCAGGGGAGCCGCTGCAGGGCAGTGGGGACCGTCCACATTGCATTTAAGGCAAATTACTAAATTCGCCGTAAATGCTATGCCTCTTAGGGGGTGGACTTATAATGTTGACTTTTAACAGCACTTACTTTGACCTTGAGGCTGCGTCAGTGTGTATGCAGGCTGTAGAAGGTCGAAGTAAGCAGCGTTACACCAACCTAAGCCCTCAATGTAGACCAGGCTTTTGACAACTGTCTAATAAAAGCAGCATCGTTTGCCGAAGCGTAAATGGCAACCCAGCTAACTATGACTCTGTTTCTGGAACTGGATCTCATGATAAACTACCAAAAATCATCTCTAACACCAGTGCAACACCTAGAGTTCATAGGGGCATACCTAGATTCCACAAACACACGAGATTCATTACCACACAAAAGATTCGAGGCAATGCTGAACCTCATCCCAGAAGTAAAACACAGCTCTACGGTAACGGTACATACCTGTCTGCAACTCTTGGGTCACGTGGCTGCCACACTCCAGGTTGTCCTCCACGCTTGCTTCCACATGCGCTTGTTAGTCATGTATCGGCTCAGTTTACAGGCCAAGAAAACACAGCCTATTCAAAATGTTGGCATGCCCTCATACAATCAAGGAAACTTTACAATATTGGACTCAACCACACAATATGGCAGTGGGGATACTTTCATGCAGGACCTGCCATCACTTTTCGTTACCACAGTTGAGTTACTGCTAGGCTGGAGTGCTCACCTAGAAATCATATGGCACAAGGTCGCTGGTTGATTGACGAGATGAGCCTACACATCAACGTATTAGAACTCTGTGCTTTACGGAATGCATGTATACATTTTCTCCCAATGATAAGAAACAAAACTAAAAATTATTACAGATAACACTGCATGTATGTATTATATAAACAAACGGGGCAACATGCTGTCAATCACTATGCATAGAGGCCACAAGACTCTGGGCCTGGGGCATCCAACATGGTATCAATATATTGGCCTCATTCTTGCCTGGAGCCATGAATATTACAGCAGATATGCTCAGCAGGCAATTTACACAAAAACACAAATGGGAACTGAACAACCAAGTCATCCAGGATGTATTCCAGAGATGGGGTTACCCGTCGATCTGTTCACCATGCAAAGGAATCGGAAATGCCACAGGTTTTGTTCCAGGGCTGGAATGGGCGACAAATCCCTAGGAGATGCATTTCTCTTGGACTGGGGACAACACTTACTGTACACGTTGCTGAACTGTACCCATATCTCTACTTTTCAAAATACTGTGGAAAATCCGGACAGACGGAGTATCGATGATCTTGATTGCTCTGCTTGGCCGAGACAGACATGGTTCCCTTACCTCCTCCATGTTGATATGCCCTCCCATACTGCTACCCCTTCGTAGGGACCTTGTGTACCAAAGTGATGGTCAAACTCTTCCTCTGAATCTCCACAAACTTCATCTCAGGGCGTGGCGGCTTCCTGGTTCCAATCTGATGAGCTGAAGTGTTCAGAAGAAGTAAAAAACATATTACTCAACCATAGAAAACAAACCACAAGGAAATTTTACCTGCAAAAATGGAAGAGATTCTCCTTATGGTGTAAAGAATGATGAATCCCTGCAGTTTCAGCACCAGTCTCAAGCATCCTGGATTACATCATCGGGCTTAAGAAATCAAGACTATCGAATATCTCATTAAAAGTTCACCTAACCGCTATCTTGATGTTTCACCTAAGGAAGAAAGATAATTTAGTATTTATGGACCCTGTCGTAAAGTGCTTTCTCCAGAGTTTACAAAATGTATTCCCAGATATACGCCCACCAGCCACACCTTGGGACTTAAATCTAATAATAAGAGCTATAACTAACAAGACATTTGAACCGATAGCGACATGCTCTTTGACTCACTTATCAATGAAAGTGGCGTTCTTGGTGGCTATAACATCAGCCAGGCGTGTGAGTGAGAGAGTGGCTCTGATGGCCGAACCTCCATATACAGTTTTCCATACAGATAGAGTAACATTAAGACCACATCCAAAATTCATACCCAAAATTAACACTCAATTTCACAACCACCAAGAAATTAATTTACCTACCTTCTATCCAAAACCTCATGCTGACTCACGATCCACTCTCCTACACACTTTGGATGTTCTCAGGGCTCTGGTGTTCTACCTAGATAGAACTAAACTGTTCAGAAAATCACCTAGACTATTCATATCGATAGTGGAACGCTCCAGAGATACAGCAATATCTTCTCAGAGACTGTCCAAATGGATAAAGTAGCATACTCCATGAACAAATTACCAACCCCAGAATGGTTTAGGGCACACTTGACATGGGCCATAATTAGAACTACGGCCTTCCTGAAAAACGTGCCATTAAAGGACATATGTGCAGCAGCAACTTGGAGTTCCTTACATAAATTCAGTAAACATTATGCCATTGAACATCCGCATAGATCAGACACTACAATAGGCAATGCGGTCCTATCTTCAATTGAATGTACAAATTCTGCATCTACCCTCCTTCCCATACAGGTAACTGCTCCATAGGTACCTAGAGTGGAGCACCCAGGGACACCACTCAATGAAGAATAGATGGTTGCTCACCTTGCAGTAACCGATGTTCTTCAAGATGTGTGTCCCTGGTTACGCTCCACTACCCCTCCTCCCCCTCCATCTTCCCCTTGGCTGTGGAGTTCTGTATAATGCTCCGGCGGTTGAGAAGGAACAGCTGGGGGCTCTGCCTGTGTGCAAGCGGCTTGGAGTGCCAACGGCGCATGAGCAGACCATGTGCAGCGTGAGCAACCACTGCAAAAAATCTCCAGTCTTTTCCCGAGGTGCAACGGACACCTAGAGTGGAGTATACCCAGGGACACACATCTCGAAGAACACTGATTACTGCAAGGTGAGCAACCTTCTATTAGTTTTGATGGTTTGCAAAAATACCACTCACCCAAAACTTTTCTTGTCTGACATTTTCTTTGGATCCCCTTTTTAAAATATAGTTGAGCAACGTGATTTATGAAATTAAATGTATTGGGGTTCTTTCCATTTATTTTAGGGCTACAGTTAATCATAGTTAACTCGGAACAAATTAACTTGATTACAAATTAATTCTTAACTGCAGTTTTAATCACACTGTTCAATAAAATGCCAGTTTATATTTATAATAAATATTTTGGATGATTTTCTATATTTTCAAAGTTAATTTATATTGTGTAAAGTAAGAACACAAAATACAAAGTGTACAGTGCTCACTTTATATTATTTTTATCAGATACTTGGACTGCAAAAAGTAAACAAAAGAAATAGCATTTTTCAAGTCAAGTCATACAAGAACTGCAGTGCAATCTCTTTATTGTGAAAGTGCAACTTACAAATAGAGAAATTTTTTATTACAGAACTGCACTTAAAAACAAAACCATGTAAAATTTCAGAATATACAAGTCCACTCAGTCCAACTTCTTGTTCAGCCAGTCACTTAGACCAGTTTTTTCACATTTATGGAAGATAATGCTGATACTGCTTGTGTAGAAAAATGCATTCATTAAATATTTGATGGAACTCTGGGGCAGAATTGTGTGTCTGCTGCTCTGTAGTTTTACCTGCATTTTGCTGTATATTTCATTTTATGGTAGTCTCAGATAATGACCCAACATATGTTGTTGGATTTAAGAACACTTTCAATGCAGATTTGACAAAACAGAAAAAAGGTGCTAATATGAGACTTGTAAAGATAGCTTCAGCACTTGACCCATGATTTAAGAAACTGAAGTGCCTTCCAAAATCTGAGAGAGATGAAATGTAGAAGAACATGTTGTCAGAAGTCTTAAAAAAGCAACACTGGTGCAGAAACTAGAGAACCCGAACAACAAAAAAGAAAATCATCCTTCTGTTGGTGGCATCTGACTTAGATGATGAAAAGGAACATGCATTAGTCCACACTGCTTTGGATCATTATCAAGCAGAACCCGCCATCACATGGAAACATGTCCTCTGCAATGATGGTCAAAGCATGAAAGGATATACAAGTGTTTAGCATATCTGGCACATAAATACCTTGCAACATGAACTACAGCACTTCCAGGCAAATGCCTGTTCTCACTTTCAGGAGACATTGTAAATAAGAAGCAGGAGTAGGCAGCATTGTCTCCTGTAAATGTAAAACTTTTGTCTTTGCAATTGACTGAATAAGAAGTAGGACTGAGTAGACTTGTAGGCTCTAAAGTTCTATATTGTTTTGGTTTTGAGTGCAAACAAAAAACAAACAATAACAAAAAAAAGTCTACATTTGTAAGTTGCACCTTTATGATAAAGATTTCATGACAGTACTTGTGTGAAGTGACAAACAAAAGAAATAGTATTTTCATTTTCGTTACAGTGCAAATGTTATGAAAAATATGGAGGGAACACTGTACACTTTGTATTCTGTTTTGTAATCAAAATCAATATATTTTAAAATGTAGAAAATATCCACAAATATTTAAATACACGGTTTTACTAACAGTGCAATTAATTGACTATTTATTAAATGGTTTGATAGCCCTAATTTATTTATAATGTTTCATAACATTTTGTAATTTTTTCCTATAAATAGCAATTGAAGGTTTAAAAAATTACTGTTTCTAATTTGTCATGCTGATTTTAAATTCTAATCATGTTCCCCAAAAGTGCTTCCAACACCCCTTCAATTTGGTGTCATCTGCAGATTTTATGAGCACATTCTTGACTCCATTATTCACATTTATGAAAATACTTCATAGAATTGTAGGAGCAAATATTGTCATTTATTGCTGGCCCTGGTGGGGGGAGGGTTCAGTCTCAGGCCCCAACCCTCCTTCAACCCCCATAACTGCTCCCTTGTACCTAGACCCTTGCTTCCTCTTGCAGAATGACAAGCCTGATTTAAGCTCACAAGATGTGCTGGCTATTGTGGGGAAGTTGTATCATGGAAAGTGGTAAATTAGAACTTTCACAGGGATTTTGTTTAATCCATACAAAAAATGCGGAGGCCCAGATCAAGTTCTGTGATAATACTTTGGCCATTGTGAGTAGTGGTGTCACATACCGACAGGTTTGAATGTGGCATAAGATGCCTGACACTGGCCAAAAAGAAGGACCCTGAGAGAAGGGAGAGCACAGTGGGCACACCTGCTCTTAGACTGAAGGCTCTTATGCTGTTGCTGTGGCATCTCCTGACTGTATCCACTTTCCAGGGAAAGCTCTGGTGTGCTGTGTGAAGAGAAGGATGTCCTTCCATGGAGGTCACCTGCTGCTGACAGGTTGTCATCCCCATTAAATACAACAGGTTGCTCTTGACTGAATTAGTTTCAGTAACTTTCTAATAGTTCATCATTGATGAGAAAAAACGACCCTCCTGTGGCATATTACATTTCTCATCCTTTGGAAGGGTTGAGGCTGCTTGAATGGTCTCAGTGGTTCAGTTTCTTTGAAGCTCCTCAAGGTGCTGAGGGAGTTGAAGAGCTACAATAAAAAAGACAAAACTTGGAAATCAGCACAAACAACAAATTTCTTCAGTGGTGCTTAAGATTTCATCAGAATGCGTCCCATTAATGCCAAACCTTGCAAAACCTGGAAATAAGTCCTGCTGCCGTCTTCATCACCCTCACAATCCCTACAGTGCTGTTGGGAACCCAGTCCAGGAAGCATTCGCTTCCATCAAATGCATACCGAAAAGCTATACGTTTCCAACGGTATCAAACGTGTTTTAGTGTGCAAAACTTTAATGGTGACCTGAGAAGTTAAATCCGAATAACTTTTCTAATGGACTTTGTGATGTGCATGTCACAGTTAACCTAATATGTAATTTGGCTGAACTGTAAAGTCTCTTCTAGATTGTACGTTCCTTGTGGCAGGAGTCATAGCTGAGTACTGTGGAGAAGCTTATTTTGACAAAATACTTTAAAAGATAAGTTTGTTTACAAGAGTTGCCCTTTTTTCATGGAGTTAATGTTTTGTCTAAATGGGAAAAGTGAATCCATTCCTCAATCCCCTCCCTTTCCTGTACACGTTTCTGGTCCATAGAGTCTTTCATATCTCATTCTGAGTCAAACATAACTGCAATATGAGATAGTTTTAGTATCTCTAAAGAAATGGTTAGTTTCTAAAAAGCTTATGTTCACAAGATGCTAGTCAGTGTGTTGTCCTTAGGTATAACCAGCTGATGAAAACTTGTTCTGATGATGAAAAACTTTTTAGTAGGTTTTTGAGTGGCTGCCACTTGATCCTCCATGGAAGCTCATGAAATTTCATTTCTGTCATGTTCTGTTAAATTCTTGGTAAAGTCAGTTGTGTGTTTTCTAACTTGCCTTCATAGTTTTGATATTACAACGCCAAATGTCGCAATAGTTCGATATTAGCAAAATTTTCTAGTATGTAGCACATATATTTGTTATATAAATTCTTATCTGCATAGTGGCTGCATCTTGAATATTTACCCTACTTTACATTTCCTTACTAACACTGTGTTTTAAAGAGCTCTGCAAGGGCACAGTCTCTTGTTCATATAATAATTTTTCAACACTATAGAAAGATTGTATTACAATCCTTCACATTAGGAAACTGCCATTTGAATTGTCATATACACCGCTGTCATTGGAGATGTTATTTTGTAATTACATTGTTAGAAAGGTTTTCATGCTGTTCTTGAAACTCGGTGTATTAAAGTTACTTACAATACACTGTTAATTGTCATCTGAAAAACAATTGTTTAGTTGGCTGCAGTATGTTATAGCTCTTGCAGAAACTGAACGCAAAATACCAGGAGGAATATTTAAATATTCAAGACAAAAATACGAGTATCATGTATCCCAGAAAATGAGAGATCAGTATTTCAGAGTTCTCAAGGGTGATCTGGAGGAAGATCATGGGAAACAATCTAACCTTGCGGGAGATTAGATAGGAACAAATATCAGACAGAATGAAAAGTTAGATACAGCTACAGGAAAACACTTTTTAGGCTATTAGAAGAGTACTGAGTTTGAACAAGTAGTTCAAAGCATAATCCCAAACGCACACACTATGCAGAATGCTTATAGGATTGGTCTGCTGAAGTTAATATTGTATTCCGTTAATTCTGTGATAAAGGGAAAAACAGTATTTTTTTCAGTTACATAGTTGCCATGTTTACACTTCTAAATATTTACTGATTGGGATAATTTACACAAGGAGTCTTTTTATATAGTTTCAGCTCTTGGTGTCATTCATATAGGGGCTATATATACAGGAAAAATGTTGAGGGTTGCTACTGGCAACACTGAGTGGTGGAAAATATTTTAAACATATTGGACTGGGATTTTTCTCCTACTTAATGCTATTTTCACATTTGTGTAATGTCACCGACTTCAGTGGAACTGCTCCTGATTTTATGGGCTGTGATTGATTAAGAAAATCAATCAATCCCACTGAGTCAAATTCAGTCCTCAGTTAAAGCTTTGTAATCTCTTTGACTTTAGTTTTCCACAAATGGACGCAAGGGCAGAATTTGATATCTCGTCTTAAAGAACTTAGAGAAGGTGAGCTGCATTATGAGAGAGCTTGTGGAATTAAAACACTTCCAAGAAGACAACACAAGATTGAATTCTGGAAGCATTAATGGAAAATTTAGCATATCATTTGTAACTCAGGTGAGAGACTCCAGAGTTAAAATTCATATGCAAATCTGATACCATCAACTAGGGGTTGAATAGGAATATTTCTTGACTTTCTTATTATAAACATTGATTGTCACTTCTCACCCTCCCTATCTGTTGTTCTACTAAGTTTGAATCAATATAACCTGTTCGATTTGCTGAAGTAATCTGACCTGATCCTGTGATTACGCTTACTTACCTGTCTTTATCCCTCCTCCCTATACTTTTTTTCCATTTTCAAGCATTTGACAAAGCGGGATCTCTCCCACGAAAGCTCGTGCAATAAATACATTTGTTAGTCTTATAAAAGTGCCACAAGACTCCTTGTGTGTTTTGCTGAACTAGACTAACAAGGCAACCCCTCTGGAACTTCTGTTCTTGTCTGCTTTGATACCTTACTCTGATCCTGATTAGCCAAACTCAAGATATATTAAGATAAAATAACAGGAAAAACATTTTCCAAATTTAGCCTCTGATGATCTATATTACAATTCTGATGTCTCTCCCATCCTAGTAAAATATAATGTTGAAATTCAAATATTTTTGGAACAAGAAATTAGAAGAATTGGTTCCCACTAAACAACTTCTGTCCTAGAGAAAGATATAGGGAATAGGTTTTGTATTGAGATTGCAGAAAATCTTTTAAGAGGACAACACTGAACAAAGATGGCTAATAAGTGTTAGCAATGCTCCTCTGCATGCAAAATTAATTCAGGTTAATGATAATGGAAGTTATGTGCCTAAACTAAGGGGAGAATAGATCTTCCACCCACCAGTTAATCAAAATCTTTAATAGATATTTTTCAAGGAAATAGTGTACAATTTCTAGTTATGATACCATGAATTACCCAGGATAATCCTATATTATTAGATGCCTTTGTTAGAATTAGCCAGAACCCTGGAATTATTTGATTATCCACCCTTAATTTTTCCTCTTCAATTTTTGTTTCTTCAAGGGCATTGAGAATTGCTGATCTTCCTTGAGCAACAAGATGAGAAACTCTAGAACTTGTAATATGAGTTAGGGAACCTAAACTTTGATTTTCATTGTAACAGACAAAACTGTGGGTGAAATCCTGAGAAGTAGGCCAGACTTGAAAGAAGAGTCTTAAAAAGAGAGAAGCCCAGTTCAGTGGGGCCAGGAGAAAAAAAAACAAAACCTTGCATCTTCAGCTACCAGAGAGGCAAGCTATTTCTGATCTTTTATGCTGTGGAGTGAGAACACAGATGGCAAAGGACTCTTGTGGGATCGAAGAGCTGGGGACAGTCTTTATTTCTATTTGTTTAGTTTTCTTTCCTTTGTCAGATTGGGTACTGGGACCAGGGGCCTGACCCGGGACAGACCTCTGCCAACAATGCAATCCTTCTGAGGAGAAAGCAGGCTAATACTGGAATTAGTCCAGAAGGAAAGCAAGATATCTGATGATACAGATTTCAACTGTTTGCTACAGCGTCCTTGGACTACAGTTCAAGAAAGAGGAAGGGACCTGGTTCCCTTACAGCCTCATTGAGGGAAGCTAGGTTCAGATCCCAGACAAATGGGGTGGAAGAACTACCGGACCTGGATCCAGGCTGATGACATGACCTGAGGTCAAGGAACTACCGTTGAGCTGAACTCTGTTTTACCCCAGAAGGGGTGAGACTAAATGTGATCTGGTCCGCAGAACTAGTCAGAGGATGAAGGCCACAAGAGGACTTAAATGACTGGTCCATGGGGCTATAGAAAAGAAAAACCCTATAATAGTACACCCAGCCACAAGGCAGCACAACATCTGGTGAGTCATTTTGTCGCAATGCCTAATTCCTGTTACCACTAATTTAGATGGTTTTGAAAATCTCAGCCATGAAGTACTATGGAAATGAATATTTTTATTCATGTTTTCCCCTTGAAGATATGACATTTTGACTATTTAAATCCATTTAGAAAAGAACAATTCTCTGTAATAGTTCAGAAGGAATTTAATTTGAATTCTATTTTAATGAATAAAATGAATTAGAAGGATTGTTTTTTGCAGAATAACCTTTAAAAATAGTGGCATTTACCAAATAACAATGGTCATGAATCAAATGTTCCAAAAGTGGCTGTGTTACATGAAGCTTTATGATAAAATTAGGCAAAATTCACAGAACAATCAAGGTAAAAATGTTTAAAATCAGGGAATGGTCATAGCAACCAAAAAACTTTGCTGGGCACAGAGGCGTTGACGCTGTCTGACCTGTAGACTGGGTGGCCCACTAAGGCAAGTCAGGGGATGAAGATGATGCTCTCGCCCTGAGCCTTGCTACTTGGGGCTGAAACTGAAGAACTCGAGGACATCTAGTAAAGTCATGGAATCCATGACCTTTCTGACCAAATCATATCCTCAATAATTGTATGTGTTTCTAGTTTCTTTCTTCCACAAGGATCCCATGTACTTTATATCTGTAACTAAAAGTGTGATCTTTCCAGCACTTAAACACATTGGTAACTTTACTCATGAGCAGTTCTGTTGAGAATTATTCACATTTAATAAGTCTGTGCAGGGTCAGGCCTAATATACAAATTAGGGACCAATCCTGCAGTTCGTCATTTCAGTTACTTTTTAAAAAAAGCATAGTAGTTTTAACAATTTAAGACGCACGGAAGTTTAGAACAGGAATTAAGAATTTCAGGGAGATTATTCCAAATGAAATTACAAGTATAATCTTATGTAGGCAGAATGCAATTATGAGAATTGAAATTTGACCTAGCTGCTGTACCCGTAGAAAAATGACCATAAGATGCTTAATGATCAAAAGTGGCTCACACTTCAGTTTTATATCTCAGCTGATCTGAGTGTAGCCACTTTGAACTATTTTTTGAAGATATATGTGATGGTCCTTATCTACAGAAAAATCTGAATAGTGCTTTCTTATTTAAATTTTATTAAAAGTAATAAAGACTTGCTATCACTTCAGTTTTCTGTGCCTCACAAACAGAAGTCCAAGGGGCAGATGGTGAAGTTTCATAGCTACTGTAAAACTGTTGAATGGCTCTACGTTTATTTTAAGATGAATAATCACCATCAAGTATTGAAGTTACAGTTTCTTTCAAATGACTAAGATGATTAGTTACATTATGATTCAGATGTATTAAGGGACACTTAGTCAGAACTCAAGCTTGTTAGATTTTGGCCTAGCTAATTCCAACATATACACTTGCTTGTTTTGTTTTTAAACCTAGGTGAAATGAGGACTCGGGCGATTAAATACCTGCCCTACACATGGTCTTCAATAAGAAATTAGGTCAGAATAACTCACTCAGGTGTGAAAAATCCACACCTTTGAATGACACAGTTAAACCAACCTACCTCCCAGTGTAGACAACACTAAGTCAATGGGAGAATTCTCCCATCAATCTAGCTACCACCTCTTGGGGAGGAGGAGTACCTACACTGATGGGAGAACCTTTCCCATCAGCATAGGTAGTGTCTTCTCTGAAGTATTATAGCAGTGCAGCTGCAGCGGTTTATGAATTGTCAGATGCCTAGATTACATCAGATGACATTTTCAAAAGAGCCTAAGGGAGTTTTGCACCCAACTTCCATTACATTTTAATGGGAAGTGAGCATCTAACTCCTTCAGGTTCCTTAAAAGTTCGTAGGCCCTCTCTCCCACATACATTACCTCCTTCTTGCAAGTGCAACAGACAGAGGAAGTTGTGTTGCCAAGACAAAATGTGTAATTTAGACTAGAGAGGGATTTATGAGACTATTAGATTTTGTGTTTCAGTTTTACCAGATGATGCTTTTTTCACTTTGCAAACCCAAAGTTAGATCATGGTCATGAGTTCCATTGGATCCAAATCCTACCTTTGTTTGAGGAGGAAGGAGCAAACCAGAGTGGGTTTGTAAGGTTTATAGAATCTTACTAGTCAGTTTTTCTTTTGCATTTACTATCAAGATGCTGTGGGTTTTATTATATTTGAGCCACCAAATTAATAGATTTCCTGTCTCACCAATATTTATATGCTTAAAACCTGAAGGACTATTTGATCATATAATATGACCTTCTATATAACACATTTCACCCAGTTATCCCTGGACTGAGCCCAATAACTTGGGTTCACTAAAGTGTATCTTGTGTTTGGCCAAAGCATAGCTTCCAGAGCAGTGTCTGGTCTTGATCTGAAAACATCAAGAGATGGAAAATCTACCACTTCCCCGGTAGTTTGGTCCATGGTACCCAAATTCCACCAATCCTCCTCACAATTAAATTGTTCCTCATTTTCTAATATAAATTTTAACTTGAGGGGTGAGTATTAAATAAAAATCAGTCTTGTGCATCTTGATGTTTTCAAGACACTATTTTTTCTCATCTGTTTTTCATATTTAAATTAGAGACTGTTGAAAAAGACACCCTTGATTGATAGCTTTCATTTCCAGCACTATCTTCAGAAAAGGTACAGCATGAGCACACCAAAGTAATACTTACATATTTACTACTTTACATCTTCAACGCACTGTACAAACATTCTTGTGAGGCAAACAAGTATTATCATTTTCTCGATGGAGGAACTTAGACACGGAGGTTAAATGACTTGTCCCACCGTAAATTCACACTGTAAACTCCAGTCCCAATCCACAGATCATTCCATTTCAGAATCGCTGATGGGGAGCAATCACCTCTTGTGTTGAGAGTGTAGCAAGTTTCACTTCTGATTCTAAAGTTCTGTATTTGGCTCTGGTGAATTCACAAACAAGGATTCTAACAGAGTGTCAGCTGCGATTCTTTTGTGATGTGTGGACACTGGTGCCCTTGCAACTGGACTGACACCTCCAACTACTCTGATAGGGACCACTAACTTCATCTGAGGTGGGATTTCAATTAGTAACCTTGTGGGGCAAAGAAGAATTAGTAAGGCTAATAGGAGGTACGTGTATGTACATGTATATAAAATGTTCAATATTAGGGGGTAGAAGAAGGAGAAAAGGCATTTCTTTTTTTTTTTCTTTCCAAAGATATGCAACAGTCTTTGCCAGTACCACATTTCTAAAGCTTAAATTTTCTTCCCACAATCCACATCCAGAAATTGCTATGGAAGAAACCTGGCACCAGTCACACCTATGTGCATTTCACAATGCCAACGTTTTTCCACACTTACTTAAAGAGACTGTAGCTGAGTGAGTCATCCCTAGTAATCTTCTGTTCTCTCTGGACTAGCCTCGCTGGTTTGATACAAGTCTAGTGATATATATGAGCCCAGATAATTAAGTTCATCTACTACCTGTATAGCTTGCCTATTAATCATGATGCTAGCTTCCATCCTGCTCATTAGTTGTGTGAAGGTACATGCAATTTGTTTTTGTCACACTGAAGAATAATCCATATTCTTCACTAACAGTTTTTACGGAGTGTGGTAACTATCAAACCATAATCCTGGTATTGCCCATAAGCAAAGCTCTGCTCTACGTAATGCAAGGTTGCATGAAAAAGGCTAGAAGCAGAACTACCCTCAGAACAAGTGCCTCAGCCCTCTCTGAAAATAACACCCCTCCCCCCAAATCGCACAAATCCGTCACATTGAAAATGCAGGGAGTACAATCAGCTATTGATCAGATGCCTCATTAATTACACAAAAGCACTGGATACTATCCAAGATGACCCTCTTTGGAGGATACTGGCAAACCAGGAGGATCCATAGCAACTCACTGAATTCATCACAAGTGTGTGTCACCAACAGCAAGCCACCATGAAATCAGCAATAGATGACAGTGGCCTTCCGTTGGGCAAGGGTGTAAGACAAAGATGCATTTTTAACATATACACAGAATTTATTATGAGACAAATCTTGTAGGAATGAAGTCAAGTGAAAAGCTGGGATTTCTCTTGGTGGACATGTTTTAGTTGACTCAATGTGCTGTTGGATACCAAGGGAGAATGAGGAGGATGGTTAAGCCAGGCTTCAGCAAATCTACTGCACACCTAGAGGTCAGCCCAAAAACTGAAGTGCCCCCTAGGTGTGTAGTAGTGAAGGCCCACCCCCCACCGCTGAAAAACCCCTACAGCTGCTGCTAATTTTGGTGGTGGGGTGACATGCAACCCCGCACTTGTAAGAATCAGGCAAAATCCTGGGCACCATGGTGACCTGACATCCAGGATTTGTCAAGCACTGGGTTAGGCTATTAGCCCGGAACAGAGAAAACCCAGGTTCAATATTCCTCCTTTGTCCCAGACTTCCTGTTTGACCTTGGAAAGTCACTTAGTTTCACTGACCCTCAGTTTCCCATTTGCTAATAGTTCCTAGGTACTAATAGCATTGCTCTACTTCCTAGGGGTGTGTTGAGGAGAAATACATTCAATATTTTGAGGTGCTTAGATACTACAGTAATGAAGGCCATTGAAGTACTTAAGATACCTGACTCTGATGAGCACTCCAGCTGTTGCTCATGGGTAGCAGTAGGTGGTAGAGATTTGATAACTGCCATGTTTTAGGTCAAGGGACTATGTTCATATCCCAGGCATATGGTAAGTATGCATGGTCCTGAAAATGTAATGAAATCTATACTGTAGTTTGGATTCCAGCCCAGACACAGACTGGAAAGTTCATATATATCTATATCAAGGAATTAGATTAACTTATTTTTTAAGTGCCAGTACTGAAACATGAAAGATACTCTGCTTAGGCTAGCCTCTTGCTCTGAGGCCTTGGAAGAAGAAAATTATCTTGAGAATGCTGGGAGTTAGACATGAAAAAAATATGTTTGCTGGTATTGGCTGTTTGCCTGTTGCAGAACTTTGCACTCTGAAGCCCTAGAATAACTCACGGTGTTGATAACACTTGAAAAGCAGGAAAGGAGCATCGTGAACCAAACATAAGTTACTTATGAGGAGCTGCACTCTCAGCCAGCCATTGTGTTTTTCAGGCTGATTAACTCATGACATAGCACCAGCTGAGAGACAGCTGTTCACCAGCAGAGTTCATGTGATGCATGCCGAAAAGGAAAATTCATGCATAGAAAAGCAATGCATTAACCAAACACTTCTGTGTTTCCTCAAACATTGTTAGATTTTCTGTCAGCCTGATGAAATT
Organism: Pelusios castaneus; assembly: GCA_007922175.1. Classification (NCBI taxonomy): domain Eukaryota; kingdom Metazoa; phylum Chordata; order Testudines; family Pelomedusidae; genus Pelusios; species Pelusios castaneus. The sequence continues at coordinate 8,189,987 of ML685821.1, forward strand.
CTAACCTGAGCGCTAATTGTGCTTTTCTCTTTCAGTTAAGTGAGTTGGTGATAAATCTAATGCAATAAGCCAGCACTGAGCTATACTGTTGTCTGAAGTATTTCCTGCCCCGCAGTATCTCATCCAGATGTCTCCTAGCCTTTATCTAAGATATCTGTTGAATACTCAATCACAGGTACACCCAAAGTTGATATTGTCCAAGACAAATAGGTTAATATTTCATTTTTTGTTGCAAATTATTTCAATATAAATTATTCAGTTATATAAAATCTGTTTTTTTTTAATTTAAAGAAATTAATCCAATGTCATTTAAAAAAAGATGGCCAGGATTATTAACAAGATATAGAGTTCACTGTGTAGGTGGCGATGTACCAAACAAGATCATGAATGGAACAGGCAAAAAACGATCAGGACAGGAAGCATTTTACTAGACACAAGCAGACAGGTGATATTCAGATCAGGTTTAAGACTAAAGCCAAATAGCAGGGCTAGACACCACTGAAATCCTGTGAAGTATTCTGACAAGGTGTTGTCTTCAATTGATAGAAAGCTTATAAGACCAGTTAATATAATGGGAAATCTATCATTTTGGCCCCAAATCCTGTGAGAATAGCTTCTACTATATAACAAAATGCAAAGAATATAGAAAAAGAACACTTTGGGATGAAAAGAATCTGAATCAAAAGAATAGGTGCACAATCAGTTCTGGGGATTTTAATCCAATCCACTTCATGTACAGATTCACCCCAAAAATCTGAAGAGTTCAAATTCAAGGTTCTGTTCTGGCCCATCTCTGTCTTTTTTACTTTTGTACAGGCTGAATGTAGGCAACACAGTTATCAATCTTACAAGAAGTTAAGGAGTCAACAGAAGTGGAAGGCACTCACCTGACATTTTAACATCTAAGGATGCTCAATGTTGCGCAGGATCACTTCCACAGGTAGTAGAGGGTCCTGCAATGGGAGAGACATGAAGATAGTGTCCGAATAAGTCCCTTTTGGAAAGCAGATTCTCCATTGACCATTCTAGATCAGTGATACTCAACCGTTGTTTCCACCCTAGAATAAACTTTATTTTATTAATCCAGAAACCAACCTTAATGACTCCT
>ML685821.1:8199134-8229173 GCA_007922175.1 Pelusios castaneus
TTCTTTCTTTCTTTCTTTCTTTCTTTCTTTCTTTCTTTCTTTCTTTCTTTCTTTCTTTCTAACAAAATAGTCATAGTTAATAACTATGCTTATTTGGCTTGTCTTTAGTGGTGTCACCTAAGGCATAGTTAGAACCCCATGTGACTAAAAGAGTGGGTGTCACTTCCCTGAATTGACATTCAGAGAGACAGTTATTAAGATCTGACCTGCCATTTCTTGTTTCTCTAGATTACAAATAAAATTACTGGGAACCATAAAGCATTCATTTCTATCCCACATACGTGAGGAATGAACAGGGCTCCTGGGAGCTAGTTATTTCCCAAGACAGCAAGTCAGGGATTTGCAAACCACATAATACATTCTAAAGATGTCAATCCAGGAACAAGCAAACATAAGTGTCATAAACTCTTGGAAATGGGAAGCAAATGCAGTTCCTGTTCACATAGTAGAAGGATATTGTGACCTTCCCTGGAGGTCTTGTGGGCTTTAAATACGGTTGTCAGATTTTTACGGGGAATGAGCAAACATGTATTGTCTTCCTCTTTTTAAAGCAGGAAGGCTGGGTTTGTGGTTAAAGCACCAGTCTGCGAGTCAGCAGACTGAAGTTGTATTCCTGACCTTGCATGTGTATAAGTAAATTATTTAACTTCTTTGTGCGTCATTTTCCCCATCTGCAAAATGGAGCTAACCCTTCTTCCATAGCTCACAGGAGGCTGACGGTTAAGTCATTCATGTTTTCAAAGAGCTTTGTGATCTTCTGATGAAAAGCGCAATAGATCTGTAACTTATCCTTATGAAAAACAAACAAGGAGTTCTGTGGCACTTTTAAAGACTAACAAATTTATTTATCGCATGAGCTTTCGTGAGAAAATCCCACTTCGTCAGATGCTTTGAAGAAGTCTGACGAAGTGGGATTTTCTCCCATGAAAGCTCATGCGATAAATAAATGTGTTAGTCTTTAAAAGTGCCACAGAACTCCTTGTTTGTTTTGCTGAACTAGACTAACATGGCTACCTCTCTGGAACTTATCCTTATGGTGACTTATTATCTGAATGATCGTGTTTGATGAAGGATGACAGACATAAAATACATACTATACATACAGCCCCAGTTAACATAATATGATAGGGACTCTGTTTAAAGCCATCAGCATTTTTTAACCCTGGTGAACTTTAGGGTGTGTCTACACTGCACACTAATCTAGCTCTGGTTCATGTTTGAGCTCCATCTGCCCACCATCCACACACAAACCAGTCCACCTTGGGTCAGCAAACATTTAGGATCCATGTCCTAAGACCTTACTAGTAGGATAAATCAGAGAATGAGTTCTGCTAAAACTCAGCTCCAAGCCCTATCATTTTGCATTTTGGATGCAGGTCAAGCTGCAGATCCAAGTCAGAAGGTCTGCAAAATACAGAATGGATGCATTAGAATGGCTGTGAAATGCAGGTCTAGCAATTGTAAACTCAGGTTTACAGTGCAGTGTGGACACAACTGCACAGTTGGAAAATACTGAATTCACAAGCCTGGGTCCCACAGACCTGAGCTTCCAATATCCTTAGGATATATCTACGCTGCAGTTAGACACCTATAGCTGGCATGTGCCAGCTGACTTAGACTCGTGGAGCTCAAGCTAAGGGGATGTTTAATTGTGGGGCAGATGTTTGGGCTCAGGTTGCAGCCTGAGCTCTGGGACCCTCACACTTTGCAAGGTCCTAGATCCTTGGCTCCAGCCCAAACTGCGACCTCTACACTGCAATTAAGCAGCCCTTTAACCCAAGCCCCATAAGTCCAAGTCAGCTGGCACAGGCCCGCTGTGGATGTCTAATTGCAGTCAGACCTTTACAGGCTGCAGCTTGGCGCAAACTGGACCCAGGTATACTTGAGATACTTTCATGCAATTGATTAAAAGAGCTCAAGTAAAAATCAAGCATCAGTCTTCAACACGCTTCTCTGATACATAGCAAGGTGATTAAAGAGGAAAGCATGAGAGAACATCATTTCTGTGACTAAAGTGTTCTAGGCAAGATGCTGTAGCAGAGGCTCAAAATAGGTGTAAAATGAGCATGTCCAAGTCTTCCTAAGAATCAAGACTGCAGCTCTTATGTGGGGAAACTATGCTATTGAACACTCAAAATAAGACAGTGTAGTGATGGGTGAGGCATGATATGAGTGACAGGGTAGGTGTGCTGCTCCAATGGGCTTGCAAGTATCTGCAGGAAAAACGAAACAGAGGCAGCAGATGTTACAAGCTAGCTGGACTATTCCTAAGAGCTGTTATTAGATACAGATAGAAAATGCACCTTTGTTGTTTATTGCTGTGTCCATCGAGTCTGCTGTACCCTGAGACCATTTCTTTGTACTTCAATAGACTCAGGTTCCTTTACCCTGATCATAAGTGCTGGGTGAATGTTGCACAGTCGTGTGTGTGTGTGTGTGTCTAGAGAGAGAGTAGGATAACACTCATTTTGCACATCCACAGAAGATTTCATCAATGCAAGTTTCATTACTTTGCTGCATGCGCTCGTTTTCTGGCTATCATACATTTGAGAGCTAATTTTGTAGCTTTGGGTAAGTCTTGGCAGACTTTTTCCAGGCCTCAATCCAAACTTCTTCAACATTAGAGGGTGTTCTCAGTGGGGCTTGATCCAACAGTCAACTTTAATGGACATGAAGCAGGAATTAGTGAAGAATGCTCTTCAGATCTAGAAGGAGAGAGAGAGAATTATGTGAACACCGGGCTTGCATGAATTCACTGAATATTACATTCAGATTAAGGCATGTTTATATTAAAATGCAAAACCGAAAAATCTCTGAGGTAGAAAAGCAAGGTTCTTGCAGGGACAAGGGGCTTAGAAATTTGACATAAGGATGTCAAACTGACTTTCAAGCTCCAATATCTTCTTCATTGCCCCCAACAGAAGTGATCATCAAAAATAACAGGAAGACAAAGCCCTATTCAATCACCAAATCTGGCAGCAATTAAATCACTGCCACTAGAAAAAATACTCTTTCATTTGATTACCTCACTGTTTTCGGCTCACACCTTCATGCATATTTGGTATAAGTGGAGCTTATACATTTTATTGTTACATCACTCTTACTGATATCCATTGAAACTCATCACAGTTTGTCTCCCTGTTCAATCTGGACAGATTCCAGGAATTACTCTTTCAAACATGTTGGTGGTGTATAAAAGCTTTTTATTTGAAGATTTCTTACTCACTAGAAAAGAATCTGTAGTGATTGTTGACCTTTCTTTCCCTGCTTGTGCCGTAATGGAGGAAATAATCATGCAGACATAATCGTGAAAGGGATATAATTTGTTTTATTGAGCAGCTCACCAAATAGAGAATCAAAGGGAGCATAATTAACATAAGCATAGCACTTAACAAGTTGCATCTTCTCTGAAGCATCTTATGAGGGATTGTGTTATACCAAATCCACAGGCCAACTCTCTGCAGCCAGATAATTCCCCTTAGCACTGATCTGGATTTCTGAAATGAAAAGCTGCTAGATTCTTTTCTTCTAACTGCAGCTACACCATCTTAGGCTCTGACCTTGTCAGATCACACACCTGAAGTCTTTTGGATCTTCCCTGTATTTGGATGAAAATCCCAAGCACAGAAACAATATTGGCTGGGTCTCAGTCTTCCTGCTGAGCAATTTAAAGTATAGAGCAGATTCTGCCTCACTGTCCTGTAAAAGGCTTCTCTGCCAGCACGGCACATTCAATACAGTGTCTGTTTAAGCATTTTATTTTGACATTACATTCAATGTATTCAATTTGCCCTAAAGATCTAGTTTTCATAGTTCTGTCCTTTTTGTTTTTAAAATGCTGAACTACCTTATAGGAGTTGTTGCACAGCTGCAGGTAGATGATACCAGAGGTTTGACAGATGTTTAGGGCACAATGTTGAGGCATTTTTCACTCAGGACAGTAAGGGAGCTTTTGACACTGAGAAGGGGCTACATCTCCTCTCTATAGGAAGAGCTGGAGACAATTTTCCATGTGGGAAAGAGATGGATATCTTCATTCCTTGCTACATTCCTTTGGCATCAGACTGCTGCCCCACTGCACCTGGTTCCAGTATCTGCCATTACAGCTTTAGCCAGCACAGCTATGTTAGTCAGACTCTGGGGTGCAATAAGATGGCAATATAAAAAGGAAGACACTTCTTGCAGTAATTTACTTGGCTGCTCATATTCTGTGTGAAGCCCTGACTATTGGACCTGGTCTGCCCTCAAAAAGAGATGAGTAGAGTAGCCAAGTGAATTGCAACAAGAAGGGTCTTCCTTTTTATACTGCCATCTTCTTGTGCTCCAAAATCTGATAGACATAGTGAAAAAAATCCATGCCCCTGAGCAATGTAGTTATTCCCCTCATTTAGACAGTGCTATGTCGGCAGGAGAGCTACATTGACAGGAGAAACTCTCTCACTGATATAGTAGCGTCTTCACTAAAGCACTGCAGTGGCACACTTTCACTGGTGCATGGTGTATGTGAAGACACACCCTTAGTTTCTAATTGGGCTCACATCCATTTTTGATGCAGGCTCTCTTGTTTCCCACCAGTTTCCACTTTATGCCTCAGTTTGTTTGGTTTGCTGCATAGGAATCAAATTGTTATAGAGACTTCCATTGTTGCTTCTCAGATGTACATTCAACCGCAATCAAATCTGCTAATGCTACCAAAATTAGGGAAACAGCAATCCTCAAGAGCATGGACCCAAACTTCTAAGTAATATGGATCGAGTAGAGCATTTGGGAGATTCGGAGGAGAGGTTTCTGTACTAAAAATGTAAATTCTTCACCCAGGGAGCAGAAATACAAAACATAGATGTAACTACTCCCAGCACATTAAAGTAAGATCATTTTCATTTTATCTCAGCTCTGTCCTAATGACTTTTCTACGTAACTCTGCAGTAGAGGAACCGCAGAAAAGGTGCAGCATCAAAATTGGGGCTAGCCACAAAATGGTCTTTCAAAAGAAGTGGTTCCCAGTCTGATATAGGTTAAGAGCCATTGAAAGTGTGTATGATCTGGATACGTGAGCACAGGATTGGGAGCCAGATGGTCCTGAGTTTTAATCCTGATGTTGCCACTGATTCATTGCGCAGCTTAGGGAAGCCATTGTATTTCTTTGTCTCAGCTTTCCCATTTGGAAAAAGAAGATGATAATTGTGACATAGCAGGGTCCAAGCCAGGGTAATGAGCAGCTGTGTCACCCCTGCCCTGAGGTGCCTCAGAATGCTTTGCTGAAGTAGCTCCCTGGGGGAATTGCTCACAAACAGCCTTCCAGCATTCAACCCACACCATAGTATCTGTGTGTGACTGCCACCTGCCATCCACCTTGGGTTACATTGTGGCTCTCACTAGCCTCGGTTATACTGCAGGGTGACCCCAACACATCCCCAGTCTTAGACTCCCCCCAAAATGGATATCCTGTACTGCTCAGCCCTCTTCTGTTCAATACAAGTTTTATAAAGTCTATTCTATCTTTAATAGAAGTAATATGCACATAACTTGCCACACTAAATGGAGTTTCCCAGACTTTTTAACTTAAACATAGTAAGTTAAAACAATAAGATAAGTTTATTAATTACAGAGAGAGATTTTAAGTGAGAACTAGTGATGAAGCATAAGAATAAAAAAATGGTTACAAAAATTAAAGAGAAGACATTTACTAATACCTAGCAGTCTATATCAGATTCAAGCAAAGTTTCTCATCAATGCTTTCAGCAGTCTTACTGGCCAAACTCTCTAGGTCAGGACTCTGCCACCCAGAATCCAATAAAGGCTTCCTCTGTTATTTCAGGTGCAGTGAATTCAATGGGCAGGGAGAGGAAGGGGTGTGTTAGGGTGTTTGTCCCTCTTTTTTATAGTTTCAGACTCCCTCTTGAAAAAACATTTCGAGCTGGGTACCAGAAGACAAAAGGTGTGTGTGTAAGGATGTTCCTTCTTCCTTTTTCCTCACCTGTTTGAGCTTTCTTTGTTTCCCTTCCTGCTTGATGACTCTGTTTACTGCTTGAATACAGATTAAGGAGAGCACACATTCCTTTGTTTGAGATAGACCTGTTTGCCAACATCAGCATAAGTGTTAATAACATCATAGACTGGTGTTCACATACAAAGTTGCTACACTTTCTTTATCAGGATGATACTAATCAGCAAATTATGCATTTTCAGATGATGCCTCACATGATATAATTTGTACAAAGATTATTACAATACCGTGAAGGGTGTGAATACTATTATAATAATATTTACCCACATATCTCAATAATAAGTACATGTGGAATGGGATAATAGCATCTCATGTGGGTATCATAAGGATAACTATATTAAAGGTTGTAGGATGCTCAGGTACTATAGTAATGGGGACCATGTAAGTATCTAAAATAGACAGATACTCTGTGAGGATTAATTAGGTCTTCTGTATAGTGCTTTGAACATTTAAAATGATATATCTTTGCTAATATATATATAAACATTTGAGCTATTCACTGGAGTTAAAAAGACAAGGTCACATACAGTATGTATCTTCAAAATGCCTCTGGCAGATCTCAAAATTATAGGCTCAACTATACATACTGATTCTGAACCACAAATACAAGGACAACTGTTCACTGTGCAAAATATATTAAATAATGTAAAATATACTAGAACAAATATCTGGTTGTGACAATCTCCTGCTGCCTTCCCAGGATGGTTTGGTGAGATGTTTGTTTTCTCAAATGTCGCATTTTCAAGAGTGAATAGAGCCACAACCTTTCTTACAATTCAGCCTGAAGCAATAAGGGCTAAGCTATTTTGGGAGATGAGAGATAAGCAAAGCAGAAAACCTTATGAGGGATCTGTCTTGACTTGCAAGGTATTTTCTTTAATGAAATAATTCAAACAATGGTCATAAATGCTCTGTCAGTTTAGATTTGTTTTCAGACAAAACTCACTCACACAGCCCTTCTACCAAAATAGGTCTGCTTGGATTAGATTCCTGAGTGTTGCTCTTTGACTTTCAAGATTAAAAACTAGTTTCAGAGTCAGAAGCCAAAGAATGAACAGAAATAAATGGCCAATTTGGAAAACAGAGGTTAGTAGTATGTTCCACCAGGGACCAATATTGATTCAAAATTGTATTAAGGTCTGAGACCAGAGCCAAATTTCTCCAAACCTGACAGGAGAAATGAGGTGTTTGGATCCAGGATTTCTGTGTTTGAGTCCAGGCCTAATATTAATTATCTGGAACACGGGTGCATAGGAGAGTGGCAAAATATGTCAAACACTCAAATTAGTTAGTCAAGGATTGGGTGAATGTCTAGAAAAAGCAGCCAAAATTAGGTAACTAGGCAACAGAGTGGCAGATACACTTCAAAGTAGATCAATTTTAGGCAAAATACAGTTTTTTCCATATATACTAATGGGTTTTCACTCTGTTTTAACTTCTCAGCACAATGATCCAGGAAGCCATCCTGAACAAATGAAATGAGGAAGATGTTATCTTGGTGCATTGTAGAAATTGTCATTGTAGAAGTTGATGCTACAGAATATCTTCACCCTGAGTACTGCAATTAATCACCTAATTTCTGAGACACTATATCAGGAACAGAAAAGGTACAAAGAAGAACAATAATATTTTTAAGACTATACCAATTGATTGTGTGTTAAATTCACTCCTGCACAGCCAGCAAAAACCCCAGGCTTCAGTTCATTCCTAGATTATAAATTCTGACATAGTATTTATGTGATTCATAGGATTTTTGCTGGACATTTCAGCTTGTGAGAGAGAAATCTGGCAGAGATGGCTAATCTGGGGGATTGTTTGGGTGGCTTGAATCAATGGATGCTGAGTTACGCTCTCACACTAAAACAAAAGAGGAGTCTTGTGGCACTTGAAAGACTAACAAATTAATTTTTTTGCATGAGCTTTCGTGGGCAAAGTCCCACTTCATCAGATGCCAGTGTGGAGAAAACTAGAGAACTAGAATAACCCCTTTGGAATTGTCAATTTCATACTAGTTATACATCCATGTCATCCCATAGACTTCATTGGTTTATACTGCTGTAACAGAGATACAATTAAGTTCTAATCAGTCTTATATTGCCACTTATCACTGTAATGTCTGAGTTTTTTTCTAGAGCACGAGTGATGTGCCTAACATCTGTCGTGTGATTCTTTCTTGCTCCCATCCCTTCCTGGAAGGCTATATTTAGTGGGATTTTTTTTTAATTTGAATTTTGGGGAAATGGTAAAATGGGTCATTTTTTTGTGGGTGAGTGACAGAAAACACCCTGAGCTATTTATAACTGAACTGAAGAGTGGACAAGTTACACAGTGCAACAAAGATCCTGGGCCCAATAGAAGGGTGCCATTCACAGATACTTCACAGTTGGCTTCTGACTTAGAAGTAGCTATTTGGGAAAGAAACTCAGGTGTTCTAAAGAGTAGTTGGGCTGCTTAAGTAACAATGAATTCAAAAGATAATAAACATAAGACATGCAGGACTATTGGCAAGAGCTTTAATTTTATTTTCTGGCTCCATTCAGCTACTATCAGTCCAGGAATACAAGAAGTTAATACCCACCAAATGGCAGGGGCCCAGTAGCCTCTATCTCCAGAGGGTACTGTTAAAAGAGGGCACTATACAAACTAATATCCTTACTTGCTTTTTTATTATTTTATTACTATTAGTTTTTAAAGGTAGATGGCTTAGAAGTTGTATAATTGTTAGACAATCCCCAACATATAACAAAACTGATGACTTCACTGACAGTCTTTAAAAGAATGGTGATGGTTCTGCCTGTTTTTTGGCTCATTTGGAGTTTGATGGTGTGCTGAGTTAGTACATATTTGCTGCTCTGAATTAAGCCTATATTGAAATCCAAATGCTGCTTCATGATGACCAGGGAGTCAGACTCCAGGGATGTTTGTGTGCAGGAGATGAAGGGAATGTAGTGTTGGAGGAAGCAGCCCCAGTTTTCCTCTCTCTTTGGTTTTCAGGCAATTTTCTGCAAGGCACCACAAATTTTTTTGGGGTGTGTGTGTGTGTGTGTGTGGGGGCGTGTCAGTGGCAAGATGATGATCTTGGGGGGGCGGGGGAAGATATGTGGGGAAGTTGCAAGACTTGGTGCCAGTGTCTGGCAAGAAGTTGAACTTTGGTGGTCTGGGGGAGCTCTGTGCGAGTTTGCTATTGTCCCAGTTCTGAACAAGCTCCTCAGAAGACCTTGGGAAGAGAGACAACGTCTTGCAGCGCTGGTTTCGCTTATCCTTCTGTGGGGCTGCTAAGGTGGATTTGTTTACACTTCCTGCTGGGATGCGGAGTCGATAGCAGAACAAGAATTATTAGCTACCTTTCTCATGGATCAAGCGCCCCACTTTGCGCTCTGAGAGCTTCTCACAATCAGTCCCCGCCCCTTCCCCGGGCACCAGGAACATCCCACCCGCAAAACTCTTATCTCCAGCAGGACTCTCTCCTCTCCGGCGTCTCTGGAACGCCCTAAATCTGGCTGAGTGCTCTGAGTGACGGCTCCCTGCCCCAATCGGCTGGAGAGCGCGGGCTGCCGTCCCAGCCCCTCCCCGCCTCTCTTTGGCCATTCCCTGCGGGGAGGGCGGTACCTGGAAGAGGAGTGACGTAAGCTGCTCGCTCCGCTCAGTCCTTGCTCGGGAGTCTGGGCATGGTGTGGGAGGCGGTGCGCGAGCCCGGGAGGAGACGCCTGGCGGTCCGTGGTTCCAGGCTGCCTAGGAGGAAGGTGCCGCGCTCAGCCTAGGAGAAGGGGTGGTAGAACTTTTGGGCAGTGCCTGGCCGGTTTCCACCCAGGTAAGTGGGTCTGGCTGCACTTTGGGGGAAGTCAGGGAAAGAGGGTGGGATTGCAACACCGGGCTGTCTGCAGCTCCTGCTCCTCCTTCCAGCACAACGCCAATCACTTTTCCTGCTCCCTTTGGCCTGGGGCTCTTTTAGGTCGAACTCTCTTTAGGCGCGGATCGTGCAAAATTGCCAGGGCCGGGGTGTGAGAGAGGATCCAATTCAGTCTGCTGTTTGTTCCTGGGTAGGTTTGTTTGAAATAGTTGGAAGGATTTGGTGGGAGGGAGGAAAGAAAACGCAGGGAGCTGGCAGCCAGAAAAAAAGGGGAGGGTGGGAGAGTGCTTTTTCATATCTGGCGTTTGTTAGGATTTGTGGGTATTTGCATCGTTTCCTCTTTTTGGAGAAATGGGGAAGGAGGCTTTCTTGGGGGGGGGGGACCTGATGTCTCAGGTGCCTTGAGTTTTTTGGCTTCAGGCTCATATGATAGCAAGTGGGAAAGAGCAGTACACCCAACTAGTGCTTCCTGTCCTATATAGCACATTTAATTTGTTGCAGTTCAGTGATTGAGAAAGTGTGGTTCTCAATTAAATCATCTCCTAGAAGAAAAGTTTATTAGCACTGTCGGTTTTATCCTCTCCAAAAAAAACTGCAGGGGATTTTTTAAAATTATTTTATTAAAAATTGACACTTAAGGAGTTATTTGCATTGTGTGGGAGGATGTGTGAAATTCAATTGTAATGTGTTAATTGCAGACCTGTCTTTAATATGGAAAGCAGCCTCAGCATGGGAAAACATTTCAGTTGAACAGCACAGATAATTCTGTTCAGCCCAGACACTTCTCTCTTCTGCCCTGAAGTTGTAACATAGGAGCATTTTCTGTTGCTTTTAAAGTTCTGTTCCATCTGGGAAATGAAGGGCTTGTGTGAACATAGATATCTTTATTTCCCCTCCTGTCTGTGAAACTGGAGGCCACCATAAAGTTAGCAGAATGGCTGGAAATTGCTTGTTTATTGCAGAAAGGCAAACCCGCCTCTTGACTATTAAAAAATGATAAAGGTTGCACTGCCCATTTCAGGCTGGCAGGGAACAAGTTATTTAAGACTAAACAAATGCATCTGCCTGCATTCCTTTTTTTGATTTTTAACCTCCCTTTAGAGCAGCAGTTCTCAAATCATGGGTTGTGATGGGGTCACGGGTGTGCACAGGATGCCATTTTACAAAATGGCCTCCTCCAAAGAGCGTCACCTCATGCGTGTATGTGCGTGAGATTATGCAGTTCAGAAGACACTGTTTTATAAAGCAAAATGGCATCCTCCATGTGGCATGACCCTGCATGTACAGTGCATGTGAGGTCCCATTGCAGGGAGTACACTATTTTGAAACGACAACTTGCATGCTGTCTGGGGTGATAGGAAATGACATATCTAAAAAATAGGGTTATGCAGAGAAAATATTTGGGAACCGCTGCTTTAGAGATTGTATAGCCACTCAATGAGAGAAAGCTGTTCCCTTCCCCATCGACAGGCATTGCCTGTTTTTGGGTCTTTATCCAGGGTTTGACTGAAAGAGTCTAGACTGATGAGTCATGTTTCCAATTCCAGTTGACTGTCCTCCTTTCAGAGGAAAGTAACTCCCTTTCTTCTCTACTATGTGACTAAATGGCTAGCTGGCACACAGACTCATGGGACAAAAATGGTGCATCTTGAATGGCCTCATTGGCAGTAGATGGGAATGAAAAATAGGTAAGATTTGTGCTCCTCATAGGAGAGGGGAAGAGAAAGAGGGAGGAGCAGTGAACAGGTCATGACAAAATGTAGCCTTCTGGACTCTTTGCTAACTGGTCATTTAATGGGTTTGAAAAATGAGTTTGTTTGGAAGGGCCATAGTTTACTGCATAATATAATGCCTTATAGCAGGAGAGTTGAGGTTGAAAGACATTAGCCACAAACCATGGAACAGTGGTCCCTAATCTCTTCCTGTTGTGCTTCCCCTCCCCCACCAATAATAAAATGTCTGTCATCGCCCACCTGGCTGGGAGTGGGTGCCAGGGAGTGGGGGCTGAGTGGAGGCAGGGAGGGAGCACCACCCTGTGTAGACTGGCTTGGACCCCAGCGTGCTTCTCCCTGGATATTCTCTGCGCCCCCCATGCGGGGTACCATAGAGTTTGGAACCACTACTACAGAGACACATGCATCTTTTCGGAAGGTGGTGGGGAAAGGTATGCTTAGATTTAAGCTCTTTATCATTTCCAGGATTTAGTAGGGTACTTCCAAATACAACCACTAAAACTTAAATGCTAGGTGCCTTGAATTAGCAACTGTCGCCATCGCTAGGGCTTGATAGGTATACGGTTCTTGTATAACTATTTGGCTTACACTTTTGCTAGGGTGGCTGCAGCTGTACCAATATAGAGATGCCTCATGCTGTAATAGCTTATTTATCTTCCTTTACAGCAGTAGTTGTACTGATGTAAGTGCGCCTGCATGAATGGGATTTATATCCCTTTGCCTCTTGCACACAGACGCTTGTCTCTGCACAAGGGTTGTATTACTGAAACAAAACTGAACTTTAGCTATATCGGCAATATGGGGAGTTTTCAAAGACTTTGCTGGTTCTATTTTGAGCCCAGGAAAGATTTCACATAGTAAAATGTGTAAATTGTTCATCGGAGAGACAGAATGGGTGAGGTGATAACATCTTGGGCCACCTTCTGTTGGTGACTTAGTCTAATAAAAGATATTACGTCACCCATGTTGTCTCTTTGATATCCTGGGACCAACATGGCTATGATCACACTGCATAAATCATTGACTGTGGCCCATATTGAAATGGCAACAGGGCTGAGCAAAACCAGTATCTGCATTCCTCAAACTGTGCCCTCAGAATGAAAATTTTCTTCGTGATTGTGTGATGAAGTGTCTGACAGTTAAATGTCTTGGTGTGCCAAATCCTGATGTATTGCTTCTAGTAAAGGCAATAGTCATAGCTTAAGAATTGACATTTCTGAAGGGCAAGCGTGACTTCTCATTTTTGGTAAGTTCACAAGTGTCCGTGCCAATAAAATCAGTAGGAAGGAAACCAGTTAGAGCACTAGTTTGACAACAAGGGGGCCTGGGTTCTCTTCTTTGCTTTGATGCCAACTTGATGATCAAGTTTTCTATGATCTGAGTGCCTCTCTTCTCCGTAGTGGGGGTAGTAATATCTACCTTGCAGGGATGTTGTGAGGTTCAGTCCATTAATGGTTGTATCATGCTTTAAGATCCTCTCCTGGAAAGTGCTACAGAAGTGATGCATATTGCATTAGTTATTAATTCATAACCTTGCTTTAAAAAAACAAAATCTGTTTTCAGTTAGCCAGAGTGGTGCTGATATGATAACATCAATCAATCAGTGAGCAGTACAATACATATTTGTCATTGGTCTTGCAATACAGAGTTTATTATTCTTCTTGAAATCACTGGGAATTGTGTGTATTTATCTGAGAGCAGAGTTTAACTTGTAGGATAGTGATTATCTGGTTCCAGTCTACAGTTTTTGAAGTGTGCTTCCTTTGAATAAGACACTGTAACGGTTAACACCCGTCAACCTTCTTGCAGGAATGTCAGGGATGGCCTGAGCCACATTGTTTGGATCTATATCCAAAGACCTCCTTAATTCCAGTGTAAGCTGGCTTTCTGGTTGTCCCATTTCTCATTGGTGTTGCATTTAACGGCTTTACTGAAGGCTATTTAAATGGGTCCATCGTGCTCGCTGGTATCAAAACAGAAATCCACATTGCTTTCTTTAAAATTCTGCGTGTTGTAGAAATTCAGGTGAGTCATACTGCTAGTTTCCTGAATCCAGGTGAAATTTAGGTGACACACAGAGACAATTTAAATCTCTGTAAACAACTTGAAGTCACTGGTGTTGTGTGGGATGTAAGTCAGCACTGAATTTGATCCAGTCTCCTACAGGGCTGTCCTCTGTTCTCTGCCACAGATGTGGTTTCGGTAAGAATCCTTCCTTCCCAGCTCTGACCCCTTCCCCACTCGACTACCTCCACTAACCAGTCTAGTAGTTCTGTGGGGAGAGTAGCCTCTGTAGCCCAAGGGCATGCATTCCATCTGGCAAGATCTGTATGGCAGCGGATCTTTGGGATTCACATTTTCCACAACCTGTCCTGATAGCACACTCAACCCTTCCCTGCAGAGCTAAGCTTTACACAAGGGGTCCACACTTTGCATATCCATGGGAGGCCCTGCTTCCCTCACTGGTGCGCAATGAAGTTCTGTGTAAGTTCTCCTGCCAAGGATGCCTCTGCAATCACAGATTTTGCCCTTGATGTACAATACATTCCCTTCACGTTCTTTTTCAAGCCTTGGAACAACCAAAAAAGATGCTTCCCCCAGACTCAGATCCATTCTAAATTATACATAGATCCCTTAGACTTGTGCTGTTTGCAGGAGGGATTTTATCTTCTTATATGTTTGTACAGTGTCTAGTACAAAGGGACCTACTCCTAATAAGGGCATTTAGCTGCTAGCACAATAGAAATAGTAATAGTCCAGTGAATGTTTGGACAGGACTTCAGGAGATAAGAGTGCTGGATGCATGTTCATGCAGTTTAGACATGGTCAGAAAAGCTCCCAGGTACATACCTTGCTTCGGCCTCTGTAATCACTCTCATAATGGTGGTATGCATGGCAGCAGGACAGTGTATCCAAGACGGCTTCTTCTGTTGAACTCATTATTTTCAAATTCCAAAGGGGTAGCCGTGTTAGTCTATTGTAGAAAGACAACAGAGTCTTGTGGCACTTTTAAAGACTAACAGATTTATTAATCGCATGAGCTTTCGTGGGAGAAAATCCCACTTCGTCAGACGCTTTGAAGATAGGAAAGTTACAGAGTGGGAGGAAATTAAATGCAGGGGAGTGTATGACATAGCATCAGGTCAGGCTGTAACAGCAAATCAAAGTAGGTGTTAGGATTCAAAACACAATTACTGTGACCTATTTAGTTCTTGCATTTAAAAAATATGAAGAGTTAAATTTTTTTTATTGTTTCTAAGCTGATAACTTCTGACAGACTTTTTTTTTGACCAGATTCACTATATATTTCTCTTCATGATTAATCTGAAATAGAGACCTGATGATGATGATGATGTCCCCTAGCTTGCTTGGAAGATCTCTTTTAAGTGCTCTGCAAAGGAGTTCAGTATCATTATCCATACTTTTCAGGTGGGGAAACTGTTTTTCTTAGGCTACAATCAACCCTAACCCCCCTGGTATCTTTGTATATTTATAATTAACAGTGACCTCCCCTAATAGTGGGCATTAACCTCTTCCCTAAAGAGTTTCCGTTCAAGAGGAAAAAGTCCAGAGGGGTAGCTGTGTTAGTTTAGTTCAGCAAAACAAACAAGGGATCTTGTGGCACTACTAAAGACTAACAAATTTAGTTTTTGCATGAGCTTATTTGTTGTTCCACACTGTTTGAATAAAAACAACGTGCTTGGTTTGCTGAAAAAATCAGAACTGACCTTGTGACTTACCCTTCTCTGCTTTTATCTATTCTCCTTCCATACTGTAGTTTCCATTTCATTCATCTGATGAGGTGAGATTTTTACCCATGAAAACTCATGCGGTAAATAAATTTGTTAGTCTTTAGAAGTGCCACATGACTCCTTTGTTTGTTTTTATTCTACGGGGAAGCTGTTCAAAGGCACAAATGGGAGCTAGAAGCCCAGCAAAGCGTGCCTACGTTGTAATCAGAGGGTGTGATCGCAACTTTGGAAGACATGGCTGAGCTGATTTTAATGTAGCTAGCTCTGCTACTGGAGTCCTGAAGCCAGGGCCACGTGCGCTTCTGTGATGGCTAGATAACTGATTGATTACTCAAGCTCTGGGTGGCCTTGATTAACCTATACTGAAGCCCGTGGCACGTTCCCGTGGCACTGCTTTGGTATCTAGATCGAAGCTAGCTCAGGTATGTGTGCATGAGCTGCAGTTCTGTGTGATGATTGCGGTATTGGCTCCCTGTTAGGGAGCGTCTTCCCACCCTTTTTTCATAATCTGTGTAGTAGAACTGGCCAATAATTATGTTGCAACATCTTTCTATTTTAAAAAAATATATACTGAGCCTGATTCTTCTCCCACACTGGTTTTATACCTGTTAATGCTGACTTCGGTGAAAGGTGGGAAAAGCTCCATTGGTGTAAAGAGGTGAATTGGGCCCATCCACTCGATTTTGAGCTGTGCCCACCTATTCTATTAGGTAGGTGATGAGGAAACTGCTCAGAGCTCTGCGAAGATGGTTTCAGAAATCAATGATAATACATAGCAAGTTTTATCTTCAGTAGGCTGTATGAATGCTAATCTTCTCAGCATCCTGTAAGAGCGGGTGAGTATTGTCTTGTCCAAGATTTCTGAAGGAGTTGGTGTCAAATCCAGAATTAGAACTCAGTCCTCTTCTCAGAGCACTAAACTGTTTCTCTTGTCAATGGGTTACCTCGAAATATGAATCCTTCACTGTTGGGTTCTATAGCTAATTTTATTTCTCTTCACAGTTATTGTACAGTCCAGGCTTCAAATGATGATTACCTCAAATGAGGAAAACAATGCGTTTATCGGTGGAAAACTGTGTTTTCAGATCTTTCCTGTGGAGGTTGGCCTTGTTTGACTGTTTTGAAACAAAATATCCAGCAAGGGGATTAACTGTGAACATTTTTCAGGGTGCTGTGAATTATGCAGTCCCTTTTCTGAGTTGTACTTTTGATTCAGATCATGCCAAGGATAGCGGCTCTGCTATTTTTCTAATTGTAGGGAACAAACTGTTTGTTACCAGTGTGGAGTTTTTATTTTTACTAACGGTTGGAATTTTCTGCTAATAATAAAAATAATAATAATAGATTAATTTGCAGTCACTTACCAGTGATGTGTATTGTCCTTCCTATGAACATATACTGTTTCCCCATAATTGTAGCTTTCTGAAGCTTTTATTCCTTTTTATTTTTGTTGTAGAGTGGAAAAATATGGTGGATAAAAGCTTTGTTTACAATAAATATGCATCTGTTTTTGTCAAAAGCCAAAACTAAATCAACTGTTTAACAAAGCTGATTGTGCTGCTTGTTTAAATAAAACAAACTGCAGTCATAGTCTGTCTGAGGCTCTGCCATTCCCTCCTGCATGGAAATAATTTGTGAGGGAAGGGGAATATTTACCTGAAAACCTGGCCAAGGTTTGAGGCTTTTGGAAGGTCAGCAGGCAAGCCTTAATTAACTACGGAGGCTGCGGAACATTGGGAAATCGTGACTTGGACTCCATGGATCCCCTTCAAGATGTGCTGGTCCTCAACATTTTTCTCAGGGTAAAGGGTACTTCTGCAATTGCAGCAGCTCTGGCTTGTGTGCCATGCTGCCAGGTGCTTCCTCTGAATGTGGAGGGAGTGAATGCTGTTTTAGTAGAAATGGTCCTATATAGGTGGAGGGATATGCTGCTTCGTGGGTGTTCCTCTCCTGTCCTCTGTTCCTGGCTTGCTCTCCCCCTTCTCTGCAAGCATTTTAATATGGGTGAATGTAAATGTATACATTTAGGAACAAAGACTGTAGGCCATGCTTGCACGAGGAGGGACTAATCTGGAAAGTAGTGATGCTGAGTAAGATTTGTGGGTTGTGGAGAATAATCAGCTGAATATCAGCTAGCATGCTGCTGTGGCCAGAAGAGGTGGCGCAGTCTTTGGATGTATAAATAAAGGATTCTCACATAGGAATAAAGAGGTTATATGACCTCTGTATTTGGCACAGGTATGGCTGCTGCCAGAAGACTGTGTCCAGTTCTGGTGTCCACAGTTCAGGAAGGATGTTGATAAATTGAAGAGGGGTCAGAGAGGAGCCCCAAGAATGATTAGGGACTTTGAAAACTTGCCTTAAAGTGATTAACTGAAGGAGCTCAATCAATATTTCTTAGCAAAGAGGAGGTTAAGGGGTGACTTGATTACAGACTTTACGTACCTACATGGGGAAAAAATATTTAATGATGGGCTGTATAATCTATCAGAGAAAGGCATAATATGATCCAATGTCTGGGAATTGAAAGACAAATTCAGACTGAAAATAGGGTGGGAAAATTTAAAAGGGAGAGGAACTGATCATTGTAACAACTTAGCAGTGGTGGCGTCTCTGTCACTGACAATTTTTAATTTGGATGTTGTGATTTAAAACATGGGGAATTAGTAGTTGATTGGAAAAGAAGGGGATTAATATGAAAATGAAAAAGTGGATAAGAAACTGGTTAAAGGGGAGACTACAATGGATCATACTGAAAAGTGAACTGGAGGGACTTGACTAGTAGAGTTCTTCAGGGATGGGTCTTGGACCTATCTTATTTAACCTTATTATTGAGCTTCGCACAAAAAGTGTGTGCTAATAAATTTTGCAGATAACACAAAGTTAGTAGATAATGCTAATACAGAGAGGGTCTGGGTGACCTTGTAAATTGGAGTAATAAGAATAGGATGAAGTTTAATAGGGGAGAGTGCAAGGTCCTGCATTTAGGGACTAATAAGAGTTTTTGATATAAAACTGAGGGTGCATCAGTTGGAAGTGACAGAGGAGGAGACGGACCTGTGTGTGCTGGTTGATAACAGGATGACTATGTGTGAGCTGCCATAGTGAGTGGCAGTGAAAAAAGCTAATGAGGTCCTAGGATGCATCAGATGCGGTAATTCCAGTAGAGATAGGGAGGTGTTAGTACTGTTATAGAAGGTACTGGAGAGACCACTGTGTGCAATTCTGGTCTCCCATGTTTAAGAAAGATGGAAGAGCTTTCTAAGGGGAGTAGTGGGGGCAAAAAAACCTAGCTGGTGTCAAAACTGAGTTTGATACATTTATGGAAGGGATGGTATGATGGGACAGCCTAATTTGGTAATTAACTGATCTTTGGTTACTAGTGCTAAATATGCCCAATGGCCTGTGATGGATGTTTGTAGGGTGGGTTCTGAGTTACTACAGAGAATTCTTTCTTGGTTGGCTGGCTGGTGAGACTTGCCCGCATGCTCAGGGTTTAGTTGATCAGCGTATATCCGGTTAGGCAGCAGTTTCCCCCAGGGCAGATGGCATAGTCCTAGGGGGTTTTTTTGCCTTCCTCTGTGACATGGCTCACTTGTTGGTGTAGTCTCTGTACCTTGAAGTCTTCGAAACATGGTTTGAAGACTTCAGTGACTCAGTCATAGTGTCTGTTCCACAAGTGGGTGGGTGAGTTTCTGTAGCCCGCATCGTGCAGGAGGTCAGATTAGATGATCGTATCATCCCTTCTGACCTTAAAGTCTGAGTTGGTTTTCTCTGAAATCTGCCCTAGGAATTGTTTGGGAGAGTTTCTATGGTTTATGTTGTACTAGATGATCACTATGGTTCCTCCTGGCTTTGGAATTTGTGCCTCTTTGAAAAGTGACTTTGAGTGCACTGAAAATAGTATCTATGTAGACAACAGAACATTTTCATCCCTTCACATCTTGTATACAGCTATCGACAACATTTTAAAGACATTCCTACGGTTTTTTTTCTCGGCTTTACTGCAAAATGGAGAGGAATATATATAGGAGCTTAAGGGTATTCTATGGTTTGTGTTAAAGTCCTTTTAATTTGTGGCCCCGAGACAGGAGTATGTGTAAACAGAAATGTTTGTGGTTTTCAGCTGCAGCACAAATGTGACTTCCAATATTTCCTCTTGTTTTGTGATCCTGAAACACAGTTACGCAACCTGTTAAGTCATGGGAATCACGGTGAAAATAATTCTCTATAGATCTATTATAGTTTCATTTTCTAAGACTAATCCAATGTAAAAAGTGAAGACCACATAAAGAAGCAGTTGCACTTTCTAAATGGGAAAGCAGCTTATTTAAGAGTCTAAATATGGGTTTAAGTGCCTATTTAATTGAACTTTTTGGAGCTAACTGCATAAATGAACAGATCATGTATTTTTAAAATATTTTAATACTAAAGTGTTATTGATATCAAGTATGTGCTAGTAATAATAATCATGGTTATATAGCACTTGTAAACACCACACAAATGTTAATCCTCACAAACACCCTTGGTATGTGGGTAAATATCACCCATATTCAAGCTTCCTGCCTAACTCTCCCCATGTGATGAGTGACTTGTCCAAGACTGGAGAGGAAATCAGCATCCCAGCTTGTATTAAACTCAGGACTTCCTGACTCCTAGTCCTCTGTTCGGATAACTGAACAGCGCTTCATTCGCCAGGGCATTAGAGCCACGTTTAGAGCTAACGAAGGAGTTCCTGGTAGTCAGTGCTGTGATTTTTGTTGTGACATTACCTTTGTAACAACACATTGCATGAATGGGTACATTGAACACTGCCAACCTTACATTTGGCACAATCCTTCAGCCCTTATGGGACCAGCCCCAATGTCTGAAACATCCGATGGGAAATTGTACACTGATCTGTCTATGTAGGGTTATGCTTGTCCCTTCATTTATGATTTTCTTATGAATCTTACTGGAGAGCGTGAGGTTCCGACTTGTGAACCACCAACCCCTTTGTCAGAGAATGTTTGCATTGACATAAACAGAACTCTAATTATAGGACGTTAGTTTGTTTTACAATATACTGATTTATGATGAGTAGCTGTTTTCAGAGTTTTGAATGGCACCATACAAACCTGGTTTGAGAGAGAGCAGCTTTATTTGACTATTTCATGACAGCATTGATTAAAATATCAGGAATGGAAAAGTCAGAACCATAAAAAGGATGATGGGTTTTAGGGAGTTTATTTTGGCTAACTTTGTACTTATTTAATGATTGGTCATAAGTGTCTTAGACTAGTCAGTTTTTAGGTAAATGCCCCTGGAAAACACAGAACTTCCATTTCAAGTATAAACATAGAATACAAGGTCTAGTGACCGAAAGCTTATGAAACACTTTGTTTGTGAAAGGGGAATTTCAACTACTACATGTGTTTTAAGCTGGAGACTGGCAAACACAGCAAGATCTTTTAATCCGTAAAAGAATACTAGTAATCTTGTATTTTCAAGGACCTAACTCTACGGGGCCTTGTATGAATCTCAGAACAATAAAGCTGAGAACGCATGCCTTTAGAATGTTAATAGGGTGGTGTTTTAGTACCAGTGGGGAGGACAGCACTCTGTTCAATCTCTGATAACATCACACTTAGCTGCTGTTTGTCTTCTGTGGTGTACAAAGTTATTTGAATTTTAATTCTATACCGGTTAGGAGTCAACTGTGGCAGGACAATTTAAAACAGCACTGGTATTTGGTGAGTTCAATCCAAGTACCGGCACTCAGAGAGAGGGCTGACCCTGCCCCCTTAATTCATGCTGCTGTACCCCCTTTCCTCTCGGCAAAAGAAACCCACTCAGTCACACGAATCAAGAATCTGAAACCGTTCTGCCCGGTACAACCATGAAGGCTGTAGATCTCTCATAGCCAAATCCCACCCATCAAGTAGGAAGGTGCAATTGAAGTCTGTGGGTGGGTGTTTATCATGTTTAGACCCAGGATTGATTTGGCTCTTTTGTTTCTTCTTCTTTGTATATTAGTAGCACCTAGAGCCAGCTTTTGGGAACTGTGCAAACACACAGTCCATACCTGAAAGCGAGTGTTATCTTACTAGATAAGGCAGACAATGGGTGAGAGAGGAAACAGCTGCGAAGTGAGGTGACGGTCGCACAGAGGATCAGTGCTGCACCAGGAAATAAGCCAAAGTCTGTTGATTCCCAGTCCTGTGACCTACCCACTAGACTGCTGCTTCCTCCAAATTTCTTGGTTTTTGTTTGTCATAACTTGCTTAGTTATGCAGAAATGATCAGTTTCTTGAAAAGCTGCCGTTTGCGGCTTTAGTTGAATTTTCCTAAAACTTGGAGGTGATCAGAAAGTTGGGTTTTCCTTTGTCCATTTAAGAGGATTGGAATCATCCATGAAGTCTGGAGGTCAACTTTCCCAAAGTTAGGAAGTGTTCAGCTCAGGGTTATACAATTTGGGTCTGTCTCAAGTAAATATAATATACATCTTGACTAAACAATACCTGAGGTTCAGCCAGAAATTTAACACTTTTACAAGTATTTGAAATGTGTGAGCATTGGTGAAGTAGGTCTATCGAGAATGGCCCAGGCCAAAGGGAATTAGTAATTAGGAGTGGTGCAATAAGATGGAGAGAGAGAAAATGTAGGGTCACTGGAGGTGGAACACTTCTGAAAATGGGTATGTAAAATTGACAGATAAAGATGTCCATAGGGCCAAATTAAAATCATATGATCTATGACTCAAAACAGCAGTCTATAATTAATGCCTTCCCTAGAGAGCTGTTGCTGTTTAGACTGCATTTCAGGAAAAACTTCCTGCTACTGAGAGATGTCCTATTAGGCTTCTGTAGAAACACTCCAGTAGCCTATAGTTTATAGCAGGAATGGAATTTTCTATTAGAAATCTGTAGGCTGATATTAAACACTTTGTGAAAAGCTGGTTATTCACTAAATTTCAAAGGACTCTTTCATAAGGGATGCTGGCAGGGAGATTGATGAGCTTTAACTAATGTGATTTCCTCATTATGAATGGTCATATGTGCCTGTGGTGTCTTGGGACTTTTTTGAATCCGTCTCTCTTCAATTCCAGATTACCAACCTAACCATAGACTTTTTCTTGTGTAGATTTTTAAAACACCCTACAACCCCACCAGGAGTTTTCAGGGAACCTGTTCATAGTAGATAGCTGCGGTGTGTTAGGAGCTCGGATGTAATGGTGAGGGGGTAGGCTATAAAAACCAAGTAGAGTAGCATTGGGTGACTGGAACACCATGGCAATTTCCCCTATTTCTATCCTTAGTTGTGCAGAGTATAAATCAGAGCACAGTAAGGATCAGTAAAAGGTAGATGCCCTGAGAAGCCTGGGCTAGCCAGTGCTAGGAATTAGTTCCTCCTTGCAGGAAGGAGGAACTGTTAGCTGAGACAGCCACAGTAGAGTCCAGCAGCACAAAACCATCCTTTTGGTGAATTGCCTTTTGAAATTGGGACCAAGGAAACTTTTTGAGTTCTTAATAGAAATCTCTATGGGGGAGTCTCTTGGTTTTTGTGTTGACAGGGCTCTGAAAAGACTGTCAGTTGGATTTCCAAAACCCTGAGGTATTTGCCTCTCTCTCAGCTGAGGTTTATTTAATCTGTTGCAGCATTTTATTTAAAGAAACATCAAGGAAGGTTTACAGAATTTTATTTTACTTACCTAAGTAGGTGCATTTCAATCATCCAGTGGACTTTTCCCCCCTTGCTTTGTCTGCAGCCAATGCCTGTGTCTGGGGCCAATGCAGGCATTTGCTAAGAGGATAAAGAGAATTCTTGAGGCAGTCACTCAAGTGCAGAAGAGTGCCTATTTCTTCCTACTGTTTTTCTGTCAACAGTTAATTTATTTTGATCTACATATACTCATAGCTACCTACATATACCCATAGCTTCTAGCTGATACAGCTTCTGGGGTACGTATAGAATGACTGTAATAAAGGGGAAAACAAACAAGGAGTCCAGTGGCACTTTTAAAGACTAAAAAATATATTTATCGTATCCTCTTTAAAAGTGCCACCAGACTCCTTGTTTGTTTTGCAGAACTAGACTAACATGGCTATCCTTCTGGAACTTGTAATAATGGGGGAAGCTGTAGTGTAGGCATTTTTAACATGGTGACATCTAAGCTTGCTCCTGATACTGATAAAAACACCTGTCTACATTAGAGAGTACCTTTCCACCAGTGGCAAGTTATACATCTACTACATCACAGCATAAAAAGGCCCCAGCACTTATTATGCCATTCGAAGGGTATGTCTACACAACGGGGAGAATTCTGATATAGCTCTGTAATGTAGATGGAGCCTGTTCTGGCAGAAGGAGCTTTCTGTTGTATGAATACCGTCCCCAGTGCTTCCAGCAACATAGCCATGTCGGTAGCTGCATTGGTCAGGGATGTGAGGTTTTTCACACCCCTGACCAACACAGCTATACGACTATAATTCTAAAGTGTAGACCACGTCTTAATCACTTGCTTGGGGAGCTTAAAACTGATTATTCCTTTCGACTCCCTCCTATCTCGCACTGTTCCAATGGAAGCAAAGAGAACAACATTGATAATACATCCACCCCCTTCTAGGCTGTTTCTCTCACTTCAGATGTCCTCTATAGGTGAGATTAACAGTGTGGAGGTCACTTCAGTCATGGTTTGTTTCTTGTTCACCATTCCATCGCCAGGGGTGTGGCTGGCTTTGCTTCAAACTGTTCATGGACTACAGAGATAAAAACCAAATGATGTTGCTGTAAGGGTGGGACAAATAAACTTCCTGCTCGTTTTAGTGATTTGTTCCACAGAGAGAGTTCTGTGGGCTTAGGTCAGTTGTTGTGACTGGTTTTTCAAAAATCAATTTTTTTGAATACATATTTTTTCTGAGAGAGAGGAACTTTTAAAATCTCCGGTGACAAAAAAAATCTCATTCTAGCCCTGTGTGTGAGAGTATTTTGCTCTATTCCTAGAATGGAATCTGAATCCCTAATTTTTGCATAGCCATGTTCACATGGCACAGAGTTTTCCATATCTGTCTTAGCTTTATAATTCCTTGTCATGCTGGTTGGCCATACAACAAGGTAGAAAGAGACTTTTATATTCTAAAGCTGGGGCTCAAGTGCCGATGTGATAAAAGGGATTCCAGCGTTCTCCCAGGATGACTTCAGACAATAGGATCAAAACTGATAACTGAAGGTCAAATTGATCTATATATAATCTGTAAAAGTAACTACAGTTATTCAACTGTTAGAAAGAAGGGTTAAGGGCAGAGTCGCTTAAGTCAGCCAATAATCCATCTCTAGGCTGTAACACATGGAGAAAGGAGAAATGACTTCAGGGGAATCTTCTTACCTAGCATGCCAAGGCCTATGAACTTGTTGCTGGCCCGGGTAAGATTGCTAACTTAACCATTTAGAGACGCCCATGCCAGTCTCTGGGGAGCTTGTTGGTTCCAGGCAGTAGCTTATTTGCAGTGGCAATCATGGAAAATACCCCATGTGACCTGATTCAGCATGGTCTATAATTTCCCTGCTATTGAATGTATTTTCCTTCCCTCTTCAGTAGTTTGCATTGCAGTTGCTAAATATGTTGAAAGCAACTGAAAGCATGCTACCATAAGCAGCGTGGCAGGAATGGAACCGCTGCAGGACTCCAGAGCACCAGCCATCAGATCAGCACTATGGCTGCTAGTGTGAATAGCAGCTGTACTGTATGACCGCACAGACCCCCTCTTTCTGGACAAGTTGGGTTGCGGCACTGGCAGCTAGTCATTTTATTTTGGACACAGGTGGGAGCTGTCACCCCTCATGGTGCTGGGGCTTAGGGGTAATGTGCACGGCTCATGGGAGATGGAAGCTGACTGTTATAGCTTTTATTGCATTTAGGCCCCAGTTGCATGCTACGAGCAGGTTGAGTTCCTAGTGTGGATGATTACAGAGCCAGACAACTTCAGCCCACAGCTTTGAGACCTTTGGGGGTTTAAACCTTCTCCTTCTCTTCCTCCTCTTCCTAGGAATTTTACAAATAAATCAGCTAGCTCTGGGTAGCTACGACAGCAAGAATAAAAACCAGAACTGGCTTCACAATTGTATGAAAAAGTACTTGGGCAGTATTTATGGAAGAGCTGGCACCACACAATTATCCCGTGCATTCCTTCAGGACATACTTGAAATAATTTGCATTGGTTACGTAAGTATAGCAAGTTTGCAGCAGTGATGAAACATGTTCAGCTATTGCAGTAAGGTGCCTTCCTTCAATTTGGTAGTGCAGAAAAATACATCTTTACAAATTAATGGGATAATGGATTAAATTCTTTGTAGAGAAACTGCTGCTGTTAGACTAAGCTAGGATGGGTCGCTCTGATCTATTTATGCTTCAGTCAAGGTCTGAAAAGATCTTAAAGCTCTGCCTTATGCCTTGCAAAGCACATAACCAGGTCTCAGCTAATTTTGTAGCAAACTAATTGACTTGTTCTTGTTTGAACAGTTCCCAGCAAAGGGGTCAGCAACACAAGAGATAACAAGAGCCATTTAAAAAAATCTCTTCAGTAACAAGCGTTTTGAGAGCTGCAATGGGTCTAGCCTCTGGTTGGGGGGAGCTAGGTCAGGACACCTGCCACAGGGTCTGTGGACCGGGGGAAGGGAAAGCTTAGAACCAGGAATTGGCCCCCCTCAGGGTTCCCTGGTGGCAGCAGGGCCTGGAGCCAGGATTGAGTTGCCCACAGGGTCCCTAGATGGTGGGGCACCCAGAGTCAGGAGCAAGCCACCCACAGGATCTCTGTGGGTGGTGGGGGGGGGGGGAGGGGGAGGGGAGAGAGCTCAGAGCCACAAGGGGAGGGGGCAGCCAAAGAGCTGCGTGCATCTCCAGAGCTGCAGGTTGCAGATGCCTGTCCCAGAATGTGAGCTTTGGTACTGTTTAAGTTGTACTTGGTGCATGTTTTGATTTATGCCCTCAAAGCTGCAGTGAGAGGAAGATAAATAACTTCTAATGTGGAACCTCGCACCGATGTAGAACGCTTAGGCGTTTGCACTAATTTATGACAAAATCATCGCCGAAGTATAACAAGCAATAGACGGCTTGATGGGCAGATTTGACAAATAACTGCAAAATAAATGTCTGACCCTGACTGTTTGTTAGAACTCCAGTTAGAAGTTTATTGAGAACTTTGTCCAGCTGTTTTGCATTGCTCTGAAACATCGTTTTTGCTCTCAGTGAAATATAGTACTGCTGTGTATATAGAAGGTCAGCAAAACACACACTTGGGACCTATTTATGGCCTTATTTGTACCAATATTATTTCATTCACTTCACTGGCATTGCATAGATGTAACCAAATATATGGAAGAGACTATTTTAATGTTAGGTTTATGTAAACGCAAATTGTGAAAACTATTGTTTGTTTCTGACAGGGCATTCATATGCTTCACTGTGCTTCCGTAATAAACTGTCATGCAAGTTTAATATATACTAAAAGAAGTATCTAACATTTTCTTTGGATGTGTTGGGCAACCCTTTAGGTATGGTCAATGGTATATATATTTTTTGATGGTACAAATGTACTTAAAAACAAAATTGGAGGACATACAGGGTGGAAAATCTTTTTGTTTAAGGTAAATATATTCTTTGTTTATTTTAAAAGTATGCGCACAGAGCCTGGAGAAGGGAGAACAGTAATGAGTTTCAATTGATGAGAATGCGTTTCATTGAGAGCAAAACAAACAAGGAGTCTTCTGGCACTTATAAAGACTAACAACTTTATTTATTGCATGAGCTTTTGTGGGAGAAAACCCCACTTTGTCAGATGCTTGTGGGATTTTCTCCTAAGAAAGCTCATGTGATAAATAAAGTTGTTAGTCTTTTTAAGTGCCAGAAGATTCCTTATTTGTTTTGCTGAACTAGACCAACAGGGCTCTACCTCTTTGGAACTTTTCATTGAGAGAGATCCCAAAATGATCTCTTCTATAAAGGAAACACTTCAGAGAAACACAGAGCTTAATGGTAAATGTGTAGCTAGTCACTGTATTTACCAGAACGGGCTTTTTGCTATGATGTAGCAGTTAAAATCCCTGTTTTCTCCAAAATGTGCTGTGTCATCTTTCAGTAACGGCCAGTGGATAGGGCATGGGGGTTTTCTATTTTATTTTTCTACCTATTAGGTAGAGATTCATTTCCTCAGTCGTTGCCGCTTTGGCCTTTATTAATGCAACTGGTATAGCACATGCACTTAAGGCTAACATGAAACTTTTGCCTGATTAGTTACTGCAGGATTTGTTCTTTAACAGTTGAAAAACTGGAAAGACACAAATCTGGAATGTCCTCATACTCTGCTCTTTTTTTTTTTTTTTTTCTTGTCTATGTTATGTTTTAACCTTTGGCTTCTGTTACACTGAAGAAAACCTTGTTCCAGAAGTGGCCTACCTGAAATCACAGGGACCGCTTGTTGAGGTGTTACATTAATGTGCGTAAAGGTAAAAGAACCTGGCTCTTGTACTGTAAGCTATATAGGCACTGAAGGATGGCTGAAATCCCGACTCCATTAAAGCCAATGGAAGTTTGGCCATTGATTTCAGTGCAGCTTGGATTTCACCTTCTATCTTCTTTGTCAAAAAAACCACACCCACTTGTCAGTATAGAGCCAGTGGTGTTGGCGTTTAATACATCAAGTCTGGAATAGTTCACATGTATTAATCTTTTAGGGCACAAGACACGTATTAGGGCTTCTGACATAAGCTGAGAGCTTGGGGCGTTTGGATGGAGTGTGCTGGAATTTGCTGTGTTGTTTTGGGCTGGTTTCTGTTATATTGGGCAGCGGGGTGATGTTTTAATTGATAAGTATAGTTGTCAGGGCACGTAGATCTTGGACACGGGTATTATTTATATGTCTTTTCTTTGCCACCCACCCCTGCTTTTACAGATATTCTATCCTGTGTAGATTCTTATGCAGTGCTCATCACCATAGTATTTGGACTCCTTCCATTAGTGCATTCTGACATGATTTATTGCCTACTATTTAATCTGTCTCTTTACTATATAAACACAAAATGTGTGTGTTTTTTTTAAAGGCAAACTCCAAATTAAGATGACAAAGATACACAACCCATCCCAACCAATTTATGTTGCAGCCCTTTTTGTCTAACTCTTGTCTGTTTTCAAATGTGAACTCTCTGGATCAGAGGCCTTTTATTGGATATCTAAAGCTCATGTGCTAATAAAACTATATAAACATTAGACAGTGAGGTAAAGTGAAAAGACGGGGAGTGGTTCTCCAAATTTCTAGCAGAACTGACAGATAAGCACATGTCAGATTAAGTCCAAATGCCAATATTTATTACATGGTAGAGCCAGCGTTATAGCATACCGCATTGCAGCATACCGCGTTGCCTAATTTAAAAAATATTGAAAAAGTAGAAGTGAGTTCTTCTTTGAAAGTTGGCCCTGTCTGACTGACTGGCTTCTGTGAAGTTTTGAAACAAGCCAGCACACAAAGTCGATTGTGTAGGCGTTCTGAATAAAGAGATTAGGTGAACCACTTTACTTCAACTGCACTAGTAAAATTGAAAGCACCATTCTGTTTCATTGTACCCATAATCCTCCTCTTCAAGGCAAATAAAGAAAAAATAGGCCTGAACAAAACCCCGGCATATGAACATGCCCTTTCTTGGTGCTAGGAGAGGTTCAAATCTTGATATGAATTTTGAGGCTCAAGCCAGGTATACATGGAGGGGGGAAAAAGAAAATTAGAGTAGAGCAGAGCCATTTGTGTAGGCCCAACAGAAGCACTTTTATTGCCATGTGTGCAACAGGTATGCGGCTAGCTTTTTGGAAACTCCCGCTTCTCTGCATGTGCGATGGTGTTGGAGCATGAGGCAGAAATGTAAAAACCAGAAGAATGAGTGGTGTCCTGGTGAAGATGGGCAATGTTCTGATCCCTGTGTGGTGTGCAGAATGAGCTAAAGGGCTGGATTCTGTCTGGAAGGGGCCAGCAGAGAGTTCTCCTGGCAGAGGGAGGGGAGCTCTCAGTTGGCATAAGACTGGTAAAGCCAGCTTGCGTGCCAGCTGCCTCCCTCTGCTCCACCTGTATTAGGAGAAGGGAAGAGGGACTCAGCTCAGCCGAGCAGAACCCTGCTGCATGTGTTAAGGTCTTAGCCGTGGTGCAAATTAAAGTGAACCCATGGTCAATTTAATTCATGCTGGGACCATTGTTAAACACATAAACCAGCTGAAAGGTCAGACATACAACCAGCACTAGGAGTATGGAGATGGGCAATTCTGGCCCAGTGCTGGGTTAGCTTCAGGACTCTCAAAGTGGGCTGGTCTCATTAAGTGTGGCCAGCAATGACATGTTCATTGGATGTTTAGCCAGTGACTAGGTGGCATTTTTTCCTCTGAGCTTGTACGGGATCACTACCCAAAAACTGTATAATGGGGCACTGTGGCGCTTGTAACTAAATCTTTCTGATGAAACATCTTTATGAAGTCATAACTCAGCACAGGTGAATTAATAACCAAAGCTACTACATCATCTTCTTTTTGTCACCCTTGTCTTCCCCTCTCTCAACCTTCCGAGTTTACTATCCCATTTCATGTCTTAAATTAGGCTATGTACACATGAGCATACTTGTCCCGCAATAAGTTATTGCGGGACAAGTAAAGCGCTATAAATATAGCGCTTTCTCGCGTGCACA
>ML685821.1:8229573-8264193 GCA_007922175.1 Pelusios castaneus
CCCCCCCATCCCCCAGCTGGGGTGGCAATCAGCTGAAGCGGAGCCCATATGTCAATTTCACTGCTCAGCTGGAGCAGTGAAATTGACATAGTTGACAGCTCCCATGTCCCAGAGTGGCCTTGATTGGCACTCTGGGACATTTCCGGAGGCCAATCATTGCGCTGTGAGCATACACACGAGCTCAAACGCGCAACAGATGATCCGCAACAGCTGTTACCACTCTCGTCCGAGTGGTTGTTGGATTGCGCGACAACAAGGCAGTTAACGCGCAACAGCTGTGTTGCACGTGTGTACCCTGTTGTTGCTATCACGCAATAACGAGCTTTACTGCGAGATAAACTGATCGTGTGTACAAGGCCTTAGACTCCATTTGGTGTAGCTCCACTGAATTGATCAGGTTTCAGACCTTTGATCATAAGCTCCTCCTGCAGAAGTGCTAACTGGTATTTGTCAGCAAAGCACAAGGCAGGTTTATATTGCCGCATATATAAGATAGAGGCCCCTTCAGTGGAAGGAGGAGCAAGCCCATGTCTCCCAACATCCGTCTGTAACGTGCAGCATTTACACGGACTAGTCCCTCTGTTGAGGATTTGATTAATTCCATGTCCCAATTTCTGTTGATTTACTGTGTGTTGCTTCTGATTACATGGGAATCCAGTGAGAGTCAAGAGCACAAGTTAATAAATAAATCTCGTGCTTTTTAACGGTGGTTCTCAACCTTTCCAGGCCATTGTACCCCTTTCAGCAGGCTGATTTATCTTGCATGCCCCAAGTTTCACCTCACTTAAAAACGACTTGCTGACAAAATCAGACATAAAAATACAAGATGTCACAACATACTATTTCCAAAACCGTGCTTTCTCCTTTTTACCATATAACTTTAAAATAAATTGCAACGCCCGGGTTGAGAAACATGGCTAGAGTAGAGCGAGAGCCGTATAAACAAGTCATTGCATGAAATTTTAGTTTGTATTGCTTTCGCTAGCGCTTACCCTGGAGCCTGTTGTAAAACTAGGCAAATATCTAGATGACTTGATGCACCCCCTGGAAGATGCCTGCGTGTCCTCAGTGGTACCTGTACCCCTGGTTGAGAACCATTGTTGTAGAAGGCTGGATGAGATGATTTGCCTGAAAGGTAGAGAGAAGAACATACCAATATTAGATATCTGTAAAGCTTTTTCAAGGAGACTGTCCCCTAGGCCTTACATCATTGCCTTGGTGTCTGTAGCACTCATTCTCGGCATTTCAGATATTGCAGATTGGGACCTGTGTTAACTTGTGTTGCTGCTAGGTTGATTGGTTATTTTCTTGGATTTTTTCCCCCTCCTTAAGGAAAAGCCAGGGGCAAGATGCATAGCTAGGGCTTGAACTGAGTCTGTTATTTAATTTAACATTGCATTGTCGAGTAAGCACTGAGAACAAAAATATGTGCTAGTTGAGTCCTAGGTGTAAGTCGGCCCTAGGCTGAAATGTAACATGCATGTTCTTAACTGAATCAGGCTTTGGTTTTGTTTAAACAAAATTGTTTTTTTCTCTCCTCCAAGATTAAGCACTGTCTCTAATGTACCACATGCTGGATAACATAACAAGACTCTATGCTTGTAAATATAATCTGGCTCTCTATCGAGAGAACGATTTACAGATATACTGCATCCTAGCCGTGTGCCAGAGACTGTTCGCGGGGGTTTCTCTAAACTCCTGCAGTTTGTGCAGAGCTCTCTGAGTTGCATGTGGGTTGCTACAATAAAGGAACTTCTAAGGAAAAAGTGCAATAATAAATGCTGTTCCTTTCTGCTTGTTTTGTCACTGTTCGTTGTTGAGTCTTGCACTCACTGATTTGCAGCATAAAGCTCTGTGGAAATCAGTGGCAATGTTCTGTGCAGGCAGAGAGGGCTGCCCTTATGGAGTTAATTGCAGGGTTGAAGTTGAGGGTTTCTAGATCTTAGTTGGCATGCTTGTATCCTAGGCCATGTCTCCTCTTGGGCCCCCCCACCTGTTACTAGACAGAATGTACACTGCCCAACAAGCATCTTAAAATTTTTGTCATTGCAGTTGTGGCATTTAAACGTGTGTTGGAAATGCATTACAAATGACCAGTTAGAAAATGCTTTGAGGGCCTGATCGTAGGCTTTGCTGAGCTCCCACAGCTCTCTGAAAACTCCCGGGGAGCTATGAAGGAGAGGTATCTCTCAGGATCAGGCGCGCAGGCAGATAGGAGCAGTAATTCATTTAGAAGAATGGAGAGAACCTGATCAGTGAAATCTGCTTTCCTGGAATTTGTTGTGGCAGCAGTTCGGTTGTATTATGTTAGCTGTCCAGAGACGGCTAGATTTTAAGATTCTGCAACAGCTTATTCTGAAAACAGAACAAGTAGCCACCTGCACGCAGGGCCAGCCTGACCATATAGCTGAACTAGGCGGTTACCTAGGGGGCGCCAGGTTTTAAGAGGCACCGCATTAGATGGAAGTGAATTTTTTCCTCTATTTAAAAAAAAAAAAAAAAATTAGTTATCTCTTATAAACAAAAGTATTGCCCTCTGGGCCGGCAGTGCCTGCATGTGTTCATGTGATTATCTGTCCATTGACTGCATAGGCAGAGTAGTAAGTGGAGATGGTAAATTTATGGATGCAGTTTTGGACAAGATCCTTCTTCAAGCATGTGATAAACTTCCTGCAGTGGTGTGGGACATTTGGCCACAGGTTAAGCTGTCAAAGGGTCTTAATGGCCATAAACAGATACTTTATGGGAATGTGACTGCTTCACTATGGCTTCATCTACCCTAGAGTTTTGTTGACCAAAGTCAGTATTTTGTTGACAAAACACTGCTGATGTACG
Organism: Pelusios castaneus; assembly: GCA_007922175.1. Classification (NCBI taxonomy): domain Eukaryota; kingdom Metazoa; phylum Chordata; order Testudines; family Pelomedusidae; genus Pelusios; species Pelusios castaneus. The sequence continues at coordinate 8,232,409 of ML685821.1, forward strand.
CATGGGAATCATCTCCATGCCAATGAAACTTCCCTGGTTTTTTTGGGAAAATAAAATCACCCTGATGAGAGGCCTATGCCTCGTTTTGTCGACAAACTTTTATTAACAAAAAGCATCTGTGTAGACACTGCACTTGGTTATGTTGTGGGGAAATGGCCTCCAGGAAGTGTTCCCCTATGCCCATCCTGAACATTCTGATCATCAAATTCCAAAGGGGTAGCCGTGTTAGTCTATTGTAGAATGACAACAGAGTCCTGTGGCACTTTTAAAGACTAACAGATTTATTTATCGCATGAGCTCATGCGATAAATAAATCTGTTAGTCTTTAAAAGTGCCACAGGACTCTGTTGTCATTCTGATCATCAGTTTGAACTCTACTGCCTTTCAGCTGCCCAATATTCCCCCTTTAAAGTTCAGGATTTTTTAATTCCATTTCCTGCTTGGTCAGTGTAGAAAGCTCACATCACATCTTTCCAGCTGACCATGGCAGCTCTGTGCATCAAACACTCTCCCGCTTGGAGCACACTGGAGTTGCTGGACCTGATTGGTTTTTGGGGAGAGTCTCATAGACTTTATGGTCAGAAGGGATCAGTACGATCATCTAGTCTGCCCTCCTGCACAATGCAGGCCTCAAAACTTCCCCCACCCACTCCAGCAAAGTCCGAGTCTATGAGTCAGTAGGAGTATTGCCAGCAGATCAAGGGATGTGATAATTCCCCTCTATTCGACACTGGTCAGGCCGCATCTGGAATACTGTGTCCAGTTTTGGGCTCCCCACTACGGAAAGGATGTGGACAAATTAGAAAGAGTCCAGCGGAGGGCAACAAAAATGATTAGGGGGCTGGAGCACATGACTTATGAGAAGAGACTGAAGGAACTAGGCTTATTTAGTCTACAGAAGAGAAGACTGAGGGGAGATATGATAGCAACCTTCAACTACTTGAAGGGGTGCTCCAAAGAAGAAGGAGGTAGGCTGTTCTCGATGGTAACAGAGGACAGAACAAGGAGCAATGGTTTCAAATTACAGCTGGGGAGGTCAAGCTTGGATATTAGGAAAAACTTTCTCAGTAGGAGGATGGTGAAGCATTGGAATGGGCTACCTAGGGAGGTGGTAGAATCTCCATCTTTGGAGATTTTTTAAGGCCCTGTTAGACAAAAGCCTGGCTGGGGTGATTTAGTGGGAGTGGTCCTGCTTTTTAGCAGGGGGTTGGACTAGATGACCTCATGAGGTCCCTTCCATCCCTATTATTCTGTGATTCTATGAGAGTTGGCCATGCAGTCTCAGCTGCACTCCCGCTGTAGGAACTATCGTACCTACAGCCAGATTTCTCGAGCTATGGTGGAGAAGAGCTATGAATAGGACACACAGCACTGCTGAGCGAAAATAAAGGAGCTACAGTAGAGCTACCAAAAGGCGAGGGAGGCAAACTGTATTTCTGGTGCACAGCCATTGGCATTCCAATTGGAAGCCGTCCTCGGTGGCAAACTCACTCCCCTCCCCCAAGACACCCATGGATGCCTCCACAGCCCCGGGGGCCAACAGACACCAGAATCAACCCCGATGAAGAAGTCGTTGATGAGGAGGTGGAGTTGGAGGATAATTTGGAGCCAGGGACCGGTTCGTTTGGTGATGTGGGGAGTCAGGAATGCTTTTTGACCCCCCCCCCGCCCCCCAAAGGTTGCAGCCAGTCCCAGCCCTTCAGTTCTGGCATGCCAGATTCAGGAGAGGGTTGTTCAGCTAAGTGTGGTGGATTTTTAAAAAAAAAAAATCAGATGCGTGTGTACGTGGAATAAAACTTTGATATTTATTGTTTTATGCTATAGAGGTGGTTGAAGGGAAAGAAATGCAGACCAGTAGGTGCATTTGTATGTGCTTCCCAACCCTCTTTTCAGCTAGGCAGTGTGATGGAGAAGCATGTTAGTGCATGCTCAGATTTCAAGGGAATCCTTCAGAGAGATCTCAAGAACACCTTCCTGGACATACCAAAAATCCTCTGCTGGTATATGTATGCTGATGTTTTCTTGGCACAGGAGCTTAGTTCCTTCCGCCATTGAAGAAAACTTTGCCATGCCAGTTGGCAATCACTTGTGCAGGGATCAAAGCATCATACAGGCAAGCGGCATAGGGACACAGTTTGAAGCTGATTTCGTGTAGGAGATGTGCCATAGCCTCCCTGCTTACTCTGAGGAGTGAGATATTGGCTTCTGTGGTCCCTGCTGCAGAAAATGGTGGCACGGTTTACAATTTTGTCCCTCTCGATGTGCATTAAAACCTCCAAACAGCCTTTCACCTGCAACTTCTTCCCCATGTTTATGGCCCCTCTAGCCCCTTGGGAAAAGCTCAACATGGACTGATTCACTGTAGAGCTGTGTGCATGCTGGGGACAGTGAGAGAAAGGTATGTTTAATAATAATGCATCAATGCTGTTATTGCACTCACAATAATGCTACTGTCGTAGTTCTATAGCTGTGGTCTGGGTGGTCAAATATCAGTCCCCGTTGAATGGCTGAGGACGATGAGAGACCTTGGAATGAAGCGGAGATGTTCCTAGAAGTCCTCCACTCCTCTGAGGTGGATAAGAAAGAAAAAGGTCATGGAAACATATGGATTGCCAGGACAGAAAGGAAAACCAGGAGCAAGTGATGTCACGTCATGAGCACATGATAAAAGCCATGGAGGAGTAAACAGAGCTGCTCGAGGTGCTAATCACACTGCAGACTGAAATCATGCCTACTCTCTCTCCTCCTTGTCGCTGATACAGAACTGCTATCCGTGCCCTCTGCAGACTCCACTCGCACATGTACCAAAGACCCGGCCCCTCTTGGTACCAATGTTTCCTCTAAGGTCTGGTGGCTTGTGTGCAAAATTTTCAGCCTGTATGCAAATCATTTTCTGAATAAAATTTTTGTGCAAACTCATGCGACAGAAATTATTGAAAAACATAGAACGAAAAATTAATAAAAGTTATTTAAAATAGTTTTTATTGATAATTTAAATGTATTTTATGCTTACGTGACATTGTCTCGTCAAACAAGAGGGGCAAAGAAGAAAAGGGGTGGTAGGCCAAAAGAGGGCTGGGGTGGGGAGAGCGTGGGGATGGTGATGAGAGGGGAGGGGTGGGATGGTTGGCAGGGGAGCGTGGCGGGGCAGGGCAAGGGGTGGCAAGAAAGGGAAGGGGAAAAGTGGCATGACTGGCAGGAGAGAATGTGGGGAAAAGAGCACGACTGCAGTTCCCACTTCCTCCCTAGCATCTCACAGTGCCCAGCCCCTCCACTCCTGGGCCCCTCATCTTCCGCAATCCTCGCCCCCCTGCAGTCCCCTCCGCCCGCAGAAAGAAAAGAGAAAGAAAGGAAGGGAGAGAAAGGAAGGAAGGAAGGCAGAGAAAGAAAAGGAAAGAAAAAAGTAATAAGGGAGAAAGGAAGCAAAGAGAAGGAAGGAAGCAAAGAGAGAAGGAAGGAAACAAGAATGAAAAGAAAGAAACAAAAGAGAAGGAAGGCAGAGAAAGAGGAAAAAAAGAAATTAGGAAGGAAGAGAGAAAGAAATAAGAATGAAGGAAGGAAAGAAATAAGGAAGAGAAGGAAATAAAAAAAAGAAAAGCAAGGAACAAGGCAGCCCTGGAGCCTGCTCAGCAGGGGCTGCCAGGCTGCGTGGGGGTCACTCATGCCTGCGCAGGGGGTGTGATGGCCGCTGCGCGGTCGCGCACCCACGCAGCTTAGAGGGAACAGAGCTTGGTACTCCTGTTCACTCCATCTCTTCAGACAGCTGCCAGAGTGATAGCTAGACTCACACCCATCTGTGATAGCTCATACTGCCTCTCACCCTTTTCTTCCCTTCTGCCTTGTTTTTGTGCATGTTGTCAATCACTGTTGTTTAAGAAAGACATAAGGATTGCACCTTCATTGATACACTGTGGAAGCTGGATAGCAGTGAGCATGGAACATTGCTGTTTACAAAGACACTTTATTGGGCTTCATTGTTGAGTATCTCAAGGTCTCCCTGTTTCGAATGGTCCCTCATTATGTCCCTTTAACAGCTCTGGCATCATGCTGCTCATGGAGACCCTCAAGGCAATCTCCCTCTGAGCTACAGGGAGGGGCAAACTTCTCATCCTTCACTTTGCATAAATTGTGGAGCACCTAGGACATGGCTACAGCCATGGGACTATTGTCCACACTGAGGTCTAGCTTACTATAAAGCCTCATGGAGGTACCTTCAATCTGTCAAATGCACATTCAATGGTCATTTTTAGCACCTGCTCAACCTATTGTTAAAATGCTCCTTGCCTCTGTTCAGGTTGCCCATATAAGGTTTTCTGAGCCATAGCAGTAAGATGTAGGCTGGGTCTCCCAAGATCACTATGGGCATCTCAACGTCCCCCATTGGAATCTTTCAGTCTGGAAAGAAAATTCCTGCTTGTAGCTTTCTATACAGGCCAGTGCTCCTCAAGATGTGTGTTATGCACCTTTCCTTACCCATACTTATGTTTGTGAAATGCCTGCAGTGATCCACAGGCACCTGCAGTAGCATAGGGAAGTACCCCTTTCTGTTTATGTACTCCATCACAGGATTGTTTCTGGGCCCAAAATTGGGATAGATATGCTACCTGTTGCCCTATTGGTGTTAGGGAATCCCATTACTTTGAAGCCATCCATTATTCCATAAATATTGCCTGGAGTCAGAATCCTTTATACCAGTATGCAATCAGTGGCCCTGAACACTTGCGAAAACACATCGCCAATGCAGGACTGCCAGACTCCAAACCAATTAGTGACTGAGCAGTAGTAGTCTGGAGTTGCCAGGTGCTTCTCTACTAAGAGGGCAGCTCTCATTTTTGTGACCTTGTGCCACAGAGCAGAAGCGAGCTCCACACAGAGTACCATGAAGGTGGATTTATGCCTTCAAAAGTTCTGCAACTGCTATTAGTCATCCCAGAGCTGCATAGCATTTTAACCCCACCAGTCAATGCTTGTTTTACGTGCCCCAAACTGCTGGTGCACTGAGTACAGGTGCTTCATGAATACAAACAGTAGTGCGGTGCTGTTCGTTTGCGTGGCACAGAATAGGTCAGGCTTCATGGATTCGAGTTTTGTTTGGGCAGCCATGATATGCTGACCAGCTGTGATGTATTCAGAAGACTGATAGTAACAGTGGACAGCAGTGCAGGATGCATCCTTTCAGAGAGAGAGAGGATGGGTGCTCAGGAAACTGGGGCTGTTGAAAAATGTTGCAAAACACAGTCGAAAACCCATGGAATGATGGGATGGAAATCGGTGAATCATGGGATGTAAACCCTACAGCCATGGCGCACTGCCCCAAATGCCTGCCCACAACTCCTAGTGGCACAGAGTGGCAAGTTGAATAGTGGAATAGCTGCCCACAGTGCACCACTCTTAATATTGGTGGTAGAGCACTGAGTGTGAATGTGCTTTGATGACACGAGTGCTGTGTATGGTAATTACAGCGTTTTTTGATCACCACTGTAACTTACATTGACACTGCTTTTAAGTGTAGGCAAGGCCTAAGATGTAATTTGCTATGAAGGGACACAAGACATGGATAATTTAATAGCAAAAGTAAACACTTTATATTATTCCCAGTAGAACCAAGCGTTATAAACACTTACATAGCTGTCTGAAACTATATTTAAAAATGCTCATCTATGCATATCAAATTTTCTTTAAAATTTCTAATGGTATTTTGGGGAAGGAGAAGGGAGTATTGAAAAATGTTTTTAAAATTAAAAAGTAAACTGTCCTATTTCCATGGCTTGATCCGCCAGTATCCGAATCGGGTTTTGAAAATGGAAAACAATAAGACAAGGCAATAATAGAAAAAAAAACCAAAACAACTTAATGATTGCCAGCTCTGATAGACTAATAAAGAAAAATATCTTTCAGATGAGTGGAAATTGAGGATCCTAGCCACTTATAATCATTAAAAATTCCAATTTGCTTTTGACAAGAGTGGGGTTATTACCTGGGTTTCCAGGCTAAATTCAAGTTCAGGATACCTCTTTGCTGTGGAGTTAATTTGAGTTTTATACATTCGTTGCTCTTCTTGAATTAGCTTAGAGGCCACACAGCCATCTCATCTGAGTTGCAGGGTCCACACTGGCCCTGCATTTGGTCATGCATAATGCTAAGGCCGTTGGGACCATATTTGATAGGTTTTAATGTGCCAGTAAGCTGAGCTGCTCTAGGAATCCTTTTGCAGGATACTGTGGAAGAATTTGTCTGTACTTTTTGGGCACATAGTAGGCGGGATTGTGAGGAGATACTGGAGGACTCATAGCACTCTAGTGGCAATAGTCTGCCTCCGTGATGAAGAATGGTTATGTTAGCAGCCGACAAGTTAAGTTGGGGGCAACGCTGGGGTTATAACTTTGCAGTGAGGCCAAGTCCTCGGTTAATTAGTCTGTTTTTCTAAATTGTGCAGCAGCTTGACATTTTATCATTCTGTCTCCTATCGTAGTGCCTTGGTGCACAATGTTGAACAGGTGCTCTGTTTCACTCTAGAAATGGTTGCATTTCAGTGACTGATGAAGGGATCTCTGGGTAAGTCACATTCTAAGATGTGTTGTATTATAGCTTCTCGCATCATGAATTTGTTTACAGCTGGAATATGCTAGGACTTAATTTGGTTTGGTCTTCAACATCACTGCGTGAGAGCGCATGAGAGAGTAGCAGAATCTAATGCTATTTCTCCTCCCCACCACATTGCCCATCTTTAATTCCAGTCTATTTGAGGTTGATTTGCATCTATCCCAGCTCTAGGCCAGGAGTTGTGTCCAATGGTTAGAGCAAGAGGCTAGTAGTCTGGACTTTTGGGTTCTACACCTGACTGTGAGACGAGAGTGGGTGGAAGAAGGAGATTGGGCGTTGAGACTCCTGGGTTCTGTTCCCAGCTTTGGGAAGGGAACTTCGCCCCTCCATTGTCAGGTTGATTGTGGAACAGTGTCATTGAGATTCAATCTAAATCATGCTTCCATTGAGAAGTTTGATCATCTGCCTTTTTACAATAAAAACTCCTTTGCAGATTAGTGGCATTTAACTGTCCTTTTTTATGGAGCATGCGTAACCACTCAAATGAGATTTCTGTGTCTCCACACATTCAAATGAAATACATCTTAAAGTACTCTGCTTCCTGCTTTACTACACAGCTTTATGCAGAGTATGGCTGTAATAAGCTGTTCAGATTCAATGACTCTTTTTTTTAAAAAAAAAATAACCACCTGATGTTATAGGTCAGAGGAAGTATATTCTGCAGGGCTTGGTGTTTCCTAAGTTATTTGAAAAGCTCCATTCTTTCAATGGCCCTTTTCTTCTTTGTTTTCTGTTCCTTGAACTAATAATTTTGGCTCCCTGTTCACTTTCTTTTCCTTTTTAGGAAAACAATGATTTCTTTTTGCATGAAGAGTTTGCCATAGCATCTTGTAGGACAAATAAGTCTCATTTTGCATTTCCTTGGCATGAGACATGCCTTTCATTTGAAGGAAATCATAAAATAAAGGAAAATACAGGAAAATAGAGTGATGTAACGAAATGGCTACTAGAGAGTATTTGTGAGACAAACAGTACTGATTTAAGGCCTTTTCTTTGCCTGCCTCTGTTTTCCAAGAAATCCTGTATTTTGCCGAAACTGCAGTTCCCAACTCTTACAGTTAGACTATTGTATAAAACTACAATTTTGATTATGCAGATGCGGGTCCAGATAACCTATTTATGCTCAAAGAATAGCGAAAGGCTAACAGGGAGCAGGCTACAGCTCACTGATAGTGGGTTCAGTTCCTGGCAGCCTAGAGACCTCACTTAAACAACTTGCTTACAAAATCAAGACATAAAAATACAAAAGTGTCATGGCACACTGTTACTGAAATATTTGTTTACTTTCTCCATTTTACCATATAGTTAGAAATCAATTGAAATATGAATATTATACTTCAACATACAGTATTTAAAGCTATATAAACAAGTCGTCATCTGTATGAAATTTTAGTTTGTACTTACTTTGCTGGTGCTTTTTATGTAGCCTTCAGTAAAACTAAGGAAATCTAGATGTGTTGATGTACCCGTTGGAAGACCTCTGCATGTCCATGGGCGGGGGTCCTGCTGCTATAGACAGCTCTAGCCTGTCAGGTCGCAGTAGTCTCCAAAAGAGAGAATTTGCCAGCTGAGTTTACCCAGAGTGCACTGTGCTTGGACATAACTTCCTGAACGTGGCAGTTTCCTCAATGAGGGACTGTGGGGAAGGTGGCCACTTTGTGCACTCGCCCTGCTAGATTAGGGGGAATGTGGCTAGTCTCTGCTTCTTTTAGGCCCTTTGAGTGGCACAATGAGAGTAAGATGGGGGGCAGACTCTCTTCCTAAAGTGGACCAAATCTGGCCTCTCTTTGCACAATGGCTCTGAAATGGATGTCTGTTACCTCTTATTATATACCCACTTCTGACCAGCTGTGCTGCCCCCTTCTCAGATCCCAACTTTGGATGGCTCCTGCTGGGAGCACATCCTCTCTGGTGGCTGAATGAATGGGTCCTGTGACTGAAGCAGTAGACATATGCATACAGATATCTGGACCACACCCCGGGAACTCATCACTAGAATGCCTTTTCGCAACTCCTGCCACAGAGTTTCAGGGACTGACATGTTCCATGGGAGTGCTTAAGAATGGGGTGGGAAAATCTTCCAACAAACACCTTCTCTGCCCTTGTATGTAAGCATTGCAGACAGACTGTAATTCTGTGGAGCTAATTAAGATCTGGCTCAAATCAGTGTAAATTCAGGCATTACTCTATTAAGTCAGGGGAATTGTATCAATGTAAAACTCGTGTGAGTGAGATCAGAATTGGTCGCTTTGTGTTTAAAAGGAGAAAACACATGGTTATAGGCATACACTATCAGAACTTCCTGCTGAGCTAATTTGAAACTTTCTGTCCCTTTCTTGCATCACACATCATCCTAGGCTTTATTTTGTTGTGTATTTTGCTTCAAGACCTGTGGATGCTAAATGGAAAAATGCAGGTGGGAATCCTCAACTTGCTGAAAGTCTTACTGAATACTTCTTACAGCTAGACACCTGCAAGCTTGACATTATGGCTAGGAACATAAGAGACTGAACAAGGTTCTGAAGATAGGCTATACTAAAATCAATCTTCAGAAATGTTTCTGGTCTTCACATGTGGTGTTAATTTTAGTTGGTACTTCACAAAAGCTTGTTTTAACTTCACCCACATCCCTCTCCTTCCCCCCAAAAGCTTTGACTACCTGTACCTGAAAGGAATCTATTAGAAGTGACTTAGTAGTTTATAATTTTCAGACATCTTTTTGAATGTTAAATCATAGCATGTAGACTGTCAGGAAGAAATCCAGCCCTTAGATATTGAGTCAAATCACTAATGATTACTATAGAGCAAACATACTTTACAGCCCCTCATCAGTGATAACAGAGAACACATTGTGGTATAGGAGAACTCTATTTAGGAATAGACAGAAACCTGTGTGTGTTGCAGAAGAATTTTCTTCAACTGTTGACTGTTTAGATTGAAATTTGCACTCTGCAGACCTACTTTTTAAAATTTATTATGCTTCCTGCAGTTACTCCCTGCTTTTTTTTCTGGGGACAAAAGCTTTTAATAAGGTAAAGCTCTTGGTTTTAGATATATTTCTGTGTATGTGCTGAAAAAGAGGATGCAGGTTTCATGTCTGTGTATCATTTCTGTGTAAGAAATAGAGTTTGGCCAGGACCGAGAACCTCAGTTCTGAGCCGTGGGAAAATGCAGATAGAGGTCGAGATTCTGTGGTTTAGGCCCATCCTTTGTAAGAAATAACTAGTGCTGCTTGGTACTTTCTGTGTTGTATGTATGCACAACACTTTCAGAAAGTACCATCAGGATGGTAGCAATGACTTTAATATGGACTACATAGTACCTATTACTATGAGCACCTGCATACTGCAGTGAGCTGTAGATAGAGTACCTCATTGTAGTAACGTACAGGTGCTCTTAAGATTCATACAACAGTCCCACTTAAAGTCAACACTTATCAGTAACCACCACACTTACCAATTATTTCTCTCTGCTGCGATTCCTGCTGTGGGGTAACTGTTGGCTCTCCAATGACAATCAGACCAATTATTCTTTCATTTTGAGTTATGGGAATCCTGAGGCAGAATGGTGCCATGCCTTGCCCAGCCCGGCAGAGCTGCGGTTAGCAGCCAAGTGTCTGTGGCTCCCCAATCTAAAAGCAGGACATGAGACCATACCTTAAATACCAGTTAGGATCACTGTATCTCTGAAAAGTCTCCCAGTGAGCTGAAGGGAGGTGACCATCTAGCATACTTGTCTGACTGCATGGCTAACAGAATGTATTTAGACACAGCTCATTCTTTTCCTTTATTATGCTGGTTTTACACGGATGTTAATGGCATGTGCTACAGTAGAGTTATCCTTGATTTATGTGGGTGGGAGTGCAAAATCAGACTCGGTAATCCCTTTGCTTTGCCACGGCCATGCTTTTAGGGCTAGTCCACAGCAGCACCAGAACAGCTGCGCCGTTGTAGTGTGTCTGGTGAAAATGCTCTCTGCTGACAGGGGAGAGAGAGGTCTCCTACCAACGTAATAAAACTACCCTCCTGGAGTAGCAGCTCTCCCATTGACATAGCACTATCCACGCTGGCATTTACCTCAGTGTAACTTCTATCGCTCAGTGGGTGGTTTATTCACGCCCCTGAGCGATGTAAGTTTACAAATGTAACCTGTTGTGTAGACAAACTCTTAGATTTAGCAGGGTTTTTTGAGGGAGTTGCTGTTCAGTAAAGTCAAGGGAGTAAACCTTCTTAAATGATTCTATGCATTTTTCCACAAGGCACGCTCCATAAAATGTTCAGTTTTATGTGGCATTCTTTTATAATGACCCACCATATCTGGCTTCATATGGTACACTTAAAATGCTACACTGGAAACCTATTCCCTGAAATTGAGCCATGAAATAGACTACTACCAAAATAGTTTGTTTCTAAGCATTTCCTTGGCATGTTCATATTGTGAAGGTGGGGGTGGCGGAAACCCTCTGTTCCTTGCTAGCATATTTTTCTCAAATAAAGGAGTTATACAAAAACCCTCTGAATGAGAAATTGTGCTTCAGGCAGAGAATGGAAAAGTGCATTATAACAAATTGCATTGCTTCTGTGCACACGAGGCTTGCCATTGTGTAATAACCAGGGTAGCGTCCGGGTAAAGTTTTTAAAGCTTACTGATTTCAGACTGCAACAGAAAGTGGTCTTGCAGATGCCCAACTGACTTGGAAAATTGATCCTGGAAAAAAAAAAATTGTGGTACTGCATGTTGGGGACTCTATGTTTAAGGAAAATAGATTTGTTTCTTTGCTAAAAGGAGAAGAACTAGCTAATAACAAAGTATTTTTTGCACTAATCAAAGACGGTTCAGAATGACTGATCCTGTTTATGAACTCTCGATGGACCCACTCCAGTCTTCTTCTTTGTGTCCTCACCCATTCTCCTGTCCTCTCCTTTGGCTCCTTCCATCTCTTTCCTGCAGGTGACTGCTATGGTGGTTTACTCCTTTGTGCTACCCATTCTGACAATCTCTTCCTTCTTTCAGGCCTCTGAATTACTTCTTCTCTTTAAATCTGCACCTTAAGGCTTGTAAAGCACAACTTTCTGCCCTCCTGAGGACAAGTGCGAGGTTCCACCCCGTAGAGTGCTACACTGAGGTGCCTCATCTACACTAGGATTTTACAGCTCTCTCATGTTAGCCATATTGCTGTAATCCCTCTTTCCCCACTGTTTTCCCTAGTCTGTCTTATATAAAGTGTTGGACCTGCCCAGAACACATGTATAAGCACCAAGGAACAACAGAGTGATACATGAAGAGTTAATACTTCAAGAAGTGATGTTCTTCCTTCTGAGACGGTTCCCAATGATGGTGGTAGGGGGGCAGTGTGGTGTCTTTTGGAAGGGACACAAAATAGAGGTTCTGGCTGTAATAAAGGTGTTAGGTTGGTAGCTCATGGTCTTTAAAGCGTTAGCAGCAATTGTCAAAAACACAGCGGTGTGTGTCTCTGTTATAGCAAAATAACTTGCATGCATTCAGTTTACCTAAAATTCCCCCATAAGTTGCAATTGAGTGCAGTACTTTTCACTTGCAGTCCTTAACAGTTCCCCTGACTTACAGTGTGCTGCTGGTAGTGGCTGCATTTCAGTAGTAGATGAAGTAATTCTTATATAACTTTTTAATATAAGCTTCTAAAGTTGTTTGGCATCCATCTGTATAAATAGAAGTTCTCCCTAGGAAACCTCTTCCTCTTCTCTTGGGTTTGATGTTGCCATTAAAGCATTTTGCTGTTGCTGTCGTTGAAGGGCTGTCTACCAAAATAAATTGCTTTTAAGGCTAGATTAAACAATGAGAGTCCAGTGGCACCCTAAAGACTAACACATTTCTTCAGGCATAAGCTTTTGTGGGCTGCAACCCACATCATCAGATGCATCTGATGATGTGGGTTGCAGCCCATGAAAGCTCATGCCTGAAGAAATGTGTTAGTCTTTAGGGTGCCACAGGACTCTCGTTGTTTTTGTGGTGTACCGACTACCACGGCTACTTCTCTGGAACTTGTCAGCAAAAAGGCTAGATTGTAATTCCTGTTGCTTGAGGATGGGAGATGGGCTGACTGGACATTTTTTAGGATGGTGCAGCTTGCTTTCTCTCTTCCTTTGCACCTAGTCTGCTCAGAATGTGACAGTGATCTGTATCGCCAGGGCTGCATGGAGAGAGTAATCCCTGAGAGCACAGGCTGTGATTGTAACTGGTCCTTATTCAAGGTACACAGGGGATAAGGAAGTTTTGTGTTTTTCCATCAGGCACTTGTGCAGAAGTCTGTCAAGCTAACACTCAATAGAAATTTTTAGTTAAAACTAATTTAAATAGTAAAAACGTGATTGGAGGATAAAATGCAGACTTTTCCTGCATGAACAAAACATTTACCCAGTTAGTAATAACATTTTTCTTTAGTTCCAGACGGGTAACTGTGTTAGTCTATTTCAGCCATACAAATAAGGAGTCCTGTGGAACTTCTAAAGACTAACAAATTTATTAAGGCATAAGCTTTCATGGGAGTTACAGCTCATGAAAGCTTATGCCTTAATAAATTTGCTAGTCTTCAGAAGTGCCACAGGACTCCTTATTTATTTTTCTTTAGCTAAACATGCCTGGTTTTAGTTCTCTGATCTAATAATAATACATTTAATTTAGGAGCCATGTGTAATAGTTTTCCCTTGCGGCTGCACTTGAAACTTGCACCTATTCAGGGAGGCTTTTAAATGAAGGTATCACACTACATAAGTGGGTTGGTTGGTTTGTTTTAATAGCTGTGAAAGACAGACAGTGATCTGCTCTGTACCTGTGTTAATTAGCTACTGTATCTTGCTTTGAACAGCTTGCATTTCCACCACTTTGAAAACCTGGCAGATGAAACAAAATAATTAATTGAACTAGTCATATTGGAAGGAACATAAATATATGTCTTCTTTTGTTCCACTGTTTTATTTCTGGTTCAGCTGGAATACAGTTATGGTTCATTGTGAAAGGGCTGAGGACGTTGTGTTCCCGTGGCTCATCTTTTTTATTTTTGTCTAGTTTTGTCTCATTGTTGGTTTCCTCTTGGTCTGTCTGTTTTATCCATCTGTTGTCAGTAGCCTTACACTTAGATAGTCCCTGCCCCAAAGAGCTTATGGTGTCTCTTTGTTTGTACAGTGCCGAGCACAGCTGGGGTCCTGGTGTCTAGATGCTGTTGCAATCCTAATAATGAGATCACTTGTGAAGGGTGCCAGGCTGACAGCTGATGAGGGTGACAGTTGCTAGCTACAGGTTGGGTACAGCAAGCATAGGTGGCAGCAATGCAAAATTCCCCACATTGCCTTGATCTGGTGGAAATAAAGCCGTTCAGTATCCATGCCCATTCAGTTGGTTGCTTCTCAGGAGAGACTGCTAGTTATGGTGAAGATATGGCTTCTGTAGGTGTGGTGGACACCTGTCTATTGAGAACTGGGCCGAGAACACATTTATTTCACTTATTTAAAGATCACCCCAAAACCCCATTGGCTGTAAATTTCAACTGTCACATGAATGTGTTGAATTTGAATTGGTGATCTAGGGGTGAAAAGGGGTTGTAGTTCTATCACCAATCCCTGGAGCCATCCATTCTCCCTGCTGTCTTTTTTTTTTTTTTTAAATGATGTGTTTGTTCAAAAGAAATAGTCATCATTTTAGTTTGATGCTATGCTATTTGCAAACCTACTTTTGGAGGGATATGCTTTATTCTCCATGGTCTAATCAGAGCCTACTTTTCCTCCAGACATGAAAAATAAATTGTGAAACTTTTTGGGTAGTGTACACAGTGCATCATTGGTATTTTCCCTGGGAGAAAAACAAATCTGTTGTTGCAAGACACTGACCTCTTTAGCAAAGTAGGTAGATGGAAATCTAATGATGTTTTTCCTCTGAGGATGATGCGCTATAATTGTCAGTTAAATTGGGGTATTTAATACTAGTGGCTGCGTCTTTACTTACTGCTTAAATAATATATTGCAATGGGTTTAAGGAAAGTTCTTGAGTAAAGCAGATCATAATGTTTCTAGCAGCTATGGGGGAAGATTTTTTTGTGTTCTGGCATCACAATGAGGAAATGGTAGTTTATGAACTACCAACATAAATAAAACCTAGTTTTATTTATCTGAGAGCTTTAAATACACATGTAGTGTTGCAGCTGTGGTGGTCTCAGTATTTTAGCAAGATAAAATGGACAAGATAACAACTTGTTTTTTATTGGACCAACATCGCATGGTGCAGGAGACAAGCTTCATGCTTATGCTGAGCTTTTTTTTCAGATCTGGGAAACCTGCTCAGCGTCACAGCTATATACAAGGTGCAACAGATTGTTTAGCATAAGCAGTGACCCTGCATTTCAAGGTGAGGTGGACTGTCAACACCACTCCAGAGACATTCCCCAGCTTGGTAGCTGGGTGTACATGCAACACTGTCTAGTGACTGGACTAGGAGAATGGGGCAGGCACTTTCTCTTCTAATGATTGACTGTGAGCTTGCTTCTGCAGGGTACTGAGTGCTTGCAAGATCAGCACTTGCATTAAATGCCCAGCACCTCACATGATCTGGTCCTAATTAGTCACGGAAGTTATTTGACATGTTCCATGCCTCAGTTTCCTCACTGTAAAATAGGGATAATACTTCCCTGCCTCTCACAGGCTATCTGAGGCTTAGTTTGTTAATGTTTGTGAAAGACGTTGAGCTGCATGGGTGGAAGGTGCGCAGACGTGCAAATATTCCCAGTTCAGTTTACACCATGTTCTTGCTTTTGCACTTGCTACTCACAGCTTCACCCTGTATTTCTCCAGCCATTGTTTCTTGGTCGCCCTATCCTCATTTGTTCCCTACCAGGATCCACTTCCCTGGCACCTTCTTCCCAGAAGCTGTCGAATCCTTTTCCTTGGAGGGACTTAAACCTTGTCCATTGGCTGCTTTCTCCTCTTAGGAACAAAATGAGGCCTTGTAGAATCCACTGCTCGGGGCCAGGAATCTAGGGAGGAATCCTGCTCCAGGTGGGGCTCTAGATTTTGGTGTTCCCATAGGCTGTCTGCAAGGGGGGGCCCCTCTACATACCTTGTTGCTTCCTGTTCTCTGGCTGTTGTTCCTGACTGCACAGGCAAATCAAGTAGTTAAGCATCTCATTGACCTAAATTGCATCCATAATTATTTGTAGGTACAAGAAGGGTGAAACCAAGTTCTAAATACGTACTCCATTATAAATGTTCTTATAAATTGGGAGAATAATGCTGATGGGATGTGGAAATAATCCACAATAGTCTTGAGTTTTTCCTGGTGGAATAAAAAGAGAGCTCTCATTTTTAGGGGCTGGGGAGATGGAACCGAACAGGTCAAGTGGTGTTGATGGGTTTCCTTTGTAATCTAACTGCATTTTTGAAAACTATTTGGAAAATAACATAGTGAGTAAAAATGGTGTTTTCAGGGTTATTTTGGACTCCAGTATATTAGTCATAAGTTAAGAGTCCAATAGACTCCTGGAATTTCCATAA
This sequence comes from Pelusios castaneus, assembly GCA_007922175.1. NCBI lineage: Eukaryota > Metazoa > Chordata > Testudines > Pelomedusidae > Pelusios > Pelusios castaneus. Next base: position 8,248,530 of record ML685821.1, read on the forward strand.
GGATAAGGGAATAGCTTGCTATTAGCATCCCTATTAATTGTAGGTTGTGACCTGTGTTCTGTTTGTTATATGAGTAGAAAGATCAATGAATTTAGTCAAAGCTATACCAGCAAACTTGATTGACCTAAAAGACAGACATCATGCTAACACAATAAATGTTTTTCATCATTTTAGTTTAACTCGTACTAGAAAAGGTCTTTTTTTTTTTTTTTTTTTTTTTTTTTTTAATATAAGGAGGGATGGGAGATCTCTTAGAAATCTGATTTGACATGACTAATTACCGCCTTATTTCTACAACAGAAAAGATGTTGGGGCATGAGATTTTTAAATCAACTTTACACTGGACTTTTAGATTAAAGAGGAACAGGTGGAAGATTAATTTTTAATTTCTGCGTCTTTCACCCATCGTTCATTGGTGGAGAATTATTATAATTGCATAATATTGGTACTGTTTTTAAAAAATTGAGTTAAAATAAGTTGTGATTCAAACGACATGATTAGTGCAGAAGAACACTTTTAATTTTAAGGTTGACTCAGTCAGTGATTAATATAGAAATTAGTCATACATTTAAATTTTTTCCTAGCATGGGTCATGTCTAGTTTCACTTCTAAACCTGAAGGCTTACAATTTTATTTTCATTCATACTACATGTTTATACCAGATGTATCAATGAACCTGGCACTTACAGTGTTCTCAGTGTGTATATGTTGGAAAACTGCATCAAAAACATATTGAGGTTAATGTACATAAATCACATGATTAACTGATGACAAATTCCTTTTCATGTAGCTAAAAATAGTCAAAAATATCTAGAGTGAAGGATGGGCCATGTTCCATGTTGTGTGTTTGTGGTCAAATGGCTTTGCCATTCTGTCTTGGCTTTCTCATCTGCAAAACAGGGATAACAGCACTTGTATCACAAAGGTATATGGGAGGCCTAATTAATGTTAGTGTTTGGAGAGCCTTAAGGTGGAAAGTACTAAATGAGTGCTAAGTATTAGTAAACTCATTTCTTGATACCCTACCTAGGCTGTGGGTAGGCATTTTTATCAAGGTCTGTGTAATGTGTGTGTCAAAACGTTTTCTTGTGCACTTTCTAGGCTGAAAAACGGGGCTTTAAGGATGGAGTTCTAACTTCTTACTTTGAAATAAGTTGACGGTTTAATGTTACCCATTTGGGCATTTTTGTAATTTAAATGTTCAAATTCTATGATTTACTGCAATGAGTAATATGAAGTTGGAAGCTGGCTTCCTGAACACCAAAGAGAACCCAAATCACCAAATGTAATTGAATTTTGACACACACCATAGTCACTAGCTATTGTTTGCAGTAGCTATCCGATATCTTTCCTATGTCCTACAATGCTGTCATGTGAGTTTAGTGACCTGTTCGGTGTTTTTGTTTTTCCCTTCAGTTTCAAAATGTTGTAGTGATAAATAGCAGTACATGAAATACCAATGGTTTTGGTCAAAGTTGTTCATGCATGCATTATGTTTCAGTCATGAGGCATGCACTCTGAGCTTCGGGTTTGAAAGAAGGGAGAAACCCAAAGGAAATTCAGTTCCAATTCCGAGGTTTATCTGAAAGATGAACAATTGTTATGCTGAACTTGGGCTCAGCTCTGGTTTTGTAGTGGAACCCTACTGGCCAGTAGGCTTAATGGGCTTTTTTTGCTCCAAGGCTAGAGGGCCAACTTTTTGCATATTGTTACAATTACATGATCGAAAAATAAAGGCTTCAACTTATTTCACAGCACTAAGAGATTCATTATCTGGTCCCTCTGCAGGCGTGACACTAGGAGTTGAAAACATTTATTCCTGGAAGTTTGCTGACCTCATTGCATGATGACGGTCCATTTTGATATTTGGCATGATGAATCCATATGGTGAGCACATTGTTTTCTTCAAACAATGATAATGATCCCCTTGAGTTCAAACAGTGTTTGGCTTAATGCCCGTCATGTGGTGATTTACCAAATATTATACTTAAGGGATAGATATTTATCAACCATGAACAGGGAGTTGACTTACTTTTTGGCTAAGAAATCACTGGGCTTCCCTGAAAAAGGAAAACAAATATTTCTTCAGTATTTTGCTCTTTTACTATGTAAGTCCTCAGTATAAATCCATGCTTCCTATCCAACCTCGGTGCACAGTCATCGCTGATTGAAGCTGCTTGTGTGACAGGGAAGTGGTATAAATAATAATTACCTATTATTAGTGCTGTGGAGATTGCTTTAGAAATATGTATGCGAATATCCCTTTTCCTTGATTAAAAAAGATCCACCTTGCATTAAAAATGGTTTACTCTCAAAAGCAACTTAAAGTAAGCTAAATACGAAGAGTAAAAAACCGAGAGAAGGGGGGAAAGATTCCAAACCGCTTCTCTGTGGCTTTCACTGTAGATCAAGATAAAATTTACAAGCAGTAATGGTATAGGGCTGTTAGGGAAGCATGTCAATCAGGGCTTTTCAGTTCTGTGTCAGCTATACATCATCTATCCATGGAATACAGTCTGAACTAAGCATGTGGTTATTGTAGAGGATGTTAAAAGTGGAGAGCCAGATCCTGGCAAAAAGATCATCTATGATGCAATATTCCAGAAATTGTGTAATCTGCTGGGATCCTGTGGAGGAAGAACCTCTCCTATGGGACATTTCCTTAACTACATATTCATCATTGAGTGAAGTCTGGCTCTTTGCTTAACCCAGCTGCCATAAACGGTCAGCTTCTTGTGAAGGAAGAGGCAGTTCCTCCTCAATATCTGAGGGTGTTAGTTTGGGGGGCGGGGGCATGAAATGGAATAGGCTGTGTGGTCTAAGGACTTGACTTGTCCTGCATGATGAGGAAACTGAGGCACAGAGGGGGAAGCATGGAACTGCTCAGGGGCAGGGAAGCTTATTTGTGTAAGCTCTTGCTTCCAAAATAACTCCATGACCTTTATCTGCAGAGCAGATATTTTTCTTCATCTTGCCCTCCCTTCTGATGCAGAAGCCTGAAGAGCACCCTCAACATGACTGCTGGTGGGGTGAGGAGTTTTGGAGGAGGGATGTGTAAACCCTGGGTAAAGATTTAGCCCCTAAGTTCAGTACAGTCAGGTTTCATAGTTAAGTGTGTAAAGTGCTTTGGGTCTGGTATGGAGGAAGCTCTATAAAGGGCAGTTTTTTAAAGTATACTTTGCTTTCTGTGACTAATGGAATTTGCCTGACTTTTTCTTCAGCGATTCAAGTGGAATGTCACAACAGCCTCTTTTAATTGTCCACTTGGGCAATAATGGATAAACAAGTGGGTGGGTGGGAGAAGTAATCTGACCTGTCTTATGGACCATTTGCAAGACTTCATTTTCTTCCTCTAGTCTGTACTGAAAGGAAATGTAGCAACGTTTTAATACTTGAAAAATTGAATTAAAAAAAAAATCTTGCATCGGGAATAAAAGTAAATAGATCAGCCCAGCCTGATTTGTTGACAACGAACAGATATAAAACAGACCACTTGGTTCCAGTCTTCTAGATAACACACTTCCAAAAATGCCTTTGAAAGAGAGTTTACAACAGGTACCAAGAAGAAATTGAATCAGTGTGCAGCGCTGTCTGGTACAATATAGAAAGACAACAGAGTCCTGTGGCACTTTTAAAGACTAACAGATTTATTTATCGCATGAGCTTTCGTGGGAGAAGACTGCTGTCAACACACACTTCTAAATCAGTCTTTCAGATTCTCGCTCCTTAGCTTGTAGTGCCGGTGCCATTTTGAGCTTTTTCCTTTGTGCAGCGGCTAGTTCTGTCTCCATGTTCTACAAAAGAAATGAGTGGTGGTTGTATAAAAACCCTTGGTTTGGCAAGGTGAAGTGGAATTGCAGACATGTCATTGGTCGTTTGAGTTAGTTCCCTGTTTTCGTGTTGGTTAAAAGTTAAGGACACCAGAGTTCAAGTCTCGCACTTCAATTCAGTTGTCTGTCTATATTTTGGTATATTGTATAGTTCTGTTTGTCCTGCATTACTGTCTCTGCCTACTAAACTAGTAGGGATATATTAGACCAGCAGTTCTCAGCCACTGTCGGGACACATTACTGTGTCGGCAAACAGTGGTAAGTGTGTCGCGGAGTGCTGGAGTGGGAGGGCGTGGCTGGATTCGGGCAGTGGGTGGGCTGGTGTATTCTGTAGGGTGCGTGTCGCGACCCACAAAGGGTTGAGCACCACTGCATTAGAAGAACTTCATATTTCATCTTTTTCTGTTAGATCAAAAATTATTAATTTTCCCACAAATTTTATGGCAGCCATACTGTACCTTTTCTTCTGCACCACCACCACAGAATCAGAATTTCTATAGTGAATTTTAACAGTTCAGCCTAAGAGGTAACTTTTCTTCTGTGGAGATACGCCGTCCATATTTTATCTGCAAATCTTTTCTAAATTGCAAACATCAGTTCTAAGGCTATGTACACACTACCATTTTTAACGCGCAATAATCCTCTTCCGCATTAATTCTCCCGTGGCTGTTGTTGCGCGAGATCGCGTACACACTATGCTTGCTCTAACGGAACAAAGCCCCCCCCCTTCTGAGCGCAGTCCTCCAGGAAAGCGAAGGGGATTGTGGGTACGTATCCCAGAGTCCCCAGTATCATCTCCCGTGGTGCATTCCGCTACTGACGCTACCCAGCGGTTGCCAATAGCAACGAGCGCGAATTTCAAATTGAAGCAACCTTCTTCTCGGCACTGCCTTTTCAGAATCGACATGGATTCAGCTGTGATCTTGAATGCTGCCTTCAGCATTGTGAACACAGCCCAGATTCTGTTGCGGTTTGCCTTTGGCTATGATTCGGAGCATGACACGGATGACTCGGTCTCGGATGATGACAGCATTGAAAACCAAACGGACATTCTGATCAGTTTCGCGGACCAGCAACACAGCCTGAACCGCCGTGTTTGGTCCCGGCAGACGAGCACAGACTGGTGGGAACGAATCGTCCTTCAGCTGTGGGATGATGATCAGTGGCAACAGAACTTTAGAATGCGGAAAGCCACATTTATGGAGCTATGCCAGGAGCTTGCCCCTGCCCTTCGATGCAAGGACACGAGGATGAGACCCGCCATGACCGTGGAGAAGCGTGTGGCTATCGCACTTTGGAAACTGGCGACTCCAGACTGCTACCGCTCGGTCGCAAACCAGTTTGGGGTTGGACGCTCGACCGTTGGAGTGGCACTGTCACAAGTATGCAGAGCCATCAACCGTATTCTGCTCAGGAGGATGGTGACCCCGGGAAACGTGAGGGAGATCATCGCAGGATTTAATGAGTTGGGCTTCCCGAACTGTGGGGGTGCAATAGATGGGACTCACATCCCTATTCTCGCTCCCGACCACCTTGCCTCTGAATACATCAACAGGAAAGGATACTTTTCGATGGTTCTACAGGCACTGGTGGACCACCGTGGTCGCTTTATGGACATTAATGCTGGCTGGTCTGGAAAGGTGCACGATGCACGCATCTTTAGAAACTCTGGACTATTCAGAAGGCTACATGCTGGCACATTTTTTCCAGACGAGAAAATAATTGTGGGCGGTGTAGAGATGCCAGTGGTGATACTTGGGGACCCCGCCTACCCACTGATGCCATGGCTCATGAAGCCGTACACCGGGAAGTTGGATCCTGACAAGGAGCGTTTCAATTACCGGTTAAGTAGATGCAGAATGGTTGTGGAGTGTGCCTTTGGCCGTTTAAAAGCGCGCTGGAGAGCGCTGTATGGCAGGCTAGATCTCCACGAGGACAGGATCCCATTAGTTATTTCGGCTTGCTGTGTTCTTCACAATATATGTGAAAGCCGGGGGGAGAGATTCAGGAACTCTTGGACCACTGAGGCACAACGTCTGGAAAATGCCTACCAGCAACCAGACACGAGGGGTATCCGGGGGGCGCAGCTAAGGGCAGTTCGCATAAGGGATGCGTTAAAAACCCATTTTAGTACTGTTGGTTAAAATTGTACCTTTGAATATAGTTACTAACCATTTCCTATATGTTTCAACTGTTAAAAATTAAGCTTTAGAAATTTTGTGTTTTTCCCCTGTAAACATTCATTGAATCAAAAACCGTTAATGTTAAATTAATGAAACAAATAAAGAAAGTCTGATTAAGTTTAACAAGGATTCAACTTTATTTAATTAACATTGATCAAAACTCGGGTTTGAGGGGAGTAGGGACTAAAGGTGGGTGTAGGTGCGGGACTCAACTACATATGTTGGGGGAGGGGTTCTGTTAGGGTTACACCATGGATGTCCATGGTGGTCTAAAAACTGTCTGGGGGGGGAATGTGGCGTGGATGCACTGAAAGGCATATGAGGCTGATGATGGGGGGTGCGAGCCTGTAGCAGACCGACCATGGTCTTGAGGAGGTTGGTCTGCTCCTGCATGATGCCTATCAGGGCATCCTTCTGCTGCTCTCTCCTCGCACTGCTCTGTCTCCTGTCCTGCCTGCACTGCCTCCTCCATTGCCTTGTCTCCCTCGCAGAAGCCTCATGGAACTGCATGAGCTCCTGGAAGACGTCTTCCTTGCTCCTGCGAGGCCTCCGCCTTATCCTCCTCAGACGCTCAGCTGCAGCTGTAGACTGTCCACCGAAGGTCATTCCTGTTCAGATATGAAAAATGTAGAATGCCGCTATTGTTCTCGCCACGGTCAGGAGCAAATGATGTTGTTCTCCCCACACATTCCTTCAATACACAAGAGGGGACCTATGGGGGGGCGGTAACAGATTTCCCAAAGCTTGGTACGGGTTGCAGAGCTAGTACAACGGAGAGTTGACTATTGCCACACCAAGTTCTGATCCCGTGCCCGAGATGGCTGAAATAGAGGCAGATCTCACACTGCTTAGAGTGCCTCTGCAAGCGAGAATGCATCTCCTTCATGTTGCCGACTTCAAGCCGGGACCTTACGCTGCAGGACTGTGCGCAGCAATGTTGCCCGCAGGAGTGCTTGCGAGTCTGAAAGGAAGAGTGTCCCTGAATGGTGGAGTGCAAAGGAATGCTCTACCATGTAATCTCAAGAGAAGACTCTGGAAATATTTGGATGACGCGTTCAGTGAGTTGAAAGGGAACGACTACTTGGAAATCGAGGCATACATCGATGACCTTTTTAAGTAATGCTAGTAACACCTTTACAGTTCTGTAAGGAACAGAACTGAGGACACCGAAAACAAAAACCCCTTGCAAAAAAACCATGTCTACGCTGAGCTGTAGCACCTAGAATAGAGGACATTGCGAACGGGACTTACCAGAGCTGCCTTCTGATGATTCCTGGGTAGGCGTGGAGAAGGAATCAGTGGAGCTTGTTTCTGGCTGGGTGGAAAATAACTCCTGGCTCCCCGGGTCAGTGGCTCCGTTCTCTCCGTCCTCGTAGTCTTCTTCTTCTGATTCCTCGTCCACAATTGCCTCGTCGCCTTCTGCTTCCTTCTCTGTTTGGGGTGCAGTCTCCGAGGTGTCTACCGTGCAGTTCGGGGTGGTTGTGGGATCGCCGCCCAGGATCGCCTCCAGCTCCTTATAGTACTTGCACGTTGCTGGCGCGGAGCCAGAGCGCCGGTTAGCCTCTCTGGCTCTGTGAAATGTTATCCGCAGCTCCTTCACCTTTGCCCGGCACTGCAGGGTGTCTCGCTCGTACCCCTTTTCGGTCATGGCTTTGGATATTTGACCGAAAATGTCAAAATTCCTCCGGCTGCCACGTAACTGTGACTGCACGGCGGACTCTCCCCAGATGCCGATCAAGTCCATCACCTCTGCTGCTGTCCAGGCTGGAGCTCGTTTGCTGCGGCGCGACGACATTGCGAGCGAAGCACACAGAGGCAGCAGCACCGAACAGCGAGGCAGAAGGGAGAGTGGTGAATTCAAAAATTCGCGGGACAGAGGAGGAGGTCGGGAAAAATGACGTCACGACGATAGAGTACAGGCGGAAGTGCAGAAGGGATGGAATTTGAATTGTGGGCCATTTCCGTTATATTCACATTGCGCGATAAGCGTACACACACTGGCAATCGCGCAACAACTATTCCGCGTTAGCAGCAACCACGCTCGTTTAGGTGGTTTACATTTTGCGCAAAAAGAAGGGACTTAACGCGGAATAACTGTAAGTTGTGTGTGTACGCTCTGTTTGTTATTGCGCATTAAAGGGCTTTATCGCGCAATAACTTTGTAGTGTGTACAAGGCCTAAAAGTCAGCCAAGTAGCTGTTGAGATAGATAGATAGATGGATATAAGACTTCATTTTAATGTATCTATTGAGAGGGAATTGTAGAATCTTGCTGTTTTAATATCTATCCGGTCTAACATTTATAGAGGGCGTAGCACTGTAATATTTAATAATAAGCTTAGATAAATCATATAACCAATAATAAGCTTAGATAAATCATATAACCAAGATATTTGGCTGCTATGCTCTTTTGATGGCATTTGGTATTGTAATAGTGTTTACCCTGTACCATGCAGATGTCTGTTCCTCACTTTGCATAAGTGATGAGTAATTTAGCCCTCCACTAAACCAAAAATGTCCACCCTTTCCAAAGTAACAGAAATACAAATAAGTCCCATTTGTCACCCAGTCTCCCTGGGTCACAACCGCTTGAAGGTTTGTCATTCTTCTTTAGTCTGGAAACAGCAGCAACACCACCTGATAGGCCCTCAGAGTCTAAAGTGAGTTCACAAGCTCCTTCCTTCTTCTCCAAGAGCCACCTTTGGGGCCCTCTACAGTGCAACTGATGTCTGGTCTAACCATCTTCTCTCCCCCTCTGCGAGGCTATGCCTTTGATCTGCCATAAGCAGTGCCTCCTCAGGGTACGTACGACATAGAATAGCATTATGTTTCAGCCCTCCAGCAAGAATTTCATACGTTTTTGGCTTGTATCTCTGTGTAATGTGAAATCCAGCAGAAAACAGTGGGATAGTTTTTTCAGTTGTTTAAAAAAAATACTGCTTTGCTTCCTCTGTTATGAAATTTGTCCATTCATCCATAAATTGGGCCACTCCATGCATTTTTTAAAGCTACAAACCTTATTGGGTATTGAGGAAGCTGCAGGCATGGCAGGTGATCAACCACCTCCTTTGGTGTGGGAGTAAAGAGACTATGTTTGTGCTCAAATGGCCCCCTTTTGGTGGTGGTGATAGTTGTGGGTCTCAGTGGCTAGCTAAGGGCCAGCATTGAAAAGTGTGAGCTCCCTTGAGCTCTTCCTGTGGCAAAAATATTGTGTTCAGATGGCATCTTGCCACGTGGAGATGTTTTTATTTTGGGGCTCAACTTGAAAAATAGGCCTCCGACCGAAGTATAATATGATGCCGGCAGGCTCCAGGGGCGCAACTTTCTGAGACCATTAGCCCTAGGATTTGAGGTCTGGGAAATATGTATGGGTTTTTTTTAGTAGAATTAACGTAGGTTTAAGAGAGAGACTATTTTGAAGATTAACATAGGCACACTAATTATGTGAAACCAAATGAAAATACTCCGATTCATCTTCGTGGTAACAGCTCACCATGTAGCAGAAGTTCCTTTTATGTGAAACATGTTTAATTTTTTTTTCTACCTCTCTAGAGTAGTGAGTGACCGTCCTGACTGCTAGAAGTGCAGACTTTGTATGCTTATCCTGAATTTGCTGAAGAGAAAATAACCAAAGCCTCTTGCTTTCTGTTATACCAAAGTAACAGACCAACTTTGATTTACAGCAATAGCCCTCTGAAAGAGACTCAGAAATGACTATGGTGTTTATAAACAAATGTTACCTGCCCTTCACTGATGAAAGAACAAATTAACTGAATCTCAGTATTTTGGGTAGAATTGCAGCTCTCTTATTAAAATGAAATAAATAAGGTGGGTGGGTGCCATATAACGAGAAAAAAACTTCACCGTGACACCTTCCTGCACCTGCACCTTCTGTTTCTTTTTTTTTTTTTAAGATAGATCTCCGTAAAGCCCACCATAGATGAGAAGGACAAATTGGTCATGATGCAGATAGCGAGAGTGAGTAAAGGCCAGTTGGAGGACTGATTAAAACAAATTTGACTCCCCGCCACACCTCCCATTCTGGGGAAGGCTTTTCTTCCCATTCTACTCCTTCTCCGCAGACCCTTGCTCCTGGCCTGCGCAGGATGGGCTTGCTGTCTTCCTCCTAATGCCGAGACTTTGATCTTCCTGCCCAATGAGCAGCCCTAACTCATTTCAGCCGGCAGCTATTTGCTGATCCTACTCAGCAGCATGCAGCATCATTGTCTACTGTGCTGCCCTCTGACCTGCTACTGTGTCTGGGCCCCAAAATGTGTAGTCTCAACCCTCTGGATCCTGTCAGTTTAGTGAGATGTGACCATCTTGCTATCAGTTTAACACATGGGATAAAGACGAGAGAGATGAGTTATATGTTTTCCGTTTGAGCCCTGTGTATTGGGCTAGAGACACTCAAAATAACACTGTCAAGTAACTTTTTCCCTAGCCAACTACTTAGGTATGTGGCAGTGCCCTTTTTAGAAACCTCAGATATTTTTTCCCGCCTATCAGATTTTGTCCCTTTTCCATCTGGCAAATACATTTTTTCCTAGCTGCTGACTAGAACTCAAATTAACATAGTTATTCTTGCTCAAAAGCTTGAGGCCCCTTTCCTGCAAAGGTATCTGCCTGAACGGCCCTTTGTGCCGTGTGGAGTCCTGCTGCCTTGAGGACAAGGGTCCAGATGTGTGACTTTTCACAGGATCATAGACTGAATCTGTGCTGCCTTATCTTGACAGCCTGTCTTTGTGTCTCAGAATTACGACAGACGTTAGCAGCTGCATGAATTGTTTGTTAGATTTTTACACCACCCACCAGTGCAAAGCTGGATCTACAGAGCAATTTTGTGTTTGTGTTTGTGTTTCTTAAATTCACTCATGGGGCAGTAGATTCATTTAGTTGATTTCACCATGCTTTGACTGTATACATCAAGTGCTCATGTTTTGTATTAAAACCATTAGGAATCAAAGAAGCTACGTTTAGAAAACCGGTTAGATCATCTAGCCCAACCCCCTGCCAATGTAAAATTGGTTCCCAGTGTTTTTATCCAGTCTAGTTTTAAAAGTTTTGGAGCCAATGAGCTTTCACTGCTACTCTCAGGCTATTTCATAGCTTAATATATCTTACTGACACTTTCCCTAAAATGGCATGCATTACTCCTAGTTATATTTACGTGTGCCACATGCTAGATTTCCTTCCCTTCTTTGTGTTTATATCCTTTTGAATATTGATACTGTTATCTCATGTTACCCCACTATCACTTAGTCGAGCTGTATGTGTGTAACCCTCTTCACTTTCTTTCTTAAGTTGATCCCTCCAGCCTTCTCACCACTTTCCTTGTAAAATGGAGTCCAGAAATGGAATATAATATATCTAAATGTGGTTGCAGCAGAGCCAGAGAGAGAAAGAATACGTGTATTTTTTAGCTCTCCTACCTCACTGCAAACTCATGCCTAATTTATTGTTTCTTACATTACCTTCTTGTGGGGGTTCATGAAAATAATTTGTTTTATTCAGCTGGATTCTTATCCCCTGAAGTTTGCTTTGTGCTTCATGTTTGAAAGCATGCAAAGTTTCACGGAGAAGTTGAAGTGACCTCATCAAATTTCACTGGCTTCATTCTGGTCACAAATGTGTGCTAGAATCTGTGAGGGGAGGTAATGCTGCTTCAAGCAGAAAGTCCACCTGGTGGTCAAGGGAAAATGCTGCTGGTTTCCTCAAGTTCTGGCCGGTGGGCCCCCAACTTTATGGCATGCTCTCTGTAGATCCCCAAGATTAGACACAGGCCCACTGCAAAACACTTTTGTCTCCTCTGCCTCACTGCTGCATCATTTTGATCATCCGGGCCAGTGGAGAGAAGTATGAGGCCTATGGTATTAAAAAAGAAAGAGAGAATAACTAAAATGACTTGTTTCCAATCTGCATTTCCTGCTTTTTTTACCCTTTAGTGCAGTCTTCTGTTTTCAACGTTCATTTATGTAAGTCACCCAGTTTCTCCTTCATCTTCTGATAAAATTGTTCATGCTTAACGAGTTACCTCAAACTTCCTGCTGATTTGAGTGTCAAAAGTTTGTATGGATCAACTTGTTAATCAGCTATATAGTCTGAAGAGCTTTAGTCAAGATCAGCATTGTCTCCTTTTCCAGTGTGAGTAATCCCCAACCTGCTGAATCATTCTCATTATTGGCATTTTTAATGGTCATAGTCATCCTTGTTGTTTGTACGTTATGCCCTGAAGGGGCTATTAAATATTACCAAAGTTAGGGAAAGTTTTACTGTATAAAATCCCTTTAATGAATTGTAAATTGATATCTGCCTTAGTAATAATACTGCCTCCTTTTGATTTGCAATATCCTTTTATTTTGGTGTCACCCAAGGGCCCAGATTGTCAAATTCTGGGTTGTCCAACCCATGGCCTGGGGAAAGGCTGCTATGTGACCCACCAGGTGCAGCAGCAGGACCCCCTCCCCCCCCCACACCCTTCCCATCTAGCTAGAGCCAAGGAGCAGCCAATTTCCTCCTCTCCAGCCCTATGCACCCACCAGGACTCAGGAGCAGAGATAAGTGTGGGAGATAAGCTGTTTCCAGCTGGGAGGACTCCCCTTGGGAGGCTAAAGCTTTTCCTTCCACTAGATGCCCCTTTCCCCTGCATGCTGGCCAAGCCCAGCAGGAACACAGGCCAGTCCAGCACCCCTGGAGTCCATACCCTGCAGCAGCCCCAGCTGGCTGGGACGCTGCTCTGTGCAGTGCGGCAGCAAACTGCAATAGCCTGGCTGGGAGAAGCTGCCTCCCCTCTCCATCCAGGCTGGTTGCTGGGGCCAGGGGCCATGTGAACCAGAGCTCCCAGTTCCCTCTTCTCTGTATCTCCCGTTTTCAGACCAGTTCATTTGGGTACCAGTCTGGCAGCCAGCCCAGGGCAGGGAGGGGAAACCTCTTCTCCCAGCCAAGCCCCCACAGGCAGGAGGGACCAAGGTTGGAATTGTATCCTGTCTACTTGCTCAGCTGCCAGGAAGAGTAGCCAAATGGGCTTTCGGGCACAATGGGAGAAGGACAGAGCCACCCCCTCTACCCCATAAGTGGGGCAGGGGGTGGGGAGAGCGTGGTGGCCATGGGCAAGTGAGGGAGACTTGTGAGTCGTTACCAGTTGCATGTCCTCCCCCCATCCCTCTTCCAAAACTCCTCACCCCACTAGCACCCACCAAAAAAAATAAAAGTTGGCACCTGTACTCCCATTCCCCAGCTGTCCCGTCTGCACTCCCCCATCTGAAACTTGCTCGCTGGCCCCTGAGTGAGAAAAATAATTTAATGTTGCCCCTCACACTAAAAAGTTGGACTCCTCAGCTCTAGTTTATGAAAGGAACTTCCATCCAGGTCACTGAAAGATTCCCCCACCCCCCACCCCGCTTTAAGGCAGTAGGATTGCAACCTTAATATGCACTCTGCTGTTGTATCTCACTGTATTGTATATCATGTGGTTACTAGAACATAGCCCACCATATGGACATGGCTTTTAACACCAACTCGATGTGGCCTGTTAGGTGTCATATTCCTGCAAGTGTGCTGGTCTTCAAAACAGCCACCTACTTCTTGTGTTTACACTGTCCCAAGGGGACTTGATTCCACCTTGTTGTGTTCATCCTTGGCTTCTTTGCCATATATGTGCACATATGTAGTATATATGTTACACAAAAGAATTATGGTTAAGGTTGCCAATACACATCAGTAGCTTGAATGCTAATTGAAGGGCATCATAGTTTGATGAGATCTAAGGTCATATAAACGCTTCTTTTTAAATTAATTCTTTGTCTTGCCTGGACAAACCTTGGCAGATTTTGAGTTGTGCATAATACAAGTGAACTCTATCTCTGCTCCTTCCCTCAAATTTGAGGTAAAGCCTGAACAGTGTTTGAAAACATGAACATTTGCTGCCAATTTCATTCAAGCATGGAGGTAAAATTCCAGCACATCTGTGTAAAGAAGATTCTTCCCGCTGTTTGGAATTGATATGTGAAAATGGAGCATAGTAAACTCATTGGCTGTGTCTACACTTAGAAAGTTAAGTCGACTTTGAGAGTCTACACAAGACTCTTAAGTTGACTTGCGGAGGTTTGAGGGGTGCATTGTGGGAAGTGTGTCAGCATGGCAGCAAAGGTGGTCTCCTCTCCCCTGGCCATGCCTTCAGAAGAGGAAATGAGCTCAGCCCCTTCCCATTGTGCTGGCAACTTGGAGCCTGAGCAGGTCATGGACCAGCCTCTTCTCCTGCGCTTTGCCAGGCATCTGCGTGACACCTGCCAACTAGTGGTAAGGCTTCTTCGGCTGTAGAGCAGGCCTGTCTGGCAACTCGCCAGCGTGGAGGAGGACGACAGCCTTTATATTCAGAAATTATAAATTCATCGACTCCAGAGCTTTTAAATACAATTTTCCATTTCTCTGAGATGTTGTTTTCCCTCTCTAAGACTGAGATACTTCTAATGTTTGTTTAGACAAGCTTATTCTGCCAACAGAAAGTCAGTTGAGTGATAATTGTTCTGTTCTTGGATCCATAATCCTATAAAGTTTATGTGGTTGGAATAATCTTTCTGAGTTTGTAAAAGATTATGCAATCTGTGGTAAAATGTCCCACTTTCTGAGTATCTCATCTCATTAGAAAGACAGTTGCACATTTGTGTTTTTTTTTCCCTTAAGGACCTTGAGGGAGAAAACATATCATTTCATCATCAAATAATACTACTTGGCACTTTGCATTTTCAAAGAGCTGTACAAACATTAAGTAATTAGTCGTTACAACAAAATTGTATAATAGTGAGTAATTATTGTTTGCCTTATCTAACAGGTGGGAAACTGAACCAGAATGGTTCAGTGACTGGCTTTCGGCCATGAAGTGGAGGGTAGGGCGAGTAATTTTTGGTGAAACTAGAACTGTAGAGGTACTGGCTCTCAGTTCTGTGCTAAGACAGCACCACACCCTTTGCAAACTCTCCCTGCTAATGAAAACTTTATTTAAAAAAAGGTAAGATGAATTTATGTCAACAGTAGAAGAGGAGAGAGAAATGTTCAATCAGATTCTTCGAGAGGATGTCTCTTTTTTTTTTTAAATGATCTAGTCTCACCTTGTTAACCATAATTATTTACTTGTAAAGTGACAGTGTGACTTGCATAGTGATTTTATGTTTTTTGGAAATTCTGAAGAGATGATCCCTGCCCCCAAATTAAGAATTCTAAAACCAAACCTGCAATTGGATTCAGGTGGGCAGAACCCTATTGACTGCATAAATCTGCTTGTTTGGATTCGAGTACAGGAGTCTGTGCTAAGCAGAAATAAGGAATAAGGCTTGAGATGTGACTAAAAAGGGAATGATCAAGCAGAGTTATCAGATTAAGTGGTGAAATATCTTGTTTCATGTTGGCTTGTTTTTGATATATATAGTGTTTTGATTATTGCTGATTTGATTGAGTGACATTTCTCTGTGTGCTCGTATGTATGAGAGAGAGTGGTTAGTGTTTGTTAGCTTATTCCAAAGGGGTTGCCATGTTAGTCTATTGTAGAAAGACAACAGAGTCCTGTGGCACTTTTAAAGACTAACAGATTTATTTATCGCATGAGCTTTCGTGGGAGAAAATCCCACTTCGTCAAAGCGTCTGACGAAGTGGGATT
>ML685821.1:8264593-8318716 GCA_007922175.1 Pelusios castaneus
TCCTGGGAGATGCAACCCCCCGGAAACGTCTAGCAAGTGTTGTGTGCTAGAGCTACTCACTCCATTTCTGTTTTTCAGAGCATGAACATGGGTGTGGTTCCGGTAGCTTTTAATTCCTGCCACAGCCAGATTTACGAATCCTTAACCTAAGGGCTGGTCTATACTGCCATGCGATTTCGGTGGCAATTGAAGGGAGATAGCAAAGTACTTAAAATATCTTCCAAAGGGGGAGCCGTGTTCGTCTCTAGGTCAGCCAAACAAAGGAGTCCTGTGGCACTGTTAAAGACTAACAAATTTATTTATCTCATGAGCTTTCGTGGGAGAAAAGCCCACTTCGTCAAAGCGTCTGACGAAGTGGGATTTTCTCCCACGAAAGCTCATGCGATAAATAAATCTGTTAGTCTTTAAAAGTGCCACAGGACTCTGTTGTCTTTGTTAGCTTAGACAGCCATGTTTTGATTTACCAGAGCAGTGGTTCTCAACCTTCTGCGGGTTGCAACAGGTTTGGCAGCAAGCGTGACCCTACAGGGCATACCCAGCCCTTCCTGGCCCTACACCCCCCCCCCCCCCCTCCAGCTAAATCCAGCCCCTCCCCCCCAGCTCTCCGTAACACACCACTGTGTGGCAACACAGTATGTCCTGACACAGCGGTTGAGAACCGTTGTCGTACTAAAGTGTAGGAAAAATAAATTATTAGAGGTGGATTGATGAATCAGTTTTGGAGGCCTTCCTCCCGCCTATTCCTTCCATCCCACTCCCTACTTCAAACTTTAAAGCTGAAATCAAAATGAACCTTTTTTGTGGTGTCTGGAAAATGTTCTTTATATTTCTGGATTCCAGCTGGGACTGGAGCTAGTAATAATAGAAATAATAGGAGGAAGTTTTGTTTAAATAAGGTCCCCAGCCCAGTTGTGTGGACTCCTGATATTCTTACACAAAAAGAAACTGAATTATGCACTCAGAGAGATCCACGGGATTTTTTTTTCCTCCCCCGTATCCCAAACTTTAAGAGCTCAAAACTTTAAGTTGGATCAGGCTCCTTTTGAGATTCTCATTAGTAGAACAGTCTTAGAAATCAGTGACTCTGGCTAAGGATTAGCAGGGCACCAAATTTACCGTTGTTTGACTAATATATGCATGAGGCACTTTACAAAACAGAAAAACAACAGTGTCTTGTGGCACTTTTAAAGACTAACAGATTTATTTATCACATGAGCTTTCGTGGGAGAAAATCCCACTTCATCAGACACTTTGAAGACAGTGGGATTTTCTTGCACGAAAGCTCATGCGATAAATAAATCTGTTAATCTTTAAAAGTGCCACAGGACTCTGTTGTTTTTCTGCAATAGACTAACACGGCTACCCCTTTGGAACTTTACAGAACAGGTAATTCACTTAATTGAATTATCAAATTAAGAAATCCCTGATAGATTAGACATGTAAATCATACTAATAATCTTCAACTGCTAGTGTTAGTTATGCTAAAAATAATTTCTCTGGGATAAAGAAGACCGAGTTTTATTTGGTCATTTCCAAAGAATAATGAAGATAAACTAAGCTGAATAATGCCAGAGCCAGATAATTTGTTTGGGAATTTCAGGTAGTTCATCTGTTTGGTGAAAAGGGGCTGGGGTAGAGAAATGGGAATCGTACCAGGATTATTTTCACCTTGTTTTTAAAAATATCCCGCCGTGCTTCCCAAAAGGTTTCCAAAGTGGCTTGCACTGCTTATGTCTGGCTCACACTGGATGAACTTTTTCTGACAAAGGTCTTGCATTACTAACCATCCTTATTGTGGGTATGCGCTATTTAGTGGGTTGCTAAAGATGATGGCTGTTTTTCAGCTCTCATTAGAAATACAAAACCCTATCTGTGCATCTTCGAGTTCAAGACCGAACCAGCAGCCGGGCATACCCAGTTGTCTATTCTACACCAAGTAGGGAGGGTGATAGGAGCTTTTTATTTCTGCATTTCAGGCAAGAAATATAGTTGTCTCTTCATAAAATAAATTTCCAGCTGGTGCACATGATTTTTTTTTTTGCTTCCTCTTTTTAAAAGCACATTATAAAGAGAATGTGTTTTAATTTTCAGCTGCCTGTTGGTAGTAATACTGTAGTATTTTATCTCCAAATTGTGTGTGTGCGTGTGGTGAGGAGTGGGGAAGCAGGAACTAATAAGAGTTCTCCCATGTGTGTACTTGGTATGTACGCAGGCATATCTGAGACCAAATTTGGGCCTTAGTCTTTTTTACTTGTCAAATGATTTCCCTCTCCTTTTTGCCATTCAGAATGTATCTGAAAGTATTATGGCTGTTTTGTTCAACTCCTGCTACATACTGCAACTTCATAGTGCTTTGTCCTCCCACAGCACATTTGTTCATGTACCTGAGTCATTGACCAATGTCAGTACAGCTCTGAGTGTTTACATGTAGACTATCCTGAACTAGTAACCCTCTTCCCACTGAATGAGGGGTTCTTGGTTCTGTGTAGGAACTGCTCCTCTTCAGTCAAATGTGGTTTCAGGGTCAGCAGAAGAGCACAAGATAGTCGTATGAAAGTCTGCAAAACTAAAATGTATGTGTATTTAAAACTTCTACAGGATACTGTGATTATCTTTATGCTGTGTTAAAATATACATACATTAGCAATTGGCTTTATTATAGGTGGTGTGGGTAGTCCCCCCTATAGTTTGTGGTTGCAAGACACTTCCTATTAGACTTCGGTTTCAGTTGCTTATAACTGCCAAACTTGAACCCTCCCAGTTAAGAAAACTTCCAGAAACTTCAGCCTGAGGCAGACACCCAGCATAGAAAATTCCAGCAAAAATGGTTCAGGTGTTTCCAAGGACAAGTTGAAAGTAAATACATTGCCCGTGTTAATTAGCTGTAAGAAATACTTTGAAAAGCACTAATGCCTCCATTTTCTGGAGATTGGGCAAGGGGTTGGGCCTTATTACTTTACTTATGAAAATTCACCAACGTTTGGCCATGTTATAAGCCTGTGGGCCAAACTGCGCTTTGGAAATCTTGGTTGGGACTTGTTAGTTTGGCTGCTGAACTTCCTGAGAATCCATCTGTTCTTCATGCTTCAGCCCTGCATGCCACCCCCACAAAGCAACCTAGAAGCTCCATCCTGGAGCTGGAGGGACTTTCTCTGCAGTTGCTGTTTCTGGCTGCTGTCAGGCACCAGAACTGAGAGCTGGGAGACTTTCCTATATTCTTAATATTCCACCTGCTGGTGGTGCCTAGGCACGGAGGGAGAGGAAGCAGTTTGCCTTAGCATGGAGGTGGGTAGATGGGAACTGTAGTCAGAAACAGTGAGAGACAGAAACCAGAGGGGTAGGCAGAGGCGGAGAGAGTGGAAGGGAGCTGGAGACATGGGATGGGAAGTTGGGTAGGAGCAGTGGGGTGAAGGTTCAGGAATTGGAGGGTAGGGTGCGGAAACCAGCTTGTGGGGAACAGGGTAAGAAGGGTCTATAACCACCAGAGCATATGTCCCTCCAGAACCTGAAATTAAACCCAGGAGTCCAGAGCATATTATTCCGCTGTCAGCAAGTAGCAGTAAATCCCAGTTGCAAAGCCATTCCCCTCTGGTTCACGATCCATGTCATCAGCCTACTTCTGGCACAACTTTGGGCTTGTACACACTACCGCCTTATTGTGCAGTAAGAGTGCGCTTCAGAGCCCTGGCCATGGGGAAGACTGGCTGCTGCAGAGCTTCCCCAGGGCTGGGACTCTGCTGCCGCCTGGGCTTGAGCCCTGCTCCTGGGAGAACAGCCACCCCCAGTGGGGCTCCAGCGGGGCAGGGCAGCCACAGGGACCCCCCAGGGCAGCTCTACAGCCCTGTGGTGGAAGGGGGGGTGGAAGCAGCCCTGCTGCCAGCCCAAAGGCTGGCTGCGTCAGTGCATGGTGGGATAGGTGTCCACCATGCACTGCTCCTTGTAACGAAAATTCAAAGGAGTGAACACTCCTTTTCGTTACAAGGGGTGCTGTGTGGACGGGGGAAAGTATTATAGTTATAACGCTTGCTTGTCCTGCAACAACTTTATTGCGGGACAAAACTCTAGTGTGTACATAGCCTTATTCTGTTTGCTTAAGTGGTAGAGGTTTGTGCTTTGGATTTAATGGTCCAAACCCTGCTGACAAATCCAATTTGTGGGTCAGTACGGTTCCATGTGGTGTAATTGCCCCCTCCCCATTTGTCATTTTTTTGTTAGGAGATTATATTGAGAATATTTGAATTAATATGTTGGTTGCAAACTACAGCATCCGGATGTTAAGAAATCCCATCCTCCAGGCTCCCTCTACTACCTTAATTCAGGTCTTGTGTGTGTGCATGTGTTATGATAGTCTTTAATGCATGTTGCATTCATCTCCTAAAATATTAATTTATAGATACCGTCTGTAGAAGAATAACAATGTAAAATAACTCCACTATGCGTATTATATTAAGTGAAGGACCTGAAATATCATGATTGATGCTTATCTAATTGAACATGCAAAACTCAGAGGTTGGAGTGGTTCTTTCTGTGCAAGAAATCACACCAGCTGGTGTCAGAGACAAACATTTGCTAACTAACTTGCATAACAGCAGCCAACTTCATGGATCCCAACATGCTTTAGAAGCTGCATACCTTACATGTACATGCATCCTTGGACTGGAAGATGCCAGCCTACCTGGGCAGCACAATGCTGGATAATGCAGTGTGTTTGGGAGACTTTGTTTGCTGGGGTACCGAGGCAAGCTCCTGCTCTTTTGGAAAGGTTATGTCATCTTTAAGATCTACAGAGAGCAGCAAATAGGACCTGAGCGTTTTATAACCTTGTCAGTAAAATTTCCATACAGCAAATGGCATGTTTCTCAATATATGTATCTCAAGAGGATGAATTGATGCTGCCAAGATTGGAACCAGTGATCCCTAGGAACCTGAGTGTTTCCAGCCTGATAATTAAATCAATAAGCCTTCCCTCTGACTAATCAGGCAACTGATTAAGGTTTTGGAATTGGAAAAATGTCAAGGTGCGGATGATAAGGTATAAGTGGTAACATTGCTTTAAATAGCCATACAGACTCTATAAAGCTGAGGTATCAAATCGATTTGCTATGGTGGGCAATGTTCCCTCTAAGCTGATGATGCAGCTGAGCAAGTTATGGTAGTCGCTGAGCGGCAATTTGTGAGGCACGGTGCCGCATGGGCAACAGTTTTTTGGTGCCAAAAGCATAGCATGCTGAAGTACCTTAATTCTACAGAAATGCATAAATGTTGTCTTTTCGTTGGAACTTTAATAAAAATGTTAAACTGAAATACTGTAGTTTTATTAATTTACTAAACAAATGTGAGACGGTGACACCTGCTGCCTATCTCGCCTCTACCGTCATCTACACCTCATAGTTTCTGTCGCCTGTATTTTGCCATGTGATCACAGACAAATTACAGCATGTGCCTCTATAATTAATGGTCTCACAGTCACTGTATGTTGAGCAGTTGCTGTCTTAAGTTCTGGCCTTGACCAGACTTTTTGCCCAGCACCGTCATGTCTATATTTCTCTGCAAAGGCTGTAAATGTTTGCTCCATAACAATTCAAATCCGAAGGGAATCTTCTAAATGAATCTTTAAAGATGCTCTGAAACTGTACTGTGGAGTTCACAGATGATTTAAGGAACACACTCCATCTAACTATTTATAGAAATAGATCCCAGTAACGATTCATAAGAAATAATTTAAGTCTCTTTCTTGACAGATAGGTCAGGATTTTCTTTATTTTAAGCTATTAACTATTCAAAATGCTTTATTTGACAACTGAACAGTTGTAAAAACTGCAAAGCTCCGTCTTTACTAGCATTTTATAGTGAGCTAGCTAAATGGCGAAATCTCACTGTAAGCACACCTCTTTTCTGAGCAGCGAAGACGATGCTTTCATCTCGGAAACTGTGTGCTCTCCTACCATCACTGCCACCATCGGGCTGCGGGGGGGGGGGGGGGGAGGGGGAAAGAGGAGGGGTGGGAAGGCTGGGGCTGCCGGCGTAGGAGAGAGGCGGGGGTGAAGGCCGGGGCTGCCAGGGAAGAAGAGAGGTGGGGGGGAGATGGGGCTGCTGGGCGTCTGTGTTAGGCGTGTGGGAATGTGACGGCTGCTGTGCGGCCGCGCACCCGCGCAGCTTAGAGAGAACATAAACGGTGGGCCAAATTTGACTTCAAGTGGGCCATACAGACAGACAAAAATTAAATCAAAATACTATGGCATGAGTGCAGTCGTGGGCTGGATGGAAGAGGTTCGCGGGTCACATGTTTGATACTCCTAGTCTAATGCATACTTGTCGAACGGTAATTTAGAATAGGCATCTCTAGGGACTGACACTTTTCTAGTTGTAGTGTGTTGTGGGTTTTTTTTCCCCTCCCTATGCATGACAGTAATGAGGTAGTTCTGTCATTTGAATATAAAGCAGTACTGGTGAGAATCAGAGACTGGCTCAAACAGGAACCCCAGGGCTTAAACTTTAATAAACCTTGCTTGGTGGGTGCAGCGGGAAAGAGGGTGGGAGTTCAGATCTGGGTTCTATTTACAATGCAATCTTGTGGCTCAGGCCTATTTCAACTTTTAAAAACTGTATGTACTTACTTGTGTGATGTATAAAAATAGGAAGAGATTTGTTTAAACGTTCAAAGTTTAAGAACTTCCTGAAGTTAACTCAGCGTTTGGAGATTAGCCAGAATCGTGCAAACTGTCTTAATGCATTTTCAGGAACACAGCACATTTCAAAATCATAGTATTAAAATAATTGGCTTTCAGCCAAAGGCAAGGGATATTGGTCATATGCTATATATCCAAAATGCCTCTAGCACTTTTCTCCCTCCAATATATAAATGTCATAATTTACATTCACAGGATCTCTTCACAAATTTTGAGCACACCAGTACGTTTTCCCCAACAGAATGAATGCCATATATAGTTATAAGCACCATTTTTCTTTTATATACCAACAATAGCATGTACAGAAATGCCACATGAAAGTAGTAAGGTGAAACAGTTCCATTGTATTGGCCTATAAATGAAACAGTTCTGAATCTATTGGTGATTTGATCAATCTTCTACCTTAAGACCATATTTTTAAAATTAAACCTACCTAATTGGAACAGTGGAGTAAAAACCGCCACTCTCCCCCTCTTTTTTTAAGAGCAGGGGGCTGGATGATTGGGCCTGATTCTCTACTGCCTTATACCTTGTACCGCCATTTATACCTGTGCAAAAATGTGTGTGTAAAATTATATAAAATCAGAATGGTAGCATTTCATATTCACTTTTCGCAGCTGTTCAAAGCTTCAAGGTGATGAGAAGTCAGACCCATATATAAATTAGAGCTCCATTTATCTAAATGGACTGTGGCACATGGAATTTATTTTATTAAATGTGGAACTTTTATTGCAGACTTTATGCATGTCTTGTCAGATGTTCACCCCAGTATTAGATAACAAGGATTTTAGAATAAGTGGATTCAAATAAATGAGATTCTAATGCACATTTGGATTTTATTCTGTTTAAATATAGTGATGTAGGTTTCCACTTTGTTACTGAACTAGTGTTTCTGGGAAATAGACTTGCTATATGTCTGCATTGTTTAAATAGGATGTTAAAATAGCTGTAACTGGCTGTTTTTAAATAGTCTTGTTACTGTGAGAATACAGTCAGATCTGCAGCTGAAATGCACTGTGTTGCACATTAGGACAAGGGATGGAATTTTTGGGCAGGAGTTTGTTTCATTGTGGAAGGTAAATGGGAACCGAAAGGGCTGTGGCAGGTACCCCAAGACCAAGTAGTTGCTGTGGAGTGTATATGTTCTATTTTGAAAAATACCCTTTTCACAGAAAAAATCAAGAAAAGAGTCATTATTCCAATGGGGTGACTAAGTGGTTACAATTTCCATCTAGCAGTGGTGACAGGAATGTTTTCCTCTCCCACACCCTTAACTGCTGATTATTTAAAGCAATGTTGGCCCAAACACAGCACACTTTGTGAGGATTCCTGGAGGGTGGGCCACTTTTGCCTTGGGCCATTAGTTCCAAATCATGAATTCATCCTCTAGCTCCATGCCGATGAATTTAATTTTGTACTCATTCAGAAGTAAGAGAGCTGCCACCTACTAGACCACCATCACCAGGTCCTGAAGCAGGGCAGGGAAGTTTCTTATCGAAATGCTGACCTGGACCAACCCAGCCCACTTCATGGTTTCACATCATGAGGCGGTAAGGCCACAAGTATAGTGTCTTTCTGTAAGATGTGTCCTAGTTGAAGCACAAGTTATCGGACTTGATGCAGACCTCCTATGACCTGTGCTATGCAGGAGAGCATAATCTGGTTCCTTCTGGCCTCAGAATCTATAAATGGTGAATGTCCTGAGGAATGTCTTACACCACAGAGGTTGAAGGTTTTTGACCAAGGGCTAGCTCCCCCCGTGGTTATTTCTGTGTCTGAGATGAGCAATCTGTGTCACAGATGTTTGTTAAATATTTACCTATAGTGGTTTGGGGCAACACCTGGCTTGTTTTAACTCAGCGTTAACTTGAGTTGTAACTGGGACACTGCCCTGACTTGAACCCTGGCCACACACAAATTCTTTTAATTTGGGTCTCGTGGTGCTTTTAACTCTGGTTGGTTGGTCTATCAGGGAAATAGGCTAAAAGTTCGAGTTAGCACAGCTATTCTGCTGTTAATACACACCAGTGTTATTTCACAGAGAGCCAGTTCTCCCATGAGCAAGAGATGTTAACTTGAGTGTAGGTAACCCTGCAGTCAAGACATAGCTATGTACCCGCTTTAGTCTCTAAGGCCAAAGGTAAGTGCTTGGTGTAATTACTGATCTCCATGCCCCATGTGCGCAAGCAACCAGTGGATCTGACTATCCCATAAACATCAATATGGCTTATAAAAAGAAAAACAGACACATTTATATCAACAAGACCACCTCTGGCACTTTAAAGACTAACAAATTTATCTGGGCAGTTAATCTTTAAAGAACCACAGGACTTACTGTTTAGTTTGCTGAAACAGACTAACAGGGCTATTCCTCTGGAACTAGACACATTGATGGTTCTTTAGCTCACGTTTTAGTTCATGAAAATGAAGGCCAAAATCTGGCTGATGTTTGTGCTTACATGCACAACAGAAGACCCCTTTAGCTTCAGTCTTTTGTAACTATGATCTTTTGAGGTGAGATTTTCTAGGACTGGCTTCTGTAAAATTTTTAATTTGAGTAGAAAACAGCTCAGGCATATTTAGAAGACAAAAAAAAATCTGAGTTTGGCAGGGAAATAATTCGCCTTGAGGAAAAGTGCCCTTTGAAGTAATCTGGGAAAAAAAGTGGTGATTTGGCAGAGTTTTGAGCCTTTGAAAACTGCATTTGGCATATATAGAGTATATTTTTAACAATAGCTCTCAACTCACTGCATTCTGTGCAATGTTGTTCCAATTTGATACAGCATCTGCAACTTTAACTTTGACTTTTTAAACTCAGATGCCTAACTGAAGAACTTGAATGTTCTTTTAAAGTAAATTTTTGATCTAATATTCTAGAATTTCTGCTCACTTTAAACGGATGATGCATGTGATTGTATCTAGCCCATAGATGATTTTTGATATGTCTTCTCTACACAGATGTAAAAGACTATATTTATTTAATAAGAAAAATTTAGTTGTTTTTAAAAAAAATAGTACCATGGAAGGCACACAATAATTGGCCCCTCTGAAGTCCTCATCTGAAAATAGTTGCCTTTTGTGGTCTGAAGAAGAAAATAGTTTTAAAATTTGTCACTAGAACTAAGAAATAGTGACTCCATTCATTACAAGGTTGAGCCTCTGTTTAGGTATTCCCCATCTCACCTGTGGGGCATGATTCAGTAGACATTCTTAAAGATTGCTTAATAGTTCAGTGTTGCCCCAAACAAAGCTACTGGAGACGGTGGTGGTGTCTTCCCCATAAAATCTTGAGCATAGTGAGTTAGGGTTCTCACCCATTAAGTGGGGGATCCAGGTTAAATT
Organism: Pelusios castaneus; assembly: GCA_007922175.1. Lineage (NCBI taxonomy): Eukaryota > Metazoa > Chordata > Testudines > Pelomedusidae > Pelusios > Pelusios castaneus. Next base: position 8,274,625 of record ML685821.1, read on the forward strand.
CCCACATTTGACTGATTTGGAGCAGGGATTTTAACTCAACATCTTGCACTTCTCAGGAGAAAGTGCCCTTACCACTAGGTATTCTGGTGAGGGTCTTTCTCACTCTCCTGTTGAAGCTGCTCCACTTTGCATTAATATCTAGGCCTTGGAACAGGAACTTGAGTCACTCACACTGCAGGTGAGTGCCCTAACCACTAGGCTACACAGTCCTTCTCACGCTGTATAAGTAAATATTTAGGGTGAGAAGCACTTTGTAGTTCGTTGGCTAAGGCACTCACAAGGTAACCATAGAAGGCAAAAAGACAGAAGAACAAAATAAGACAAAATTTAACTCCCATATTCATGTCAGGAACAAAGGTGAATATTGAAATGTTCCCGCATCTAATGCTATCCTCGATTCGCTTAGATATTACAGTGGTTAGGTGTCTTGGGGACAAATCCAAAGATAAATGATGAGGTAGAAGAAGAGAATCAAAAGTGAAAATAGAAGGGAGGTATAAAAGGGTAAAGGAAAGGTTGTTTTAAAACGTTACGCAATAGAAAATTATTTGGATTACTATTGTTGCCTGTGGTGAGAGTTGCATACAGTTAACTACCCGCTGAGACCATCAACACTGCTTCTGCTGGTTCAGCTTTCTGATAAAGCTGGCTCCCTTCTGGTATCTCTATGTAAATGGTCTGAATACCAACATATTTCTTCTCGTTTTTAATGTGTTACCAGATACCAGTGTGGTATGTAAGTGAACACAAACTAAAGTGGTGGGGTGGGGTGTGGAGCTTCCCCCATTCAATCGTTTTGATTCAGAGAAGCCTTCCTCTGTATGTACCGTATACTCATGATTTATCTCAATAGCATGGAGGCTACAGATTTTATTTAGATAATTCTCAGTTTAGAAAATTGAGAGGGCAGGAGCCATTCAGCAGCCGCTTGGCCTCCCATGGCCCAGGTCTTGTCATCATTTTCCTACTCCCCTTCTCATAGACTTTAAGGTCAGAAGGGACCAAAATTATCTAGTCTGACCTCACAGAACCTGACCAACCCACTCCTGTAATAAACCTCTAGCCTAGCCTATGACTGAGTTATTGAGGTCCTCAAATCATGACTTAAAGACTTTGACCCATGCTACAGAGGAAGGTGAAAAACCCCCTGAATCTTAGATCAATCTGTCCTGAGGGAAAGTTCCTTCACAAGCCCAAATATGGAGATCAGTTAAACCCTGAGCATGTGGACAAGACTCACCAGCCAGACAACCAAGAAAGAATTCTCTGTAATAATTCAGAACCAATCCCATCACATGTTCCATCACAGTCCATTGGCGTATCTACAATTAGTAGTCAAAAGTCAGTCAGTTGCCAACTTAGGCTGTCTTATCATACCCTCTAACTGGGGGGTGCTTTTGATTGTCCTCATCTTCCTCCTCTGTCTTGGCCAGCGCATATTTATCTCTGTGCTGTTCTCGGAACCTCTGCATTATCTGCATGAGGTACAAGTTGCAGATGGCAGGCGTCTCATGCTGGGAGATAAGGGAGGGTTTAGGATAAACAGGAGTATGCTATATAGGATTACCACCCCCACAATAGCCCAGAACTGGAGGAAGGCTTTAATTTAGTCATTTATATTGGGTTGTAATATATCAATAAAATAGAATAAGCTCTTCTGGGTGGAAGAGAAGAAAGATGGTCTAATGGCTTGAGTAGTACGAGGAACTTGAGAGATCGAGATTCAGTTCCCTACTTTTGCCTTGGATTTCCTATATGGATTTTAGTCAAGTCACTTAGTTTCTCTGTACTTTGTTTTATACCTGTAAAACAGAGATAAGTTCCCTGTCTCACAGAGTTTTTGTGAGGATTGATGCTTTAAGGAATTCCGATTGGATGGTAATGGCGATCAGATAAGTACGTAGGATGGATAGATAATTTGGAGAACCCATTTTGTATCTGCACTGCAAAGCATCCTGTGTAAGCAGCAAATAATAATATACAATGTAACGTGTGTTGTACTCACAATCGTCGCTTTCATGCATTTAAGTTTACTTGATCACTTGTCAACAGCTCTTAATTTCTACCACCAAAAAGGAGTTAACCTTAGAGGTTTGCATTATTTCAAATACAGATTGTACATAATTTACAATATGATACAACAGCCATAGTATACTCCTTAATCCACGTTATGGTGGATCTATATACAACTGAGAAAATACTTATTATCCATTAATAGATTGCAGCTTCGCTCTGGCTTCTGATTCTTTGCTTGCATAAAATAGGAGAAACATGTTCAGTCATATGACTGTCACTGTGCATTTGCAGATGGCATTTTGGAATCAGTAAAACCTAAGTGATGTAAAAGGTCGAACTCCGCACAGTACAAGCTTGCTGTCCTGCAGCCGTGCCACCTTGTTGTGATCCTGTCCAATCCCACAAACTAAGTAGCATCAGGCTGGGGGAATAGTTGAATGAGAAACCTGAATGATACACACTGCTGTTGCAGAGATGCAGTAGACACCTTTGCTGCATCCTGTGAGTCTATGCAACTGTGTGCCTCTCCTGTTAGGTATCTTTTATATTTTTGTGTGTACGGCATTAAATAAACACCTGGAAATATCATATCCAATAAACCCTCCCCCTCATAATACAGCTGTATATACCTACTTACTGTACCTGTTATTAAATGGAAATCATAGTTACACTTGAGGTAGCCATACGTTAGTAATGTGTATGTATATTATTGGCTGAGCTGACCACTTTTGAACCTTGCAATCAGCCAATTGATTTTCAAAATTTCTGGGGATGTTCTAGGCATCAACAAACATCTACTGATTTTTTTTGGTGGTGGTGGTGGGAGAATTCGGAAGCCAATCCAGGGGAATGTATGAAGCCCGTCAGCTCTTTATCTCACTCTATGCAAGCTATTGTGTTCAATCCGCTGTAGTTTGTAAGGTGCATTCAACAGAATATGTAGCCACAGGAGGCATATCCTATCCATGCTAGGTACAAACAGAAACCATTGATGAAAATGGCTGTGGCAATATAATTTAAAACTTTTCCACAATGCAAGTCAAGTATTTCAGTCAATGATTCAGTATAGAGCTGTATTCAGCAATGGTGGGGGATGAACTCGGGAGACTAATTTCAGTCTTGGAGGAGATGTGACCCACTGGATATAGAGCACTGAAGTGGGCTCAGGAGACCTGCGTTCTCCTTCCAGATCTGGCACTGATTCACTGAAAGACCTTGGGCAATCAACATAACTTCTGCGCCTCAGTTTCCTTATCTGTAAACAGGTTGATGATGCTCATCCACCTTAGCAAAGTTCTCAGATGTGTGGATGAAGTGTATTGTATAGGTATTAACTTAATTGGAACAATAATACTTATTAGGATTTGCATCCATTAGCACTCGATTTGTCCTTATGAGTACATTTACACTGCAATAAAAAACCTGCTGCACAGCTGTGGCTGGCCTGTGTCAGCTGACTTAGGCTCTTGGGTCTCAGGCTGCAGGGATATAAAATTGCAGTGCCCAGGTTCAGAGATCCTCTAAGACTTGGTGCTATGGGATTTTCTTGCAGCCCCCTAAATGCCTCCATGGTATAGGAAACTGAGATAATACTTGTGTGAAAGTTTTCCTCCAACTGGAGCCATATGTCTGTGATTTCAATGTTGGTTACAGACCTGAAGAAGACTTCTGGCCTCTCTCTTTCAAGTGCCCAAGCCAGCTTTATTAGTGCTGGAGTTTTAACTTTAACGACACTTCTTCGCCCTAGTTACTGGAGACCATAGTGTGAAGTGTCCTTTCCCAGGCGGTCCATGTAGGGGATGCTTCTGTAGCTCTGTTTACAGGAGAGTGTTGCTGGTAGCCACTTACTGTCCACAAGTTGCTAGCAAACAAGGTCTTCCCTACTTGTCGCATCAGGTTAGCGCTGTTCCCTAGAGATAGCTTATGACAGCACATGCTTCTCTGTTATATTCACCACAAGATGTAACAGAATGCAAATAGTACCTCAAATCATCCGTCTTCTTTCCCTCCCTTACCCAACACCTCCTTTCTTTGATGATTTTCACTTTCTCCTGCTGTCTTCTCTATTTCTTGGAGTGTGAGATCCTCAGGCCCTTCCCTGTAGGTTCCCTAGTTAGAGATCCTGCTTGGTGGTAGACAATTGCAAGCTTCCATCATGTGCCGCCCTAGAACCAGCTTCCCCACAGGCCACGACAGGAGTAGAGAGTTAATTGAAGTTTTAAGTTTCCAAGGAGCTGCCAACACTTCCTTGCTCCCATGAGGCTGCTGCTGCACCTGCAAGAACCTGTCACAGGGCTGACAAGTATTTGGCACCTTTCCTTGCTCCATGTTTCCTGTGCTGAGTTCTTTTCCCAGGCCTATGAAGGGGGTAGAGACATCTCGGAGAGCCCTTGTTCACCCTGGTAACAGCAGTGTTGACTCTTTCAAGACATCCCACATTCTGCAAGATTAAAAGCTTCAGTAAGGATGTAAATGAGTCTGGAAGGCAGTGGAATGAGGATGCTGTTTCATTCCATGTCTGTAAAAGCATCACCAGGAAATATATTACACCAAAACTGATCCTGTTATAAACTGAAAATGGTAACAAATGTAGGCATATGACTATTTTTGTGACTGATGCAATTCTAGCTGGTTTATAGACGGTATTTCTACTGAATGATTTTCTTCTACGTTAACTGGCTAAATTGCTTGTCCCACCTCTTAGCATTATAGGCCACATGTAACTGTAGCAAAGTCTTTCTTTCCAGCTAGTAAATGGACGGCTTTCGCCTGGGCCGTGACGCTGGGTGCTGTTCTCCCTTCTAAGCCCTTCTGGAGAATGTTGCAGCTATCCGCCAAGGACGTGAAAGCACTAACAACTACATCCCACTGCATGCCCCGGAGGGAGGGAGGTATTTATCTTCCTGGTAGCAATGGCAACCCTAGCCCGCGAAGTAGTAAGCAGCTTGTCCATGGTCACTTCTTGGGTCTGTGGCAGAAGTGGGACTATAGCTCAGCAGTCCTGACTCTCCTCTTCCTGGTTTTACCAATGCATACAGTGGGGAGTGCAGGGCCAAATTAACGCAGGGCTTTTAGGGGCTAGAGCCCAGGGCCTCAGGCTAAGGGGGTTCCCCCACAAAAATCTGGGCAGCTAGTGAACCACCCTTTCGGGGACTCAGGGATGCTAGCTCCCGGCCCTGCCCCTTCCCTCTCCCTTCAGAGCCCCACCTTGGGCAGCCTGAGCACCAGCCAGCCAGACTGGCTAGGCAGTCCCAGTGCTGGAGCGCCCTCAGAGCCATTCCCCAGTGCTGCCCTGCCCCAACCCCTCCTGGCCATCCTGCACCCCAGCAGTCCCTGTCTCCCATCGCCATCATTAGGCGCAGACCCAACCTAGCCCCATGCTGGCCTATCCGCCTCAGACCCTGGAGTGCCATTAGCCTGCACTGCACCACAGAGCTGGCCTGAGTGCGTCCAGCCTCCAGAGTGCCATCGCCCCATGCCACACCACTGTGCCAGCCTGCCCCACCCCCTCGTGTGCCTCCGGCCCCAGCGCGCCCTGCTCCTGGAGTGCTTCTGGCTTGCCTCGCCTCCAAACTGGCTGGTCTGCCCAGGCTGGACTGAGTGCTCCCAATCGCCAGAGCACTCCTTTGCTGGCCTTTAAGGGGCCTCACAAAATCTAATAATCCTGTGCCCAGAAGAGAGTTCATCTGGCCCTGGGAGAGTACATCACTGGGGAAATACTCATTCCATTCTTCTCTTTAAATAATATCAATAGTTTCTTTCTCACACTGGAGGACAGCGTGACTGCACAGATTACATTGGAGTACAATTTGGGTTAGAAAGGTTTTGGTCTGAGCTCCATCACTGGTCTGCTGAGTGACCACAGGCAAACCAATGTGTGCTCAAAGGTCATGTCTATACTGGTGGCGGAAGATTTGCCGCCATCAGTTCGAACTTCCCAGTTCGATTGAGGAGTCTGTGAAGATCTGCTCAGTCCATCTCTGAAGTCCACCCTCTCAAGTGGAGTAGCGCTTAGTCGAAGGGAAGGCATTTCCTTTCGACTCAGCGAAGTGGAGCTGCCTACGTAAGTGGACGTTGGAAGTCGAAGGGAGATACACAAGTTATTTTAAGTAACTTGCGTATCTCCCGTCAACTGCTGCCAAAAATGGTGGCAAGTGTAGACCAAGGCTAAGAGAGAGTTGTTATTTTTACTACCTTTTGTGACTTTAAAGGGTCAGGTTCTCTCAAGTGATGCGGCACTGGCATTCACGGGTAATAGCTTTTCTTGGGCTGCGTCTACACTGGTAATTAATTTGCCCTGAGTCTACACTACACTTTGCTTAAGTCGACTTAAGGAAACTAAAGCCGACTTGAGGAAAATTAAGTCGACTTTATTAAACCACCTTTCTACTCGACTTAAGGCTTAATTCGACTTTCTAAATTAAGCCCGTGTAGCCCTGGGGTAGCCCTAAGTCGACTTAGGGCTACCCCAGGACTACACCAATGCCCTCCCTGCCGGGGGGCACAGGGGGAGCCTGGCATGCCCCCCAAAGGGCAGGGCATGTGGGCACAGTGTGACACTGTCTGGATTTAGGGATATTCCAAAGGGGTAGCCGTGTTAGTCTATTGTAGAAAGACAACAGAGTCTTGTGGCACTTTTAAAGACTAACATTAACTAATTAATTAATTAACATTAACAATAACTAAGATTAATAAATCTGTTAGTCTTTAAAAGTGCCACAAGACTCTGTTGGATTTAGGGAAGCATTTATGATATTATTTTCTATGGATATCTCATAAATGCTATAATCCATAGGAACTATGTCATGTTTGGTATCAATAGAAAGGTAGTAATTTGCTGGGAATGATTATATAGTTTATGTCTAGGAATTCTGTTTTGATTAGAAGTTAAGAATTTGATGTTATATCCATACTTTAACTTGTGTCATTCTGGAGGAATGTCTTAGATGGAAGGGTGTGAACAACCATTGTCTCCTTAATGTTTAGGAATTTGCCAGGTGATATGGTTCCAGGGAGTAAACTGATGAGCCATTAAGGATACAATGGTTGTTAAAGTTGACTTAAAAGTGCAAGTGTAGACATAGCCTTGCTGTGTAGTAAAAGCAACATTTAAGATTCACAGTTCAACAAGCAAGTTTCCTTAAATCATAATCATTTTATTTGATTCCTGTTAAAGCCTAAGAATTAATACAAGTAGGTCAGAAATGCTCCAGAATCTCTCTCATTCTCTCAACGATAACTGATCCCTACATTTATAAATAAGGGTTGGTATTTAAGTAGTTCAGTCTTGCCAATTTATTTGTCTAGCTTTTCTCTTTAGAGTGCAATAATTTAATGCAAGCAAAAGATTTTTAATTCTGCTACTTTCCTCTGTAACTTTTAATTAGTTGATAATGCTGATTGAGATTTTGCAGTCTCTGCAAAATACTTCACATAATATACTGCTTATTTGTTACAGCACTATACTTTCTTCTAAATTTAAACAGAGAATTAAAACCGCACCAACTAGATGCACAAAGACAAATGTCAAGAATGCTGACTTGGACTTTCTCTGAAAGCTACTTAAGATTATCTCATTAAAAAAGGCAAAAATTTGTGTGCAAATCAAATAATGTATCAGAGATATTTCATTAAAATACTGTATGAAGACTGAAAGCACTTTTGATGTATGAAACTATTGCAGAAACAGCAGCTTTCTAATGGGAACTGTCAAGAAAGATTTTAAAAAAACCAAACAAACCTCAAAAACTCTTGTTTCAGAAATAAACCATTCAAAGTTCAGTACCCTGGCATTTGCCATTATGAGATGTGCTCCCTTTCATTATCTTTTCTTCTGGGCAAAATGATGGCATTTTGTAAAGGGTATCGATGGCCAGACCTAGTTATGGAGAAGATGAACTTTAGAGTTTGAACTGGTGTTTAGGAAATCTGTAGTAGTGAGTTGCATAATTTAGATTTATTTATTAATTATTTATTAATTTAGATTTATTTCCAAGTGCATTACAAAAAAGTGCAAGGCTGGGAAACTTTTCTCTGCAGCTTCCCCAGTTAACTACAGTACGGACAGTGGAGGGTACCTCTGCTACTTTTTTTTGTAATTTTTTTTTTTTAAACTGAGCTGGGCCTCTTGCATATACTCTCTCCCTTTCTTGACATGGATAGAGGTGTCTGGCTTCTCTGAGAGACTCCCATTCACTTGACTTTGAGAAGTACAAACCTAGGAGTTGTGGGATCAAAAGATAACTTGTGGTGTATGGTCTATAAAACTGGGGATAGTTAATTCTTTTTAATTAAAGCCTGTTGTACTGAGAATATATCCTTAATGCAACGTGTTACTTAAATGCCAAAACCTAGAGGTTTTTGTTTTTTGAGGGGCCAAATTGTTTTCTAAGGACCCCATCATGCTCTTTGTTTCATGCAGTGTAATCCCTGTAGCCTTATGAATCACACTGACGCCTGGTCTACACTGACAGTGAAGTTCAACATAATGCTGTTTACCTCAACCTTCTGTGGCCTGGGTCTCCATTGTCATTCGCCCTGATAACACCACCCCTGCAAGTGGTGTAGCACTGAGGTCGAAATCTACAATTCCAATTTTGGTCCATGTAGCCAGAGAGCAGCTTTTCTGGTTTTTCCTGTCTCTTTACCATGACAACGTAGCTCCTCCACTGCCTGCAGCCTCAAGAAGTTTTCAATTAATTCCTCTCTCTGCATGAAACACTGTCTCTCTCTGTTCTGTCTGCGGCAGAGAAACAGCAGGGAAAGCTTTTCCTGGTTTTTTTTCTTTTTTCCCTTTAGAGCAGGGGGTGGGGGGAGTGAGCGGAGGACGACTGCCTCCTCCGAAGCCCTTGTGCCTACTACCCACAGTGCATTTCAGGAAGCAATGTGAGCAGTGGGGATGTGAGACCTTGAGCAATGTGATCACTCACCTTTGCCTTCTGTAATTCGACAACCTGAGATCAAATTACAACCCTCCCCCCATGTAGACAAGTCCTGAGATTCCAGGTTGAGTCTGGAACCTGCCCCACAAATTGGATTGCAGCATCAGGTCATGAATTTTTGTGATAGCAGGCAATGTATAAACACAGCTTTTTGTAGAAGTAAGTTACATAGTGAGTAGCATAAGCAAATGATTGTGCATGCAACACTCAGCTCGCACATTTTATTGAACAGCTTTGGAGGTTCGTCCATGAGAATTTCACATGTAGTGAATGTTGTTTGGTTTTAAAGATGAATACTCTATAAGGCCAGTTCCACACTAGAAACTTTTGCTAGTAGAGTGATGTTCATTAGGAGAAATCCCTAATGTAGATGCAGTTATACTGGCATAAAGACATTTTTGTTGGGATAGCTTATTTTGTTTGTTGAACTGGTCTAAACTATACCAGCGGACGCTGTGTCTAGATTAGGAGGCTTTTGCTAGTACATATAGCTTTGCCGGTATAACCTTACTGGTAAAACTTTTAAGTGTTGGTTCGAATCTGCCATTCATAGGCACATTGAGCACTACCTTAAAGCTTCAATAGTCTATTGATTTCAGGTGTTAGTGCAAGGCTGGCTCTGTGCTAGCCTATTTTATACCACTGATGCTTAGCCTATCGCTGTAAATTACTGTAGAGTTATAATTTGGAAACCTACACAAATGCTACAGTGCTCAGATTTTTCCTATTGTCATGTCAAAGTATAAAATATCAATTTCTCTGTGCTGGACAGAAACTCTAGTTTACTCCATAATACACCAAAAATAAAAATAAATATTTATATTTGCTGCAGCTTATCACTTTTGCGGGTTAGGCTTACTTTTTCCTTTAGCATGACTAGAATTTTATACCATTGGGGTCTCAGTGTGACTAGTGTTTTCTGGGACCCTGGAATAGAATATATAATATGCTTTCTTTCCTTGTGGGGGTGGAAGAGAAGACCATGTCGTAACTTTAATCGTTGAAATACAACCCACAGTGCTTTAAACTAAATATAAATATCACTGAACACAATTATTCTATTTTTAATCTGAGTCCTGAACCAGCCTTAGAATCAGCCTTGACAAAAGAAATTTCATGGGGGGAAGCCTTAAGGAAAACAACTTTTTTTTTTTTTTTTTTTTTAAACAGATGTATTATTTGTTCAGTGAGAATCAGCATTTCAATGACTTATCTTAAATAGTGCTCGAGGTGTGAACCGCATTTCTCTGGTCTAACTCCACTGACATCAAATTCCAAAGGGGTAGCCGTGTTAGTCTATTGTAGAAAGACAAAAGAGTCTTGTGGCACTTTTAAAGACTAACAGATTTATTAATCGCATGAGCTTTCGTGGGAGAAAATCCCACTTCGTCAGACGCTTTGAAGATAGGAAAGTTACAGAGTGGGAGGAAATTAAATGCAGGGGAGTGTATGACATAGCATCAGGTCAGGCTGTAACAGCAAATCAAAGTAGGTGTTAGGATTCAAAACACTGGGGAACAGCACATAGAGGAGGGGGGAGGTCAATTCACTTTAAGTGATTAGCTGGAAAGCCAACGCTGTTATTTCCTTTAACTGCTGTGTACAGCAAGAGCAACTTCCCTGCCCTGCTCTGACAAGGGGTTGCTACTATAACCTGGAGCAGCATCCGTTTTGGCTGAGAATCAGATTGTCTTTCAGTCTGTCTGCCAAAACTGCCCACCAGCCATGTTGCTACTTGTGACAGGGCACTGTTTGAGTCTGACACCTCTTTGTGAAGAAGTGGGCCGATGTTACTAATTCATCTCACTAATTAGGTCACAGACTCCATCAGAGCCTTGCTAAAGTAATCAAATAAATGGAAAGTAGACCCTGCTCACTTCAGTGTGACTTGCTGGACTCAGACCCTTTCATCTGCCTACAATCCCATTGAAGAGTACTACTTATAAAAGTTAAGGCCATGCTGTATTTACATTTCACTGAATCAGGTCAGATTGTTTCAGCAAATCAAATAAGTTGTATAGATTCAAATAGCGTGTACCAACATATTAGAGGTAGTAAGGATGAGAGAGGTGTTTGTAATGAAAAACAAAGAGTCCCTGTGGCACTTTTAAAGGCTAGTGTTTGTAGTAAGAAAGCCAATTCATGTCTCTGTTCAAACCCGAGTGGATGGTATCAAATTTGCATATGAATAATAACTCTGAAGTCTCTCTTCGAAGTCTTGACGTAGAATGAATTTATTTGAGGATAGTCGTAGATAAATCCATTACAGAGTGGCCTTGGAGATTAAAGTGATTTCCTATTGGGTTTTGAATGTTCTTATTTCTGCTGTCAGATTTGTGTGCTTCCCATTTCCTTGTGCAGCTGGGCAATACGGAGGGTAAGTGTATTAATGCACACAGAGATTTCATGGGAATGCGTTAGAGAGATCTCTAGGAAACTTTCCTGGAGGTAAAACAAAAAAGGAGCCCTGTGGCACTTTTGAAGTGGGACTTTGCCCACGAAAGCTTATGCGATAAATAAATTTGTTAGTCTTCAAAAGTGCCGCAGGACTCTCTTGCTGAACTAGACTAACACGACTACCCCTTTGGAACTTTCCTGGCGGTACTTGCCAGTCCTGTGGAGATTCCTCAGCAGAGGTGCTTTGTTTCTTCCCTGATTTGGGGAGGGAACTCTTCCACACCAATCGTCCACCGGTGGTGGAGGGACCAAAGCAATACTTGGGCAAGTAGCATAGAGACCCTGTTTGGAGTGGCTCAGAAGGAAATGCAGCCTAGTCTCCCTGCTCACTCTCAGGAGTAAGATATTGGCTTCTGTGGCCCCCCCCCTCTGGAAAAAGCTACAAAATTTCAAACCACTCTACCTGCATCAATGCTCCAAACAGTGACCTGGAATGTTTTCCCTAACTTGAGTCCCCATGGCTCCATCACAGACATTGAGATAGTGTGCCTGAACATCAAAAAATGGATGGGCAGGAGAGAAGGGAAAACCAGGAGTGAGCGATAGCAGATCACGAGTGCATGATAAAAGCCCCTGAGGAGCAAATGGAGCTGCTAAAGTCACTCATAACATTGCAGATTGAATTCATGGCCTGCTCATCCTTCTTTGTAGCCAATACATAACTGCTTTCTATGCCCTCCTCAAACTCCACCCGTACATTCCTACCAAACTCCCGGCCCGTCTTGGTACCCTGTTCACTCCACCCCCTGAAACAGCTTCCAGAATGATAGCTGAACTTACACCCCAGCTGTTGTAGCTCACACTACCTGTCACTGCTTTCTCCCTTCCAGCTCAGCTTTCTGTGTTGTGAATAATTGTTATTTAATGAAGACACACTCTGAGAAAGATAAGCCATCTTTATGTGTTTCTTGTACATGGTGGTTGCAGCTTACATTGATGATATACCTTGCAACATGAATATTGGTCAGCATGACACATTGCTATTTACAAAGACATCTTATTGGGTTTGTAAAAAGAATATCTCAAGGCTTCTCTGATTTGAATAATCCACCATTGTGCCCTAGCAGCCTTGGCATCAGGCTGCTTAGAGTCACCTGCAAGGCAGTCTACCTCTGCGCTCCAGGTAGGGGAAAACTTCTCGCCCTTTGCTTCATATAAAGTATGGAAAACATAGCAGATGGCTACAGCTATGGGAATATTGTCCTCATTTAGCTCTAGTCTACTAAAAGGCAACTCCAGCGAGCCTTTAATCCTGTGAAACACACATTCAATGGTCATTCGACATATGCTCAACTTGTTATAGATAGCAGCAAAGAACACTTTAAGGTTGCCCATGTAATTCTTCATGAGCCATGGGAGTAAGGGGTAGTCTGCATCTCTCAGGATCATTATGAACATTTCAACACCCCCCCCCCCCCCCCCCCCCATTGGAAACTTTTGGTCTAGAACAGGGGGTCTGCAACCCCAAAAATAAGAAGAGCCATTTTTGAAAATTCCTTCAATAACAAAGTGTTTTGAGAGCCACAATGGGTGTAGCCTCCTGGTGGGAGGTACAGGGAGGTGAGCCAGGATTTCTGCTGAAGGGTCCCCTTATGCAGGGGGGGGAAGCCTGGAGCGTGGCATGGGCTGCCCGTGGGGTCCCTGGTGGCTGGGGGAAGCCCAGAGCCAGGCATGGGCCTCCTGCAGGGTACCCCGGTGGTTGGGGGAGCCCAGAGCCACAAGGGGGCAGCCAAAGAGCCGCATGCGGCTCCAGAGCCACAGGTTGCAGACCCCTGGGCTAGAAAGAGAGTTCCTGCTTGCAGCATTCTTTACAGGCCAGTGTACAGAAGAGGTGGGCATTATGCACCTTCCCTGATCAACACATCTTGATGTCAGTGAAACAGGGCTGGATTAAGGGGCTTTAGAGCTCTGGGCTGCTCCCAACTGGTGCCCTGCCTGGGGCCCTTGCCCCGCAACACGTTGGCCTGCGGGCGGACCAGCACTGGGGATGGGCCCTCGGCCCAGAGGCTGCTCTCTGCGCTAGCTATGGTTCTGGTCCACCTGTCGCACAATGAGGCTTCCAGTATGGCTGGCTGTGCCAGAGGTTATACCCCCCACCAGCCGGCCCCCCCCTGGAAAAGAGTGACCTTGCTCTGGCCCACCCTGCCCTTGGGGATGGACCAGCCAGCCCAGCGGTGGGTTGGGTGCTCAGAGCCTGGCCTCTGGCCCCTGCCTTTCCCCCCCAAAGCCTGACCGGTGCTAAGCGGGGTGTCAGGGGTGTAGGCCAGATTAGACAGAGGTGTTAGGGGTTGGGGCCTAGGCTTTCAGTCCCTATAGCCCCTGCATTAATCCAGCCTTGCAGTGAAACACACATGGTGATCAACAAGCACCAGCCATACCATAGAGAAGTACCCCTTTCCATTTATGTACTCTGTAGCAAGATGGTCTGGGGCCAAAATTAGGATATGTTCCTCTCCACAAGGAATCTCATCTCTGTGAAGCCATCCACTATTACATGCTCATTTTCCAAGACGTGGTCCTTCGTAGCAGGAAGCGATTTATGGTACTGCATGCTTGCCAATGGGGGACTTCTTGACTGAACTGATTAGCAACTGGTCAGAAGCATTCAGGAGTTGCTAGCCTCAACATGGCGCTCACCCCGGGCTTCTCCACCATGAACATAGCACTCATTCACGTGTCCCTATGCCACAGAGCAAGGGACGAGCTCTTCACAGAGTTCCATGAAGGTGTCTCTGCACATTTGATAGTTCTGCAGCCACTGATCATCATCCCAGTCACATAAGCAATACAATCCCACCACTCAGTGCTTGTCTCATGTGTCCAAAAACAGTGATGAATTGTGTGCAGGTGCTCCATGAATGTAAACCATAATCTGGTGCTGGTTGTTGCATGGAACACAGCAAGTTAGATGCCTCTGATTTCTGTTCTGGTTGAGAGTTGATCTACTGCATGGCCAGCAGCGATGTCAGTGTTCTGAACACAGTGGTGGAGGAGCAGGGCAGGATCCATCCTTTCCCATAGATAGTAACAGGACATTGTGGCTGTCGAAAAATGCCACGGAATGCAGTCGGAAACCCATGGAATGACAGGACTGAAATCACTGCATCATGGAACTGTGATCCTCTCTGCTTTCCCACAACTCTTATCAGCACAAGGTGGCAAGACACACAGTGGGGTAGCTGCCCACAATGCACTGTGCTCACTGTTGATGCTAGAGCGAGCACCCACTGTGGATGCCGTTTGGTGACACAAAGAGAACTGTGTGAACAGGCACAAGTGTTTGTAAACTATAGTGCTTTTTTGATCAAAGCTGTAAGTTGTGTTGACAGGTTCCTAATGTTGACAAGGTCTTAAAAGAGGCCTGCTTTTAAGATGGCCAGTTGTTCAACACACTCTGACTTGTGGCCCCCTTTAATGCCAGATAGAATTGATTGGGGATGCCTCTTGTTCCATGAACAATTTAGAGAAAAAAATGTTTTTTCACTTTCATCTAAAATTTTCTACGTTTTCTGGTGAGCTGTTAAAAAAAACAAACCCACAAAATATTTTCAGGGGGGTAGCCGTGTTAGTCCAATGTACAGCAAAAAACGAGAGTCCTGTGGCACCTTATAGACTAACAGATTTTCTTCAGCATAAGCTTTCGTGGACTATAACCCACTTCGTCTGGACTCTCATTGTTTTTTACAAAATATTTTGATATTCAGCAACTGAAAACAAAATATTAATGTTAATTATTAATACGTAATATACAGTTGGGCAAAAATATTTGGGCTTTCTATTTGAAGAAAAAATGTTTCCTATCCAGCCTAATTTTTTGGCATCTGTTTAATGACAATTTAAGAAAATTAATAGAAAATGGAATTCATGCACAATAATTCTCATTTTGATTGAATTTTTTTCATTTAAAAATAAAAGGAAATTTTTTTCCAATGGAAAACTGTGACCAGATCTATAGTCAGATTCTAGAGTCACTTTTGAAAATCTTGGCCGACATCACAGCTCCAGAGAGATGATATTATATGTGATGCAACAAGTGAGTAATACAGAGTAGGGAGGGG
This sequence comes from Pelusios castaneus, assembly GCA_007922175.1. Lineage (NCBI taxonomy): Eukaryota > Metazoa > Chordata > Testudines > Pelomedusidae > Pelusios > Pelusios castaneus. Next base: position 8,290,097 of record ML685821.1, read on the forward strand.
ATCTGGAAGGAAAAGTGTTATAATATGATGAAGTGGTTTTCTTAATCCAGACATACACATCTGATAAGTGTTAAATTTGTGTAATTCCTGTTGGTATGGAGTGTGAGTTGTGTAAGACTGATTGCTCATATAACTCCTAACTAGAATTCTGGCATAAAACACCTGGAATATGGACATATCCCATGATGCTTGGTAACAAAAAGATTAAGTAGATTTCCAAAGCCTGAGGTGGGCAAATAGTGGGAAAGAAAAGATCGTTGTAAACATCCTAAATTGCATTTTAGTTTAGTTGGGCTTACTCCTTCTCACTCAATTTTTGCAAACATTAATACAAGCACAATTTTGAGGTGGAAAGTATCAAACACAGACTGCACTGTCAAAGATGTAGGCTGCTCAGCACTCCATAATGGAGACTATGGACCCAGCTTTTGCACACTTTATCTTGACGTGAAAGTTTATCCTGTGTGCTACTTACTTTAATAATGTCAAGTGCTCAACAGTCTTATCTGCTGGCAGTAACACAAATATTAGAAACACTATAATTTGTTTCTTAATTCTCTGCCAAACAAAGTTACCTCTTAAAATGTTAGTCTTTTAACTGAAGTCTTGATTTATGAAATACAGTATAAAATGCCCACAGATGTGCCTGTTTTGATCTCCTTGAGAATGCCTCTTCCTCAGGTTGTTTCTGTAATGCATTCCACCTGGATGACACCTGAATGGGGTTTGTTTGTTTGTTTTCTTTTCCTTCAGTGCTTTGGGCCAAACTAGCAAACTACTGAACATTGTGGCTACCTCGGAAATAGCTCACAAAATCCTTAAAGCTTCAAGTTACTGTTTTCTGTTGGGATTTAAAATTTGACCATGTCTTTCAGAGTAAATCCAAACTTTAAAGGTAGGAACAATTCCTTGTTGGAATCCAGAATAGTCGTTTCAAGCGTGCGACTCATGTAGCACACAACTACTCTTGTCTAAATTTGGTGTGTACACCACTGCAATTAGCGTATAGTCTCTGCTGAACAGCCTAAATCCTCCAGAACACACCCCAGGTCCCCTGAGAACTGTGCAGGGGAAATTCCCTCTGCGGGTACAGGAACACATGATGCTTCACTTCCCCCTTCAATGTGGCCTTTGGGAAAGCCACTGTGGGGAGAAGCCAGCAGAGCAGCAGCCATTTAAGCAGGGACTTGCTGCTGCTAAAGTTATTGGAAATAATTTTTAAAGGGCTTTTACTGGACACTCTGTTCCTTGAGCAGTTTGGTGGTTTGCTCCAGCCTCTTCCTGCAGCCTCAGTGCCCCCCCCCCCCACTGTCTTTCTACTTACCTTATCCCCTCACAAATGCAGATCACCCTGGTTAAAAAATTATGGCGCTAACATGAGTTTTATCACAGTCTTATTATCCACTTTGCTTCTATGCTGTTATACTTCTTTCTCTGCTCTTTGTCTGTCCTGTCTACTAACGCTTTCAGCTTAGGGGTTATATGTTTGTATATTGCCTAGCACAATGGGGCCTTGATCTTGGTTGGGCCCTAGGGACTACCATAATAAACACAATTAATAACTAATTCAGACCAACTAGCTTTTATGTGAGTTCTTCTGTATTAACCCACAGATCTCCTACAGACATTTTTTATTTTCTCTGTAATTCCCTCAGCTATCCTAGATTCCAGCTCTGTGTGTCATCAAAGTGAATATAAAATTTCCCATCCTGTACACAGAAGATTGCTCTGCCATAGACCCACCCATAGATCTATCAGTAAATATAGTGATAAACCCACACAGTGCTTCTGCTTGTTTTAGGACAATAGAATTTTTTTCAGGTTGCTACACACACCTTCATTTGTTCTAAATGACCTCTACCTACCTGTGAGTTTTCATAAGAAAAAATTCAACAGCTATAAGTAGGAGGACAGATTTGATGTTTGTCAGCAATATGCGTAAAACGCGACGATGAAAACACTCAGCTGTATTTACCAGATGAGCAAATATATCAAGAGGGATAGTTGAACCTTTTGTTAAATATTATACATAGTAGAGTTGTGGCTTTCATTTTGCCAGACCCATAATGATATATGTCAAAGACGGCTTTAAAATAGCCTCCAGAATGAGAAATTGGGCACGTCTGAAGTTAAGACTTCCGTGGGATGGTTGCCTCAGCCCAGTAATGTCTAGGCACTACAGTACATGTGGCCCTCTATCAAAAGCAATCCATAGCGTTGGACACTGTTAAGAACAATGTCTGGTTGCACTAATAACAGGTTTTTTTGCTACTCCCCAGTATGGCATTTTGAGGAGAGTTTTTCTCAAGCACTGCATTTTTGTTTCACAGCTAACAGACTGCTAGTTAAAGCCTCATTCTGGATAGTATTCAGCAGTCAGGATTTCATCCCCATTGAAGTCAATAGGTATATTGCCATTAACTTTAGTGGGATTAGGACTTCACTCTGGAAGTTGATGGTGGTCAGCACCATGAAGGATTGGATCATAAAACAGTGGTTGTGCAAAAAAAAAAAAAAAAGCCCTATTGTCACTTATGTTTTTTCATGAGGGCAGAGTAGTATAATTAAAAAATGAAAAGCAGCTATGCAAACTTTTCCAGTATTAGTCTTTCAAACTAATGTTCAGGGTTTAGCATAATAGGTTGTTTTTGGTTTTTTTAAACTGCTGCATGCATTCAGCAAATATTTTTCAAACCTAGAAATTATGTCAACTGGAACTGTATACCAAGAACTTTTCAGTTCCCCATGTCAAACATTTTAATGACTCCAGATGAGAAATTTCATTTTAGTACAGTGACTAAGGTCATCTGTTATCTAGGATAAATTGTTTTGCATTAGACTCATAGTAATTAGAGAAGTAAAGGACTGCTCAGACTATCAATTCATCATGTAAAAATAAACCGTTCACAGATCATTTACAAACTCTTGGTAAAGGGTTTTAAAACGAAACAATTATTACTGAACCAATGAAAGCTCAAAGTGCGGCAGGGGAAACCTAACAAAATGAAAAAGACCAACTAAGGCACAATTTGAGTTAAGTAGGATAGAATCTGAAAGTGATAGAATCTGAAAATTGGCCAAAATGTGATGGGGTGTTACGTTTTCTTATTTATAACTTTTACTCTTTAATTGGAGAGGGGAAATTCTTGAAAACCAGGATCACACACACACCAAGTTTTATCTTCTTTTAGTTTCAGATTGCCAAGGCAGGAAACACAGAAAATTATGCTGTGTGGTGGAAATGCCTGCAGAGCCCTTCCCATAACAGATGATTGGAAATAATGCCCTTCCCATATTTCAGATGATTGGAAATAATGCATTTTTTACATTTGGGGTTTTTTAAATTCACCTTCTCGGTTTTGACGCCTCAAGAGTGCTGCTCTCAGGTCACACTTTCAGATTTTCTCTGCAAGCATGAAAGCTAGAAATATACTTTATTTAAAAAAAAAAAAAAAAAGCTAAGTTTCTCATGCATTCACTTGCCTTGCAAGGTGGCTTTAAAAACAGATCAAATATCATGAGACTTGTGATAAAATCATGGCACAACTATATGCAAGTGACCGTATATTCATCCATTGCAAGGGCCCTTTGTTACTGTGGCCCTACAATGTGGACTGGCAATTGGCAATTCTGGAGCAGGTTCAGATAAATATTTCTTTGCCCATACATTCCCGTGTCTCAGTAGGGCATGTGCCACAGATTTTGCATTCTCACTTGGGGCCCGGTTTAACTGGCTGTGGAATTTGGCAGCAGTCAAAAGGAGATATGGAAGGTACGTAAAATAACTTGCGGATTTTCCTTCAACTTTTTAATGCCAACTTACCTCCCTGGCTCCCCTGAGCTGAGTCGAAGGGAAATGCCGTTGAACTCCAGATTTATTTGATTTGAGCGGGTCTTGACTGACCAATCAATTGAAGCAGAAACATCGAACTGACGGTGGCGAATTTGCCGCCATCAGTATATACTTGAAGTTTTCCCAGGTCAAGTTTTGGCACTTGTGTAGAAAGCATTTGGAGCTTTTGGGACCTATACGTTTGTAGATGTGCACATTTAACTGAATGCTTAATTTAAAGTATTCAGCAGGGAAGTAGTTAACAATATTAATGTTTAACTTGTCCTATTTACTCTTCATAGTTAATATCCTATAGAGTTATGTGGCACAGCTCACAATCTTGTCTTAGCTTTATTTATGCATAATAGTTCTACCTCTTTAACTATATACCGGTATAGCTAACGCAGTGTGACTCTCCTAGAGGGACACCATTCTGCTGGTATAAAGGTGACTTATACCTTTGTACCAGTCTAGCATATCCATATAGGAGGAGGAATAACTTATACCAGCAGAAGGCCCCTTTATACCAGTATAACTAGATCCACAATAGGGTGATGGGTCCAGCATAGTTATTTCATGAAAAATAGCACCCCTAACTGAGGTATTTTTACAAAGGTTATAAATAACCTTTATAAAGTCAGTGTTGCCCAGGACAGGTTTTTAATTGCTATCTCAGCCAGAGAATATGTTGGGGTACTGATTACGATACTCATTCATGTGGCAAAAGTGAATTGTCTTAATAGCTTTGACGTGAATTATTTTGTGGGGCCTGAAGGAAATCCAAGGCTTTGGGGTGTTGTGTCTTGATCCTAAAGTCATAATCAGCCACAGCAAAACCTTTTGACCCGAACACCCGTATGACTGGAGATTTGAAATCCAAATTTAAATTCTCCCAAATTGTAGAGTCCCCCCCCCCCCCCAATTTTGGTGTTTGGATTCATTCAGTTAAAGAGAGAGGCATGAGCTGTGAAATCTGATCTGAACATGGCTTCTGATCTGCGATTTTGTTGGTTCTCTAGATTTTTGAAGAGTCAACTTTAGGATCCTTAATGCACAATAGCTCCTTTGTTTCAAGGACTGTGTGGCCACAGAATGTCAATGTTGTGTTGGTGGAGAATGTATGGTATTTCCTTGCTTGTATTAGAAATGAATGTCTTGTCTGGTTTTTCCTAATCAGCTGATCTAAGCAGAATATGTGAGGGAAATGAATGTATTGATTTAACGTGAACCGTTGAAAAGATTGCCTGAATAGTTAGCCAATAAAATATCAACTTCATAGGAGTATGTGTAGATGTATTTCATACTGTCTCCCCTTGCCCTCGGAGCACTTGTACATAAGTGGCAGAGCTAAATCCAAACAATGTTTACAGCCAAGGGCCTGCTTAGTATGATAGACGCTATCGCTGTATTTAGCTCTCTGAAATTCCTCGCCTGTTGCTAACTTGTCCTTCGGCAAAGAAACTAACTTGCCCTGTACTATATTTCTGAAATTCCTTAAAAATAGAGGGGTGCAAAGGATAAGATAAGCAACCAAAAAGGCTTCAAAACTGCAGACTAAGATAAATAATGTGTTTAGTATTTAAACACGAGTCTAACCATAAACCTTGGATCCAAGGCTTTGGGATGCTGTGGAATCCCAATTTCTATTCCTGTGAACTATGCACTGTGTGTGTCTATCTGTCAAGGTATTTATACCATGCTAATCACTCTGGATTTAAATGTTGAGTCTTGATGCTATCTCTAGTTCTCCATATTTAACATCTTATAATGCAAAGTCTAGAAAAGTATATAGGGGAGTCTGAGAAAATACATTCCATGGCTGGAAAACTATTACACATTTTAGAGGTAAGGAGCTGATAACTCAGTGAGAACTTCCCTAGCTTTCCCAGTATAAACAAATAAATAACCTGACTGAACTGTAGGAATGTTGCCATCCTTTTGAATTGCAAAAAGGTTATTTATCCTCTTTATACATGGTTACTGGAGGATCTTAAAACAACTTAGATGTTTTGGGCCAGACTTTCTGCTGAGGTAAATGGGAACGGTTCCATTGACTTCAAAGTTCCACCCCCATACTTCAGTAAAAATTTGGCCCTGTATGATTGTGCATTCTATTTTAGATACTGTAACAAAGATCCATGGTGAAATTTAGGGCAAAGAATCCTCAGCTGTGAAACGTGAATGGATTTAAGGCTTTTTTTTGTATTCTTTAGCATTCGCATAAGGTCAGAATTGTTTTTTGTCAGTCACTGGAGTTGTACAAAAAATCAGAGAAACATTCTTGAGAATAAAACCCAGAGATTCTCTGAGTTGGTATTCATTCCGCCCTTTTACTTATTTATTTGCCTACATTTGCCTAAATTAGCTTTTTATTCATAAAAATGTTTGTGCAAAGTACAATGTTGCAGGTAAACCCACAAATTTACATGAGTATTAACATGGGACGTATGCTCATGACCGTTTAGAAAATATTTTTATTCACTCAGATAAGTGCAACTATTTTACCAGAAAGTAAATTTGTAATAAACTGTGACCTGTTTTTCAGATAAGTGGTGAGCAGAAAAAGGAGACTCTTCATGGTTTCTAAAACTAGGATGATACAGACATGGCGCAGAAACTGTGCCATATAAATAACTAATCACAGTGTATAAATAGAGAATATTCATAGCAACCAATTCATGCCTCATTTGATAAAAAGCACATGCCAGAATTAGAGGGGATTCAGAGAAGGAATAATCACTGGCATGGAAAATACTTCCAAATGAAGAGAGATTGCAAAGATTGGGATTGTTTACCTTAGAAAGGAGGACAACAGAGTCCTGTGGCACTTTTAAAGACTAACAGAGGACAGGCTAAAGTATAAAAAATAACGAATGGTCTAGAATAGGTAGATCAGGAACTTCTGTTCTCCCTGTCTCCTAACACAAACACAAGGGGCTATTCAATTATAATAAAAGATGGTAAATTCAAAACTGCTCAAAGGAAATACTTTTTCACTTGAGTAATTAGACTATGGAATTCATTGCCACAGGAAGTCACTGAGGTAAAGAACGTAACAAGATTCACAAAGGGATTGGGCATTTGTAGGAATATCAAGATCTAATTATAACATTTTTGAAGGGATGCTGAATCTCATGGTTCAGAGCAAAAGCCAGTCTCTAACTATTGGAGATCAGGAGGGAGACACCAAATGTAAGGGGCAGATTGTCCCACATTATCTTATGTCAGGGTTCTTGCATTTTTCCATGAACCATTTGGCGCTAGCTGTTGTCACAGACCGAAGAGTGGCTGAGATGAATCTCGTGTCTGATCTTGTCTGGCATATATTCTAACGTTCTTATGATAAGTTGATGTATAGCTTTTTCCATTAAAAGAACATTAAAATCGTAGTTCATTAGACCAACATGAGTCTCTACTGTCTTGCGAATTAGAGTTCAAGGATTGGTCTGTCTTTGAGTTCTTGGCTTGGCAAGAGAGGAAAAGCGTGGCCCAGCTATGGTTCCTAACTTGAGGAGGAAGCAGTTCATCACACTTGTAGCCAGCTCTTGGTGAACTTTGGAGTGATGCAGAGTTTCATAGGGATCTGGAATACCGGTGCCTGAGTATGCTCACAATCTCATTGGATCTTTTACTTTTGGCATGATGTATAATGGCTATTTAGCTACTGTTGGTGCTGTAAGAAAAATATTAGGGACTTGGACTCAATCCAAAGAGGAGGGACCACATGAGAATGAAGGAGACAAATTGGACAGTGATAGGGAGGAAATGAGAAGGGTGCTGGGAAGCCTATCAGGTGAATTAACATATGAGCTAAAACCAGTATGTTCTAGAAGCTGTTTCTAGTGGACTGTAGGCAAATATAAGAAGTCACAGTGGTCACAATTGCTGTGATATTTTCTGCTTTAGGGGTATGTGTAGGCAGGGCAAGAGCTGTCAGCCAGTGGAGGGTCCAGTGGGTCCCTCCTTCCATGAGTGGAAGGAATGAGGGACTCAGAGCTTGAAGCTGCATTGAGCAGCAGGGTGGGGGCACTGGAGCTCCCTGCTGGTCCCTGTGATCCCTGCAGCCCCTGGACAGCCACGAGAGGTGGCTGGGCGGGTGGGAGTTCCAGCTCTCTTGGGCAGCCCCTGCAGTTCCCAGAGGCTGCCCCAGGTGGCCAGGGGTGCCCAGAGTTCTGGAGTGGGGAGGATGGTGGGTATCTCACAGATCCAGAGCTTCCAGCTCATCCCTCCCTCCATCAGCCCGATTTTCTCATAGATAGTTTATGTAAAAGACAGGTCATGGCTTCTGTGAATTGTTGTTTATTGCCAGTGACCTTTCCCTGATTTTTACTAAAAGTAACTGTGACACATTCTTAACCTTAAATGGGATTCATAACATCTCACAATAGTGCACAAGAGCCTTCCAACATGTTTGACTGTGGTGCCCAGGGAAATTTTCATGCTCTGGGGGGTAGAGTGAAAGGACGTTAGGGTCTCACCTTGCAAAGCAGCTTTTCAGTGACTCAGAAACAATAGCAGGCTCTCCCATGCTAGTAGATGTTATGCACTAATAAGTATTCTGAAGGAAATGCTCCTGCTGAAGAAGCTTCTCATGAACATGTGGGTTTGGGAGAAGGGAAGAGATGTGAGATGTCATAAAACAATATTATTCGCTAGATCTAGTTTAACATGATTTCTCCAGTGAGCTCATAGGCAGGCCTGGAAATTTGACATAATTAAATTAGGTCTGAATAGAGGTTTGGGCTGGCGCTCTCATTGCAAAAGGTGATTTTTCTCCTCTTTTAACCGTCCTGCCTTCTTATCTGCTGTTCCACTCTGTTTGAATCAAAACAACTTGCTTGGTTTGCTAAAAGAAGTCTAAACTGACCTTGTGACTTACCCTTCCCTGCATTTATATATTCTCTTCCATACTGTAGTTTCCATTTCATGCATCTGATGAAGTGTTGTTTACCCACAAAAGCTCATGCGATAAATTCATTAGTCTTTAAAAGTGACATGAGACTCCTTGTTTGTTGTCCTAAGAAGTTTGTTGCCATTAGCACTTACCTCTTCTTTCTTTATCATTTCCTGCGTATCATACCTGCACTTAGTTTTTCTTAAACATGCATCTTTTTCTTTCATTTGCATTTTCCTTTATCTGCATCTTTCATTTCCCCTTATTGTATGATCAGGTCTCCTCTGAACACTTTTTTTGCTTGTCTCTGGAATGAGTTCCTCTGCTGTGCAGTAATCTCTTTCATTCAGACTAACAATTTGATCTCAATCTACCTATCCCTATACTATGATCTGAGCCTTCTACTCACATATGTATTTTTTTTTTTTTTACTTGATTCACTTTGAAAAACTCAGTTAAAATCAGGTCAGTTTTAATTTCTGTTCCTCTGTCTGCACTTACCTTGTATATAGAATGAAAATGCTCTTTAATTACTTGATCCAGGGAATGATAGATAAGATGAATGTTTTCCTGTGCTAAGTGTTACAAATTGCAACTTGGTTCTAGCTACAGTACATATTGTAGTATAAGGCAAGTGTCTTCCATCATCATTTTCATCACCTATTTGCGTACTTCCCTAAGGCACAGATTCTAACACACTGTTCAGAAAAAGTCTTGAGATAAATTTGGAACATAGGCAGTTTATTTTTTCTGTCCTGTATTAAGATATATTTCCAAACTGTTTCCATTAAGTTACTGCCTTGCCAACATTTATTTTATTTAACTTTAAAGCTTATTTATTCTCCTTCCTTGAGCACCAGAGTAATGTACAGAGTACAGTTATACTGTGTTTTTCAAGTCTGGAATTCATGATGGCTCAACAGATTTGAAACTAAACCTAAAAATATCTGAAGTAATTTTATTTTAGAAAAAAAACCAAAAGACAATTATTTGTTAAGTTTTGTTTCTGCACCAATCGTTTTTTCTCTGCCACCCTCTTAAAAAAGACCAAGTGCACTTTCTTTAAGTTGCTAAAACGAAATTAAAAAATAAATACAACCCTGAGACTTTTTGGAGCTGGAAGCTTTGGAATGGACAATCAAGTAGCATTCCAGGATAAGGGTGGTGGTGGTGTCCTTCCTGTGCTCTTTACATTGGCTTTAATAAACCATCATATCATGTGTTTAATTATTTGCAAACGTATCATGCCATGGAGGGAGCAAAACATAATTAACCAGTTTGATACTGTTTAACTATAAAATTGGCTGTTAGCTTTGTAGCCCTTAGAACATCCCGTGGGAAATTATTCAGCTGATTAGATATTTTGTGTTCGAAACAGGTTTGATGATAATTGAAATATATTATACTAAGATTTCTTTGAAAAGTATGTTGTCGTGCATGTTCTGGCTTTCCAGAGAGAGCACAAAAAGGTATCAATGTGTCTGAAATGACATTTGTTTTCATGAAATATAGCTTGACCTAGCACTGCTGGTAGATTAAAGGATGTGTTGTTTTTCTGCATTAAAAAATAAAAAACAAACAAACCCACAGCATCACTTCTAATTAGTGGGTTTTATAACTGGTTAGAATTAATTTGCTCTGTGGTAAAACTTGACATATTGATTCACTGCATAGAATAGCTTCCCTTACTCCTTTACAAAATATAAATATTGATTTGGGGTGGGAGGGAGGTTTGGGTTTTTTTGAGATAGACTGTCGAGAGTAGTGATTTGACTAGCTCCAACAGATGTTTCCTCTGGTGAAGATACCAAATATAATAAAGATAGGTAATTATTGCATGTCACATTTCCAGTCTTAACATGCATCAAAGAAGAATGTGGGAATGAACTACCCATGACATACATCTTGTATCACAATAAATGAAGTAATACTATTAGGCCTTCTTAAAACAGGTCACATATAAAGAGCACTGGTAAATTAGTGCAAACAAATGTGTTTCAATAAAGCCAAATGAAAGGCTACACCTCTATGCATCAAGAATATAGGACTGATAAGAATGAATTCCCAAAGGTTTCTATCTGAATTCCTTCTGGTCCTGTTTATCTCCACTACTTTTATGTTTCATATTGCATATAAAAAACTCTTTGGGTGACCCTAACATATCAATATGCGGGCCCTGCACATGTTGTCTCTGCTCCAATGTGGAATTGTTTTTTGTCAGTATATGGAGCTCAGACTTGGACTAAAGAAGTCTGGTACACACTGACCTTTCTCCTATTAGCCACATCTCTCTGAAATCTGCACCGTCATCTAAACGTTTGGGCCATCGTTCTGAAAAATGTTCACTAATTTTGGGTGCTAATAATTTTGAGGTAGCTGGAGCATTCTTTTCAAAGGTGCTGAGCACCAGAATCTGCTGTTGACTTCAGAGTGCATGCATCCAGAAGCAAAAGCGCTCCAGACAATGGCACACTTTTGAAAATATTGCCACTCTAGGTGTTTTTTTGTGCTAGAATAGATAGTCTTTGGGAGAAAAAGTGGCATATAATTTCGAATATATGCAATATGTTTAAGCACTTCTTTTTGGTTTGGCATCTTTGTTAAGGACTGTGAAGTCCTCCTTCAGGCAGATCTCCAATTGAAACTGCTGTGAGCTTTATATGAATGAGTACTGCAGCATAAGCTTCAGGATGCTGCATATTTTGGCTTTCCAGAGGCTTTCTTGCAAAGCAGTGTTTTCTTTTCTCTGTGGGTTTGTCTTTCATTGCACTCTTTAAAGTGGTTTGGAATACATCTGCACTGGTGAGGTAGCCAGAAGGGTTTGTGTGTTGTTGTTGTTGTTTTTTAATCTCCCTGTATTGAAAGATGAAAAGTATAATTCTACTTATATGTAACAGCCAGAGATATTCTGGGAATGTCCACAACTGATATCCTAATTGATAATAGAAATAATTGTCGTTTGAAATGGTGTGTGTACGCGCGCATGCAGAGTAAGTAAGGTTGCATCTTGGGTGAATTCCATGTGTCTATTTGTCTATGCAAGCATCTGTTTCTTTCACCTTCTGTTATGCATATGGACCCCTCTATTATGTGATGTTTTCGCCCCTTTCCTCTCTCTTTATCTTTGTGAATAAGAGCAAATGGTTTATTCTGTTTGGCCTGGTGTTCTATATCAGCTCTGGGTGATTGTGTGGACAACCTTATTAGTTAATAAAGGATTTCCAGGGACGCTGAATGTTTCACCACACCATTGGATTATTCAAAGTGTTTTTTCCATTGGTGTTACCTGGCTGTCTAGCTTTTCCTCATGTTCATTTTGTGTAGTGTTTTCCCACCTTTGGAATAATGTAAATTAAAAAAAAACCTGTTCTATTCATCAACAAGTATCATTTTTTCATGTGCAGCCTAGTTAGATGCTACTCACTTTGTTTCAGAAGTCAGCAATTCATCATTATTATTGTCCTTCCTCTTATTTTATTTGTACCAGAAACCTCTCACATATCATATGATTCATTTAATATGTACAAGGCAACTAGCCACTATTTTGATACACACAATAGTTTGGGATGCCTCTCCTGTAATTTCTCCTTTCCTCTCGTTTAAAATCCCCATCCCCCCTTCCTTTTTCTCTCTCTCTGTGGTGCATTCTTTTCTTTTCTTGTTTTTTGTCAGTTGTAAATTATTTGGAGCACAGTGTCTTTGTCTTCCTTCCCGTCATTTGAATGCCATCCATAGCAATGGGGATATGTAAATAATAATAAAACAACTGTTTCTGAGCCAGGGGAAGACCACTTCCAGTATTCTTGTTAACTCAGTGGTTTCACTTCCTCAAACCTGATGATGAATTGTCTGGCGTGCGGGTAGAGAGGGGATATGGCTAGCCCATTATGTTCCAGTCAAGGTATGTTGATTGTAAATTACCAAGTCGTAGGACTGAGTAGTTAGGGAAACAAGAACTTGCCATATAATTTCCAACTGTCCTTTACCTCTCAAAATTTCCTAGTCTCTGGCCTCCTCAGTTTGACAGCAGATGCTCTTTGAGAGGTGACAAGAGGCTGTTTGGCAAAGTCTTTTGTTCTCGCTGGGTTACAAAAGACAGCAATATTTCCTTATTTTGTTTCACTGGACTTTATTTTTTTTAACTGTTGCTACTGCTCATATCCCCAGTGCAACTCCTCTTGTAGGAGCTCTACTATACACTGGGTGTTTGTGTTCTAACTACCGTGTTGTCCAACCCTGCTTAGAGGAGGGCTAGATGGCACTGGTTAGAACATTAGTGCCCACCTGGGCCATGGCTGTGGTAGTACACTCACTGTTTCTCCTATTAGGATAGCTGTATCGTTGGTAACTTTGGTGAGGTCTTTTTAAGGAACAGTAGATCCGTACAGATAGTCTTTGTTCAGAGGAAAAATGCCATAAGTGAGAATGTATTTAGCTGAAAATTGTGAGATCTTTTTGCCCTGATGAAGCAGAATGGTTCTTTTTTTTTGTATTGTGATGGTGCCAAGATACCCCAACCCCATTGTTTGCTAAGCACCGTATAAACATGTGACACAGCTCCTGCCCCCAGGAGCTTACGTTCTAAGCATAAGGCAAGAAACAGATAATTGGGGGGGGGGGGAGAGGAGAAGAAGGTAATAGTGAGATGATTCTGTTCCTTATCCAAACTATGGTCAGCGTCTTGGCTTTCTTTCCTAGTCTCTTGCATCATGAAGGTCTTTATACATGTCCTGTTCCTGAACTATGTTTAAAACTTTTTATTCCCATTTATGTTAAATGGCAGTTCAGGGTACACTGCACTTTGTGGTATAGGGACCTTAGTTCAGAATATGATAGAGAACCAGCATTTTGCTTAGAGCAGAAGAAGTTCTGAGTGTTCTCTTTAAGCTCTCTGTCTTAGAGAATTTGAGATAAATCTAAAGATGGCCATTCATATTCTCTTTCCATGTAGATTCTTACACTATGTCTGGGAAGGAAAGGACAGGAAGTCCTTTATTGTCTAAGGCCTAAACTCTAGGCAGACGTCAAAGGAAGAGTTTCCCCCCTCCCCCATATCAAACATATAGGCAGCTGACACTAGATATTTTTAGGAAGATTTACTGTATATTATGGCAGGAAATATATTGTTTGATCTCAAGTGCTTTATGCCGAAAACCTGAAGCTACTTCTACAATGCTATAGTTCTTTGATTTGGCTATTCCTTTTTCATGTTCAGCTCATCCACATGTTACTTTTTCCCTTTCAAAAATTACTGCAGTGACCTTTTAAGAAAACAAAGTGGCTGCGCATCGAAAGGTTAAAGTGCTTCTCCCCGTCCGATTTCTGTTTAGCCTTGTGCTGTATCTGTGTTTGTAGAAGAAGTTTTCTCTCTCAGAGACTAACGCGTGCCAGATGCAAGTCTCAACAATCTAGAGTATCACTGTGATTCACATCTTCATTATGCAAGAATAGAAACTAGAGTGCATCTCTGATTTCCATGGCTCTGGTCCAGCAAGTCACTAAAGCACATGCAAATACGTTGCCTTTGATGGAACTAATGACTTGTGTTTAAAGTTAAGCATATGTTTAAGTATTTTGCCCTTGTGATGTAAGTACATTGCATGTGGTATAAATTCCCTTTCAACTGTGTGATTTTCCACCTTGGTTAAGACAACTACATTTTTTAAAAGGTGAACGTGGTACTTATGGAGGGATGCAGATTGATGGTTCTGGAGAGTCTAGCCTTGGACTTAGAAGGTGGGTCTGATTGCCACTGGACGTGTCATTTCCTGCTCAGGCAAGTGTACACCAACTAGCTCTGAATGAGCTAGTGCACTAAAACTAGAGAAGCCTCAGTGGCACAGGGTAACCACCGGAAGACAGTCTGGCCTTGTACACACGATCAGATTATCGCGCATTAAAGCTCATTACCGCGCGATAGCAACAACGGCGTACACACGTGCAACAGGGCTCTTGCGCGTTAAGTGCCTTGTTGTCGCGCAATCCAACAACCACTCCGACGAGAGTGGTAACAGCTGTTGCGGATCATATATTGCGCGTTTGAGCTCGTGTGTACGCTTACCGCGCATTGACTGGAGTCCGGAACTGTCCCAGCATTCCCAAGTCGTCCTCTCTGGTCTTCCCCCCACCCGCTCTGTGGCCGTGACGAAACTGTCCCCGCCCTGCCCCGAACTTATTCCCGGGATTTTCAAATTTCAAGTCTGTTTCACTTCCTGCTCTCTTCCTCGTGGAGTGTGTTTGTGCTCCGATCATCAGTAGCAATGGCGGCCCGCCGTGGAAGACGCGCACCCCTTTGGAGCACGGCAGAGGTACTGGACCTGATCAGCATCTGGGGAGAGTCCGCCGTGCAGGCGCAGCTACGTGGCAGCAGGAGGAATTATGACACATTTGGCATAATTTCTCGGGCCATGTCAGAGAGAGGGCATGATAGAGACACAGTGCAGTGCAGATCAAAGGTGAAGGAGCTCAGAATTACCTATCACCGAGCGAAGGAGGGAAACCGCCGTTCTGGATCAGCGCCTGCAACATGCAGGTACTATAAGGAGATAGAAGCCATCCTCAGCGGCGACCCCACAACCACTGCCAAAAGTCCCGTGGACACTTCAGCCCCTCCTCGTCCGGTGATTGCCAGAGCCGAGCAGGATGAGGACGTTGTTGAGGAGGAGGAGGAGGAGGAGATGGAGGATGACACGGAGGAAAGCGCAACCGCGTGTAGCCAGGAGCTCTTCAGCAGCCCCGCTGAGACGTCCACCCAAGGCTTGAACTGCAGCTTGTTCTCTGAGGCGGCAGAGGGGGGTTCAGGTAAGTTTCTCCTTCATTCAGCTCTGCTCCTGCTAAAATATCATTGTCTGGGGTGGGGGTGCTTGCGGGTCCCCGCTGTGCACGCTATTTACTCTGCATTCATTAGCAGGGCATCAATACAAGCAGTGATTGTAAAATAATCATCTGCATTTAGGTCAGAAAAGGTTTCCTCGATGTACCTCCAGAGCCTAATACTCAGGTTAGATGGGAGAGCGTTTGTGTCTGCGCTCCCAAAGACGGACACTCTGCCTCTCCAGCTGCAAAGCACAGCCCTGGGAACCATGGCAGCACACAGTGCAGCAGCATACGGTCCCGGCCTGCTACCGGCGGCATGTAGGAGATGTATTCTAGATGGAAGGGGCACTCTGAGGAGAGGGATATTGGGTTCCATCTGTGTGCCCTCTTCCGATTCTTAGCCCCCGGTAAGCCGTCTACTAGAATGTACCTTGTCTGCTTCAGCGCAGCGTAGTGTGTTGACCGCCCTGTACCTTCCAGTGGAATGTGCTACTGGAAGGTTACATTGGCTATCTATGCTATGTGTTAACAATGTCTATATTGTTATTTTTGTATTAGAATTGAGCTTCACAAGGCCGGTGTCTACCCCAGCTGACCGAATGAGAAACATTAGGCGGCGTTCTCGAAGAAACAGGGAGGATATGTTTAATGACCTGCTGAAAGCAACACAAGAATCCGCAAGGGAGAATAGAGCCTGGAGAGAGGAATCCCAGCAGAGGAGGCAGAAACACAGGGACGAACTGATAAGCGTCATGAAGGAGCAAACAGAACTGCTAAAGAACATGATAGCTTTGCAGTCCCAGGCGATAAATGTCCGGGCTCCACTCCAGACAGTTCAGCCGTGTATGCCTCCCACACACCGCAGTCCCTCAAAGCATTTCTTTGAAGGCCACCCTCCACCCCGGTACAGGACAACATCCAGCCCCCCCTGCCCCCCAAGCTACTTTTACGAGACCCGGAGCTACACCAACCTGTAACCCCACCCCCATCTTTCAGGTTTCAATAAAAACAGTAACAAATACTTTGAAGAATGCATTTATTTATACACATTATTGAAATGATCCTAAGGTGCACCTCATGCGTCATGGAACTGAACTAGGGAAGGGCATCATTGAAATGCTCCCTGAGTGCCTCCCTTATGCGAGCAGCTTCTCCTTGTGCCACCCTAATACTCCTAGTGGCTGGCTGCTCGAATGCTTCCTCGAGGCGCTGTGCCTCCGTAGCCCACGTAGGGGAAAACTTTTCTCCCCTACTTTCACAAATGTTATGGAGGACACAACATGACGCAATCACGGCAGGGATCTGGTCCTCCGCCAAGTCCAGCCTCCCATACAAACAGCGCCAGCGCCCTTTTAAACGGCCGAAGGCACACTCCACAGTCATTCTGCAGCGGCTCAATCGGTAATTGAACCGCTCCTTGCTGCGATCAAGGTTCCCGGTGTAGGGTTTCATGAGCCATGGCATCAGTGGGTATGCTGGGTCTCCGAGGATGACTATGGGCATCTCCACCTCCCCCACTGTTATTTTTTGATCAGGGAAAAAGGTGCCCCCTTGCAGCTTCCGGTACAGACCAGTGTTCCTGAAAATGCGGGCATCATGCACCTTTCCCGACCACCCAGCATTGATGTCCGTGAAACGACCCTTGTGATCCACGAGTGCTTGCAGCACCATGGAGAAGTAGCCCTTCCTGTTTATGTACTCCGTCGCGAGATGGTCTGGAGCCAAAATAGGGATGTGTGTGCCATCTATGGCTCCCCCGCAGTTAGGGAATCCCATGGCAGCAAAGCCGTCCACAATCTCTCGAACATTGCCCAATGTCACTGTCCTCCGTAGCAGGATGCGATTGATGGCTTGGCACACTTGTGAGAGGGCTAATCCGACGGTGGTCCTCCCGACTCCAAACTGGTTTGCAACGGACCGATAGCAGTCGGGAGTCGCCATCTTCCATACAGCAATCGCAACACGCTTCTCCACGGTTAGGGCTGACCTCATGTTGGTGTCTTTCCGTCGCAGGGCAGGGGCCAACTCTGAGCACAGTTCCAGAAAGGTTGCTTTCCGCATTCGAAAGTTCTGTACCCACTGCTCGTCATCCCACAGCTGCATAACAATGCGATCCCACCACTCGGTGCTCGTCTCTCGCGACCAGAAACGGCGTTGCACCGTGTGCAGATGATCGGTGAAGGAGCTGAGCAACGCGGTGCTGTTGCTCTGCATGGCATCGATCAGCCCCTGCTCCTCGGTGTCCTCATCTGACTCGGAGCTCATTGCGTACTGAGCAACAAGCCGAGATGTATTCAGAATGTTGAAGGCGACAATGGAGATCATAGCGGGATCCATGCTGTCGCTGTTGCGATTGATTGCAAGTGGTGCGTTGCGTCACTGCAATGTTGAAAATAGGCGCGAGTTGCTATTGGCAACAAGGAAGACGCTAGGGGAACACAAAGCACCATGGGAAACTGACACTTTACCCATGGCGCTTTGCATTCCTTTCCTTCATCCCATGATTCATAGCGCCGACTTAGGGGAAAATGGAACGATGGGATAGGTGCCCAGAAGTCATTGCGCTCAACCGCGATAATGCGTGTAATTTTGTTGCGTTGCAGGGAGCAACGTGTGTACGCGTTGTCCCGCAATAAAGGTCACGTGAGTTTTGTAGCGCGATTGCCTTGTTGCGCTTTAATCTGATTGTGTGTACATAGCCTCTGTCTGACACCTGAACTATGTACTCCAGTGGCTATCTGCTCCGCTGTGTTTACTCTGTGTGTGGCATGCTTGCTCCATCAAGGCCAGCATGTGTGCATCTACCTATGCTGGAAATTATAGCTCCCGCTCCAGTGCAGACATACCCAGAGGTAAGGCCTGGGAAGCAGCAGCTCAAAGTTTCTCACACCACTGTGATAGAGGCTTGGCTGGAAACGGAACCGGCCTGAAGGGCAAGACAGCAATTCACTTTTCATTCAGTCCTTGGCCTCTTCTCTGAGACTGTCCGCCAGGCTAACAACCATGGTGGTGGTTTTCATGATGTGGCATGTACAATAGAAACAGTACTGACATCACTCTCATTTGGCCTAGGACCCTGAATGGCTTTCAGACAGTAGTAACTTTTTGTTACCGTTGGCCTGGGCTGTGATTTAAGCTTTGATATAGTGGTGGAAGGCCCCTTATTCCATTAGTGCCCTCTTGTCAGTCCAGTTACCCAGCAGCTTCACCGTTACCCATATCTGTGCTTCAGAGTACTCATCTGCCTCTTTCTTACCAGATTTTCAACCTTGGAAATCAGGTGGCTAGACAGGAGGAGGAGAAAGGAAGGGGAGAGGATGGTTTACTCTGATTTGACTCAGTATCTGAAATCTTGGGATTTTATTGGATGAATTGTTCCATGAAAAGTCAGAGAGAGCCCCAATTTTTCCTTTTACCATCTTCTTGTGTCCTCCTGATTTTTTGTAGTTAAGGCTAGGGTGACCAGATAGCAAGTGTGAAAAATCGGGATGGGGTTGAAATGGCATGTTATAGGCACTTGTATAAGATAAAGCCCTGATTATTGGTACTATCCCTATAAAACTGGGATGCCTGGTCACCTGATTACAGCAGTGGACTGGGAGTCAGATCTGGACTTACTCTCAGTAGTGCCACAGAAGTCTTGTGTGACCTGGGCAACACTGAAAAGACTTCCGTTGACTTCAGTGGACTTGGAATCAGGCCTTTAATCTTTGTTCTTCAGTTCTCCATTGTAAAAATGTAGATAAAACATTTTTCTATTTCATAAAGGGTGGTTGTCCCACTGCGCACGCGCCATCAGCAGAGAGGGAGTAGCCGCCCAGCGTGGCGCTGCAGCTTCGGCCCCAAGTGGATCCTTGGGCATGTGCGCTACCCGTGCTGATTAATCCCCTTGCTTGCCACACCCTCTCCTCCATCATGTGGCCCCAGAGGTGCCCGGGGGGAGCCAAAAGGAGGCTTGCAGCTCACACTACCTGGCTGCTTCTCCCTGCTGGACCTGCTCCTCTCTGGTGGGCCCAGCGGTGTCCTGGAGAGCTGATGCAGTGCCCTCCCAGCTGAAGACACTGCACAGCAGGTGCCCCCCTCTTGCCAGTCCTTCTCTTCTGTCAGGTGGTGCTCTGGGGGCTGAAGCTCTTTTATTCTCCTTTTCCAGCCCCAGTCCTCTCATCTGTGGGCTCAGCATTGCTCTCAGCTGCCTTGTAGACTGCTTTAGAGTCCAGGTAAATTGACAAAATGTCAACTTCTAAGAAAGCAAAGTTAGATGTCCGTTCATTTCAATCTTTCTGGACTGATACATTTGGATTTATTCAAAAGAAGGACTGTGCTGTTTTCATTTTCTGTTTTGAAAGTGGTGTTTGTCGCACATCAAGTGCTCAATGACTTTTTCAAACAAAGCATAAGAAAACCTTTCTTGATGAAGACTGGATCAATCAAAAGGGCAGTAGCAGGATATAGAAAAAGAAAGCAGTAGTTTTAAATGTTTAATTGTCCGTAAAAATCAAGCCACCAAGGGAAGTTACAAAGTTATACAGTGCATTGCAAAAAATAGAAAGCCATTTACAGATGGGGAATATATAAAAAAGGCTTTTCTCAGCATTTCGGAAGTACTGTTCAATAATTTGCCAAATAAAGATGCAGTTGTAACTAGAATAAAAGAACTGCTTGTCTTTGCCCGAACAATTGCAATATGCGTAGATGAAATGGCAGAAAACATTCACAAAAAGCATTCACATTCACATTGAAAGATGCAACAGTGTTTAGTGTTGCAGTTGATGAGTGTGTGGATGTGACGTGTCATGTGTGACAAGATATTATGCTTCCGGTGAAATCTGAGAGGCACTTTGTTGCCTAAAATCCCTGCATGGCACAGCAAAAGGGGTGGGAGGTAGTTGTGGCAGAAGCTTTTGTAAATCATTTTGAAGAACGAGGTGTCGACATCAGAACAGTATTTTGTGTGACAACAGACGGTGCTCCAGTCGTGGTTGGGAAACAAAAGGGATTTTTGAAGTTACTTGAAGATAAAATTGGCCACCCAACAGTCAGATGTCACTGTATCATCCATCAAGACAATCTTTGTGCTAAAATTTCAAATTCAGAGCTGCTTACTGTGATAAACACAGTGGTGCAAATTGTGAATTTCCTTGTTACTCGATCTGCTTTGACTCTCAAGAGAATTTCGAGCACTTCGAGAAGAGATGGACAGTGATTATAATGATATTCCACTTCACAGCAGTGTTTGGTGCTAAGTTGTGGCAAAGGTTTTTGGCACCCTTTGTCAACTGCTTTGATGCAATCAAGGCTTTTTATCAGAAAAAGGACAAAATTTCCCCGAAATGGAAGATGACAAATGGCTAAGCAAACTCGTGTTCCTAACTGACATCACTGGTCACCTAAATGAACTTAATCTGCTTCGCCAGAGTGAAGGGCAAATGATTCTGGATCTTTATGAAACCTGGAAGGCATTTGTTGCAAGACTAGCAGTTTTTTTCTCGGGATATTCAATCTTTGACTTTCCGCTATTTCCAACACATAAAAGAGCTATCAACGCTGTCAGGCTATGTACACGCTACAGACTTATCCCGCAATAAATTGTTGCGGGACAAGCAAAGCGTTACAGCTGTAATGCTTTCCCCTGTCCACACATTAATCCTAACGCAAAGGAGTGTTCACACGCTCCTTTACATTTTCGTTAGAAGGAGCAGTGCGTGGTGGGCACCTATCTCACATGCACTGCCCAGCCAGCCTTTAGGTTGGCAGTGGGGCTCTCTTGCCGCTGAGATCGGTGGCAGGGGACCCTCAGTGGGAGTGGGGCTCTAGCCGCCAGGAGTGCTGGTGGTTTCGGTGGCTAGAGTCCCTCTGCCCCGGGGAGTCCCTCAAGCCTCTCAGAAACCGAACGGCTTTAGGGACTCCCGGTGGCAACAGGGCTCTAGCCGCCAGGGCAGAGAGCCGGTAAACCCAGCGGCTTGAGGGACTCCCTATAGCAGCGGGGCTCTACCCCCATGAACTCACGGCAGCTGGAGCTCCACTCCTACTTCTCAATTTCACTGCTCTGCTAGAGCAGTGAAATTAACAAGTATGACAGCTCTGGTGTCCCAGAGTGGCCTCCATTGGCACTCTGGGACATTTCCGGAGGCTGTCTAACCCGCAATGAGTGTACACACACACTCTATTGCGGGACAGACGATCCGTGGTAAGCGTTACCACGATTGTCTGGGTGGTTTACCTGTTGTGCGGCAAGAGGGCTGTTGCTGCGCAACAGGCAACAGTGTAGTGTGTACACTCACAGCCTTACCGCACGGTAAAGCTCTAGTGTGTACAAGGCCTCAGTGTCGATGAGATTGAAATGTACATACAAGAACTGGAATCAGACTTGTCTGAGAGATTTCAAGGTTTCCAGCAATTTGGCCCAATGTTTTCTTTTCTAATTACACCTGAAAACTTCACTGAAAGCAACATGGATTTGTCTTCGTTTCAGCGAATTAGGTGTTGAGGATCTTGAAATGCAGCTCATTGGGTTAAAAAGCATCAAAGTTTAAAGATCTGTGCCACGCACTTGAAGTTATCAAGAGAGATTATGGGGGCTCTATTCTGACATTCTGGACATCCCTGCCTGTGAAATTTCACTGTTTAAAGAAAATTTCATTTGCAATGCTTTCAGCATTTGGATCCAAATCCCTGTGTGAGCAGGTATTTTCACACATGAAGTCTGTCCTCTGCCCCTCTTGGAGCCGGCTAACAACTGATCACTCAGAGACATGTGTGCAGCTTAAAGTATCCAAATATGCACTCGATGTCACAAAACTCAGTAAGGAAAAGCCAGGGCAAGGATCACACTAAAAAAAATTTGCATTTTAATTTAATTTCAATCATTTTAATGATTTTAATGTTTTTAATAATAATTTTAATAAAATTATTTACTTTACATACATACAATGATAGCTTTAATCTTGCAGAGACCTGCTTAAACATTAAAATTTATTACTGGCACCCAACACTGTAAGTTAGAGTGAATCAATGAAGACTCGTCACACTACTTCTGAAAGGTTGCCTACCCCTGACCTAGATAGATGTGGGTGCTGGTATACACTTGTGTTGATTTCTGTGTATTTTCAGTGTAATAATATCACAATAATTCATTTCACAAGACTTGGTGGCCTAACGCCCATAACCTTTGGTATAAGGCAAAGGAGCCACACAGTCTTCCCTGGATGTAATAAGCAAATGTAGGAAGATGGCAAGAATTTTTGCTCCGATTTTATCTTGGATACAAGTATCTTTTTATGTAAGCAAAACAAACAAGGAGTTTAGTGGCACTTTTAAAGACTAACAAATTTATTTATCTAAGTCTTTAAAAGTGCCACTAGACTCCTTGTTTGATTTGCTGAACTAGACTAACACGGCTACTCCTTTGGAATTTGTGTAAGCAGTAAATACTGTCTGCTTTGTATAGATATGGAAAATCTCCTTTACAGCTGCACAATGTTTTTTTGCCTGGTGTATGTGTTTGTTACTTTTTCATAAGGTGTGCCAACTTATCTTTGAACTTCATGGAGCATTGGACTTAAAATAAAAGAGCATAAGCTGATTAATTAGGCAAAATTCAGTAGTTGTAAATACTTGGGGTGAGAGGTGAATTCTTTCTTACCTTAAACTAAGTGAAGGGCCACAGAGATCTTAACTTGTGGCACTCCAGTTATTACTAAGATTTCTGCCATTTGTGCATTTGACTTTGGCCTTTGTTGAGTCCTGCTAAATTGTTCTAGGCACAGTGAGACGGTGGCTGATCTTGCTGTTCATTCTGGTCTGGGCCAGCTATGAAGCAGTCAGTTGAAATTGGAAAGGAAGTCGGCTGCCATCTTTAAAAGCCTCTTGTGTTGATTTTTTGAAAGTTGAATGTTCTCATGACCTAAGGATAATAAGAAACAAGGATGAATTGTTGCAGCTGGGAAGGAGGATATGATTCAACTAAAAGATAAAGTTTGAGGACCAACACTTCAAAATACTGCTTCCTTCTTTAAATCACTCATTTAAATTCCAAAACTCCCAGCTCATCATATTGGGAAGTGTGTCTAGCAACTGTACTTAAAATGTCTTTCTCAGAAACAGTCCAGTTTTTAGAAATTGAGGAGTGAAGAGGGATTTAAACATTCTGGGGTTAGATTAAGTGTGGTGTAACTCCATTCTCTTCACTGTAGTTGTCCCAGGTGACAGTTTGATTCACGCACTTCTGACTGTTTGTAAAAAATAGCAACCGGAAACACTCTCCTTAAGTGCAAGAAACTGTTTTGTATTTTTGTTTGCTAACATATTTTATTTAGTATTTGTGAAGAACAATGCCATTTCTTTTATTTTGTCCTTATTTGTCATCTTGTTTCTATGGACACAGTCACAGTAATACAATTGATATGTATTTAGAAACTTCAGAGAAATTTAAAAATTATACATAGGCCGCTTTTCCTTGGTCTCAGTTGAAGTAATAAACAGAACACTAGACCCAATTTTACCTGAAACTCCTGTTCCCGAAACCTGGATTATCTGAAGTTGAGTTCTTTCCCTCCAGTGCACCACTGATATCGAACAGTGCCCTGTTACCCAGAACAGTTGTTTCCTTTCTTATCCACTGTGAGACTCTCTTAGATTCATAAGGAATCTCAGAGGAGAAGTGCGGCTACTGATATTGTCAGTGGTCAGGAAGGACCCCCCTACCACTTAATAACCTTCTGAAAATTAGAGAGTGCAGTGATGCTGTGATAATTGGACTTATAAATGTACCCTAATCATAAGCTCAATTGTTTTTTGCTTTAAGAGTAAATATATAAAAGTTCACGAGATGTTGAAATGTTGGTGGAAAGCAGTTGCTTTCAATAATGAATGTCAGAACAAGATATGACAGTGAGAAGAAAGCACTGAATTAGTCTAACAAAGAGAACTACTAATATACTCAAAAACTGAAGAGCTTAGTAAAAATAAAAAATGTGGAACCAAAAATTAATGAACCAACATAGGTGTGTCAGATATTAGGCCTACCTAATGAACAAAATAATGATGGGATGGCTATTCCACCCACTGCTCCCTTTTTGGGTCCTCAAATATAGACTGTTTTGACTGGGGTTGGGACTGGTCGGGGGAAATAAGAACAGACAGAGTTCTAGCGGAGCAACGTTGCCATCATGATTGCTTCCACCAGGATTCCTGGGACGCTGGCCTTTGTTACCCTGATCCTGAGAGATGTCCTGGCCAGACTGGGCCAGAGAGATGGATCCAGATGGCATCGTCAGCCCTACCAGACATAGATATTCTGACATAAAATGGGATTGGACTTTAACAACAGCTCCAGCCCATTCCAACTAACTTCGCCTCTTTTCCGCAAAAGGAGAGTTATCTTTAATACCATCTAAGAGACTGTCAGACAAGGGGGAGGGCAGGAGGGGAGCGAGAGGGTGTTCTTTAAACTCTCTCCAGCCAAAGGGAAAGGGAGCAACTGATGTTAAAATGAAAGACTGACATAATTTTGATTTTTGATTGCAGATGCTTTAACTGGTTTTCCTCCTTCTCTGTATCTTTAGTTAAAAATTACAAGGATTTTTTAATGGTGTGTTTGCCATACTATTAAGGAAGCTGAGATCTCTCTGCATACCAAACCCCAGAACTTGTTATATACGGTTAAATGTTGGACAGTTACTGGATTATGTTGTAACTTTGGCCCATGTATTCCATCTGAGTTATTACAACAGTGAAATGAATAGCCGCGTGAAGACTTATTTGCATAGTTGAGACTTTTGAAATATTTGTGTCCATCTCACAGAATTTTCTTTTCATTTCTAGCAGCGAGTACTCTTGAGAAGCGGGAAGATGATGAGTGATGCAAGTGACATGCTGGCAGCAGCTTTGGAACAGATGGATGGCATTATAGCAGGTAAAACATTATGGTCCTTCTTTCATCTCTGCAAGGCTGAGTTCCAGACTAAAGGGGTTATACAAAGGACTGTGTTTGACTCCCTGCTAACTAGTTGTGAAACTCAGGGTGCAGATGGATTTGAAAGAGCGTGCCACAGGCCTCAACAAAAACATAGTGCCCATTTGATTGCAGCTTTTCTCTTACCGTTCCATCACAATACTTCACAAACCCACTGGGCAATACAAGTAAGGAGTCTTGTGGCCCTTATAAAGACTAACAAATTTATGTATAAATTTATAAATAAATTTGTTAGTATTTAAAAGTGCCACAAGACTCCTTGTTTGTTTTGCTGAACTAGACTGACACGGTTACCCCTCTGGAGCTTGTCACTGGCAGGCACTGTGGTTCGGTTTGAAGGATTAGAGTAGCCAAGGATGTTTCAAATCAGGATTAGCGTGTTTTCAAAATAGTGGGGTATCTTGAAGGGAAAGCTTGTCTAATGCTGTACCTCACTTAAGTCTTTAGCGAAATTAATTAAATGGGCCTGAATGAGACCAATTCAGATCAAGAAGTGAATTTTTGATCCCTTCAGGGTAGGGGCTTTGGTTTGAAAACATTAAAGTTAGACTTAGGCGCAAAGTATAAGCAATGCATTCGTAAATGTTTACTTAGCTGGGGAGAGAGAGATCAAAAAGTGTATTACTTCCTGAACTCTTACAATGATGTCCAGTGGGCTGAGAAAAAATACAGTCACATGGAAGAGAGAAACAAAGCAGACAGAAGTTTTTAGTATGATCCCATTCCAACAGAGCTATCCAAACAGCTGTTCAAATTGAAGTATTCTGCGTAGGCAGTGTGAGAGAGATGAAGGCTTTAACAATCCCACTTACATTAATTTTCTTAAAAAACAGTTTCAAAAAGAGCCTGTTTTGCTGGAACTGACTTTTCTCCACACTGCTGTCTTCTTAAAGACCTTTGGCAGACATATGCAGTGGATACAGTGGGTCATAATGATGTACTAGGATAAGTACAGCCTGTCTTTAAAAAAATCTTTGTAAGTAATGTTCACATACAGATCTGGTCATGTATCTATATTATGAAGCGCCCAAGTAGGTCTGGGCAGCATAGGATTTAAAGTAAAAATCAAGTGTGGTCATCAAAGACTTAGTTACTTATGTCTTTGTAAATCTTTTAAATAATATTGCAAAGGAGTTGTTAAACCTATCCTATCACCTCCGATGTGTCTGCAGTGGATTTTTCTCTTTATTATTTTTAAAGGGAATTAACAGTTGGAATGTTTGCATTTTCCAGACTGGCAGACAAATGAAAGCTTAGAAGGAAGTATATAGTCTGCATGTTTCTGTAATATCCAAACAGTTAACAGCACACAAGCTTATATTTTGTCATTAATGTAGCTCATTGTGCCAGGGCATCATAGTATTAAGTCATTATAGAAATGACAGTCTCAAATCAGTGTGTTACAATATCCAGGTAGAATTAGCTAAGCTAACTTAAATCAGCTTTAACTCTGAATTTCTTACTTTCTTTTTTAACCTTTAAATTAGAGTGAACAACCTTTCTGTTCATGAATGATGACTTTTGCTTATTAATACGCAGATGTGAACCCCATGATGTCCACTTGGCTTGAGTTTTAATTTTAGGGGAAGTCATTCAGTATTTCCTTCCTCTCCCGCTTTGTTTATTCTCTTTATTTATTTATTTTTTAAATAGCTTTCAAGGCCTTACATCAGGGTAACTTGTCTTTTTGAGTGAAAAATGTTGAATGCAATCAATTCTTTATGGAGCTGATCAATGTCACTCTTGGGTCATGAAATCACTGCAGAGTAATAAGCAGGTAGCCTGGGGAGCTATGTCTTGAACTCCAGTGTATATTATTCTGCTGCAAGACTGTCTGAACAGTCCTTGATATACCATGTTAGAGTCACTGTGCATTAAAATTGTAGAAAAGATGTAATATATGGGTAGCATCAGGACATCAGATGTATATCAGGGAAGAATTACCTGTGTCCGTGCTGTATCATGGAAACGAGCCTGCATCCAAACATCCTTAAAATCTAGGAGGTTCAGAATCCAAATCCAGTTTTTAATTTTGTTGATAATAAATATTTGTTGCTAGGAATTCCTATAAGTGCCTGATGGCCTGCATGTATTATAAGAAGTCTCATCATTGTATTTATTTATTTTTATTTAGTCTTGTGGCTTATCTAAGGTAATGATTGTCCATTTACCTTGCTTTGTCTAGGTTCCAAGGCGTTGGAGTATTCCAATGGCATATTTGATTGTCAGTCCCCTACTTCTCCATTCATGGGGAGCCTGCGAGCACTGCACCTCGTGGAGGATTTGCGTGGTTTATTAGAGATGATGGAAGCGGACGAAAAAGAAGGATTGCGATGTCAGGTCCCAGATTCAACAGCAGAAGCTTTGATTGAATGGCTCCAAAGCCAAATGGTACAATATCATCTTGTCTTTCTTATAGAATATTGGTGTGCCATTCTGCATGCTACAGCTAGTCTGAAAATAAGTTTATATTTTCTATAGAAAATTCTGAATTTTCAGCCAAAAATTGAAAACCAAAATATTTGAGACAAAATTGGGAAAGAATTTGGTTCAGAAAAGGTACTGCAGAGCTTCATGATCTCATTGCCCTTTATAATCTGTTTGGACTACATTTTCCATGATGCCCCACAGTATCTCCTCTCAGTGGCTATGTCTACACTAGAAAAGTTGTCGACTTTGTTAAGTCATCTTAATAAGATTGACTTTGTCGACTTAAAGTCGACCTTATTCAGTCAACTTAACTTTTCTAGTGTAGATATGGCCCCTTGTCAACCTTATTAAGTCGACTTAATGCTTTAAGTCAATTTAATAAGGTCAATTTAGGTGCAAATCCCCGTCCAAACTGGCCTTAAGTCTACTTAAGGAGTCGATTTAAGGCTTAAGTCGACTGAAGCTTACCTTAAGTTGACTTAAGGAAATGCTTAAGTCGACTTAATAAAAGCCCAGTGTGGATGTGGCTTTGTTTAGGTCGACTTAAGCCTCCTTAAGTCAACCTAAGTTGCCAGTATAGACACACCCAGTGGGAAAATTTTCTAGTGGGGAAAAAAGAAAATCAAAATTTTCAGTGGAAAGCAAACACATTTTTAGTGAAAATTTTAGGTTAGG
>ML685821.1:8319116-8364929 GCA_007922175.1 Pelusios castaneus
CCTAACCTAAAATTTTCACTAAAAATGTGTTTGCTTTCCACTGAAAATTTTGATTTTCTTTTTTCCCCACTAGAAAATTTTCCCACTGGGTGTGTCTATACTGGCAACTTAGGTTGACTTAAGGAGGCTTAAGTCGACCTAAACAAAGCCACATCCACACTGGGCTTTTATTATTTGACCTACTGTTTATAATCTTTCAGGAAATGTTTTAGAATGATAGCATCTTCAAATGATTCTTATGTTGGTTTAGAAAGGAAATGAATGGTATCTCCTATCATTCAGCATGAATTTCATATTGGAGACTAAATCTGTTCTAGTTTTGTGCCTGTGAATTCCAGTTTTTGACACGCTCACTTTGAAGAAAGAACAATGCATACTTGGCAGTTTTAGTTGTTCCTTGCCTCTGGCTTGTTTCTACTACATTTGAGAGCTGAATGTTACTCTGTAATAAAGTAGTGAGATGTAGGAAAGCCCTAGGGTGACTAGATGTCCCTATCAGGGACAGTTCTGATATTCAGGACTTGCTTTTTATAGATGCCTTGTATCTTCCCAACCCCGTCTCAATTTTTCAGACTTGCTGTGTGGTCACCCTAGAAAGCACAGAGCAATAATTGTGCATAGTATACGTAAGACGTAATATAGGGGAACATTTTCAAAGAGGCCTCAGCCTGACCAATAATTTTACATCCA
Source organism: Pelusios castaneus (assembly GCA_007922175.1). Lineage (NCBI taxonomy): Eukaryota > Metazoa > Chordata > Testudines > Pelomedusidae > Pelusios > Pelusios castaneus. Next base: position 8,319,807 of record ML685821.1, read on the forward strand.
TAATTTTGTAATTCTAATCCCCGTTGGTTTGCAATATTCCTAATGTACTTGCTTACAGGTACAAGTGAAAGAATATTTGTGTCTTTCTTGTTTGTGGGTACCTTTTGGTGCTGGTTTGGTGGCTTAGGAGAATACATATCTCAGGGGAGCTTTCATGGTGAAAGTGAAAATTATAAGTTAGACCTCCATACTTTAGTGTTTGTCAGCCTCTTAAGAGTTAGCAAGATCAAAATGACATTTAATGCAAGGAGGGACGGTGGGGTGGGGTGGGGAGGGTAAGTTATCCCTCTTATGCCTACTGCAGGAGTTTGCAGCTTCCTCTGAAGGATCTAGTACTATCCGCTGTTGGAGACCAGATGCCAGACTATATGGACCTGGGGGGGGGGGGGGGGGGGGAAAACCCTTGTGTTCCTAAGGCTGCATTCTATTAGCAACATTGACCATATTGCATGCAGAATTAGAGGCCATTTTTGAAAATTTGCCTCCATAAAAGTGCTGCCTTTTCATTGCTAGAATATGCTTCTGTTTGACTCCAGATGCCATCTAGTGGTACATGGAGTTCTATGAAATCTTGGTTGAGATACTGGTCCTGTGGAACAGTATAAGTGATTGAACTTGCTCTCTTATTGAACATTCTAGGAGGAGAGCTGTGTTTTTGAAGGAGCTTTTGCTTTAGCTATTCAGGTGAGCAGGGCTTGATCTAAAGGCTGCTGAAGTCAGTGGAAGTCTTTTCATTGACTTCAACAGGCTTTGGATCAGGCCCCTCAAGGTTGACATCTGTGATCAAGACCCAAAGTGGCATAAAACACTGATACCAGAAGGAGGAGCTTTGATGATATAGGATTCAGTTCTTCAAAATCTATGAAGTTATCTATAATTTCAGCACCTTTAAGGTCCGTAATTTATAGTAATGAACATCAGTTCTTTCTAATGCGAGGTTTGTGTGGAATGGATGTAAACATGGGATTCCATCGTGTGCTGTCCAAGAGGTTGATTTAAAAAGATACATTTGAATGCTTGTGACAGATGCTAAATAAATAAATTAACTATCTGTGGTGAATGAAAGATCTCTGCAGGCATAATAAGGACAGTACAAGGTTGGTTATGCTGGTCTGCCAGTTGTGTGCCTTATTCGTGAGCTGGAGGAGCAATTTGTATCAGTGAGAAGATATTTCCATCTCCAGGGCCGTCCAGTTTCTCTGTCAAGACTAATAAGGATGCCAAACGGTTCTGGTTTTGGCAGTGGTTTTGTGATACAGATGTGATGCCTGTTAGAAACTGGAATAACACCAAACAGTTGTCAGATAGTAGAGACTTTCAATTACTGCTGTCACAGGAGGTAATTTGAACTAGAGACCTAAATGGGAAAGGGTATGGATTAGCATTCCTCCAAGTCATCAGCTTTGTATGAAGAGATATAGTTAACAAGTATTTCTTTCAATCCTACAAAATAAAATTAGCTGTCTCAAGTTATTCTCATGGTTCTTCCTGAGCTCACACCAAATCTTTCCTGCTGTACTTACATGTGTAGCCTCATGGGATGACTGGCAAAGGAAGGACAGCTGGATTTTACACAGTAAACATTTAAAAACAAAATGAAATTACCATTCAAAATGTCCTTTCTATAGAAAGTGACAAGTAGGTAAGTTAAAATACGAATGTGAAATATTCTAAGGAGAATTGTTAAGTGTGCGAAATGACTAACATCTGCTGATGGCATTGTTTATGTAAAGTGATCAAGTAGTTTGCATGGGGGAATTCAGAGGCAAGTTAATGTTTCCACTTAACAAAATGAACTCTTAACATCAACATTTGAAATCCAGAATGTGTTAATTAACTAAATGGTATAGATTCAAACTGCTTTTCTTCCCTGCTTTTCTAACTTACATGAATAAAAAAATGAGCAGTGGAAATCATATATGCATTGCTGGAGCTGGCTGGAATATATGTGATTGAAATTAGAGATGGGGGCCCAAATCATTCAGAGTTTGGGATCTGGATCCAGGCTTCCTAAAGTTCAGAAGTTTTGGGATCCAGGGTTTCAGTGTGTCTCATCATGGATGTAAGGAACAGCTGTGAAGCTCACAATGAGATCCTTTCCAGAATTTCAGGGATTTTCAGTTTTTGCTGATAAATACAAATTCTTATTCTATTCTAATATGTTACTACTTAATCCATTTATTTGGTGCCCAGTGCAAAACATTTATTCATGGTCTCTTTTCTTTCTAAATGGATCAGTTTTTGTTTCTCAGTGCCCTCCATGCCAGAGATGGTCAGTTTGCAAATAAAAAGATGTATTTCCACTTAGGAGCCCCACAATTTGAAAGGCAGTCCAGTTTTTTTCCTCCTTGTATATCATCATGAGTAATAAAGGTATTTCAAACTAAACTCTGCTCTTAATTGCACTAGTGCAGCTCTGTTGCCATCCGTTTGAACTTTTTTACATAATTTAGTTGGTGAATCACAAAAAGAAATAGAATTCAACTCATTCTCCCAGACTTGGTTCTAAGGTGCTAATAAGAGTTACACGCAGCAAAACCTTTTTTATTTTTTTCAAGTTAGTAAAGTCAGCAGCTCTGGCTGGGACACATATACACACACACAGAGGAAATCTTTTGAGTAAGGAGGTATAACTTTACCAGTGGAGTCTTGCTTTAAACAATGTAGAGTGAAAATCAAACCGAAAACATAAAATCTAAAAAGACACCATAACTGGTGTAAGTCATCACTGCACCTTCCTCTCACCAAAGCCCGTTTGCTCTCTGGTAGCAGGCGCTCAGGTGCTGCCAGTAAGCTTCTTAAAATGCTTTCCCATAACCATGAGCATTGTCTCCGTCTTCTCTGAGTTAACTTACTGCGTCTTGTTTGAAGATTGTGAACCGTTTATCCTTCGCTCATCATATGGTTGGTTAATTTAGCTCTGACTGCGTGAAATGATCTGCTTTTTATGTAGAGATACCAGTTACCTTTTTAAGCTAAGTTTAAGTGTGTGAGGTGTTGGTTCATGAGTTGATTTGTGATGCTTACAGTGATTTCCTGACTCCAGGCATATAGTTGTTGCATCATGAAAAAACGTGGTCCTCTTGTAAAATCAGCTGCGGCTTCTGCCTCTTCTTTAATGAGGTGATTCTTTCAGAAACTGGCCGGATTACTTGGTGCTAATGAACCCAATAGTATTCTTTATGAAGGTATATCAGGTTTCAAAGATAAATTTGCTTGTCTGAGATAAGGATACTGAAATAAATCAGCCTTTTTAAAAATGTGGAGTGGGTCCCATCTGGTGGAAATAGATCGCTAGCCAACAACCATAAAATGTGACCTATTCATGAAAAAATCCTTTATTCACATGAAAGATTTATTTGATTTTCTTCGTGTGGACATAAGGTAGACTTATTTGAGTTAGACTGTTTGGAGTGGATACTGAAAAGTATTTTATGATAGTGTGTGGCACATGAATCTTTTGCCCCTTGAGGCCTGAATTCAAATCCTGAAGGAGTTAATAGGTTGAAGGGAATGTCGTGATTCCAGGCTGGCCCCTACTGCAAGGTGCCATATCACAAATGGTCCCACAATTGAGTTTTTACTTGTGAGAGGCTTAGCTGAAGAGTGCACTTTAACCACAAGATTATCTTTCTTGCTAGGGATGACTATCATGTGCAGTGTGTCTTTGATAAAAGGAGTGGTTTGTGGATCACAGGAGTGGTTTGTGGAAGCCAAGGGGATCATTATTACTCTGCCAGATGAGCCAGTGAGCATGGGGAAAGGGGAATGATTAATAGACGGAATATGTGAGGCCCTCAGGTGCCTCAAAGTGGAAGCTGATCTTCCTGGGAAAGCACATTGTTTGCTGAGATTGTGTAGTTGGAAGGGGCTTTGGTGTCTCAAATTTGAACAAATGAGGCTGTTTGGAGGGGAGAAGGAGCGTGGCTTTGATGTCTTAAATCTAGTGAGGAGCTGTTTTTCATGCATGAGGGAGCATGTGTCCTGCAGCCTCCCTTCTCGCCCCAACTCCGCACTTGATACAAACTCCAGGTAGATGAGGAAACCTGGCCGTTGTTAGCTTCCCCACAAAAAGCTCTGCTCTAGGGAATCTTGATGGCACACAGGTACCACCTTGTGCGTATTGTGGTACCTCAGCTGCCTGCATCATTAGGTGCTACAGCTTTCAGTCTCTCAATTAGATGGAACATTCAGTCGCGTGTGTAAAATGCACGAAGATAAATGTGATCGAAATGGAGTATAACTGGAACGTTTATGAGCATTGTGTTTCACTAGAAAAGGTAAGGACATCTGTTTGTTCTGTCTCTCACGTCTGTCTGGGTAACAAACCGTAACACTATTACAGTAAGGGTTGCGTCTTTGTGTTATAGTAGAATCTGAATTATTAACAAAGGAATAAACCATCTTGAAGTCATTTCTCTCTCTAACCTCAGCAACTGCTTCATTTTTTTAAGAACATGTTTCACATAAATTCTAAAGCTTTGTTTATTTGTTTTCCGACTTCCTTCTCTTAAGTTCTTTTGTTTTGAGTGATGGTGGTGAGAGGGGTGATTTTTCACTTTCATTTCTGCTAAACCTTTTAAAAATAAAATTAGTTTTGCATTTTTTCTTCTTTATGATGAAATTTCGCAGAATTTAGTAAACTTTTAAAAGTATTCTGTTTAATAGTAGATCACTATGATTATAGGCGGGTAATTTACGGCTGTGATGAAAATCGCAAGGGCTACAAGGAAGAGCAGTTGGAAGGAGATTTGGGCTTGTGAGAGAAGGGGCAGACTTCTATGCACACTAGTTGCACTGATAAAAGTAGTGGAAGCTATCGCTAGATATATAGACTGCTCCAAAGCCCATTAAAATCAGTGGGGGGCAGGATACTGTGTGTATGATCATGTGATGTGATCTAAAGGTTTCCTCAATTTCAGTGTAGGATAGATTCATTACTCGTCAATGTGAAGCATGAGACCTTGTCTTAATCAGGTATAGTCTACACTACCTATATTGGTATACTTATGTCACTCCAGGGTCAAAAATCCACACCCCTGAGCAACTTACTTACTTGTAGCAATCTAACTAATATCTAGTGCAGTGGGTCTCAACCTTTTGCAAGTCCAACATACCTGGCAATGTGGTGCGACCCTACAAGACACATCAGCCCACCCCCACAGGCCAAATTCAACCATCTCCCCAGCTCTTTGCAACACACTTACCTCTGTGTGGTGGCACAGGAATGTGTCTCAACACACTGGTTGAGAACCACTGACCTAGCGTGGACAGCGCTGTGTCAGCGAGAGGCATTCTGTTGACACAGTTGCAGCCTTTCATGGAGGTGGATTAACTAAGGTCTTATCTGTACTAGCACTTATGCAGGCAAAACTTTTGTCACTAAGGGGTGTGAAAAAAACACTCCCCCCCAGTGACAAAAATTTTGCTGGCATAAATACTTGTGTGGGTAGCACTGTGCTGGTTGGAGGCATTCTCCCACGAACACAGTTACCACCACTCATTTAGGTGGTCTTATTATGTTGTGGGAAGAGCTCTCTGCTGCTGACATACCACAGCTGTGCTCTTACAGCAGTAGCAATACAACTGTGCTGTGTAGTGTAGACTAGCTTTAAGCTGACAGGAGAGCTGTCTCCCATTGGCTTAGAGCATTTCATTAAAGCGCTTAGAGCACTGTGGCATTTTAAGTATAGACTTGCCCTCGGTCACCTGTATTTATTTTTACATAGGAGTTACAGAGGGTTTCTGTGTGTTTTGTTTAATTTGGCAGTTTTGTTAAAACCTGTCAGGATCGGTAAAATAAAAAATCTGTTTGGGGAGGAAGAGAGAATACAGACTTAATGCTGCCCTAAATGTGAGGCACATTGATTTACTGATGGTTTTCTTAGTGATATTTTTAAATGCAATCTCTTAAAAATTTCCCTGCTTCACGCATGGTCTGAACCCTTCTTAGATAACAACACGGGGGGGAAAAAATCACTGTTGTGCATAGACTAAATCCTGAGCCATTTGGGGCATAAAGGAAACTTTCTGAGAAATAAGGCGCTGCATGTAGAGCTTGGAAATTAAGTGTCAAAACAGTGCTATACTGACTAACAATGCTATAACACCTCATCTGTTTTCCCCAGGTTTGGGAAGACTCTTGTGCTTTAAAATAAGAGCAAACAAAAAAGGCTCTCTGTGTAGATTTCTGTTTTCGTCAGTCTGTATTGATTTTGCACAGAAAAGAAGATGAATGAGCCAGTGGGTAAGGTACCAGCGTAGCGCTTGGGAAACTTGTTCAATTCCCTGCTCCATCCGGTGTGACTATAACACAGGGATAACTTATTTCCCTACATCACATGGGTGTTGTGAGGGTACTGTGGTAAGGGATCTGTGTGAGTACCTGAGACAGAACTTTCAATGGAAATGCAAACCAAATGATGAAACATGAGTATTTTCACCATTGTGGTTACCTTGATCTACAGGACAGCAACAAAGTCTATGAACATTTGTTTTTCACATTATTCATACACTATATAAAATTATGTAATTTAAAAGCAAAATCTTCCCTTTAGCAAGTAAGAAGCGTTTACTTGGAGGAACTCTTAGGGTTGTTTAGCCTGTTTTCCTCACTTGTCTGTGAGTTAAATCCTCATTCTGTTAGCTAAATTCCAGTGACCACCAGAAGAGTTTTATGGCTCTAGGGACAAGCCTCGTCCTAATGCTTTAAATCCAGTCGCACCAGGCTGAGCAGAGATTCTAGCAGGTTATTCCTTTGAGCAGGGAATCTTTCTGGCACAGAAGAGGTGCACACATGATGGACAGCTACAGTGTACTCTTTGAGAACATTTGAGAATGTCCTTTGAGAACGTTAAGCTTAGTGCCAGGTATCGATTGCTTGAGTACAGGACTAAAATTCTTGCCTTCTTGAGGAAGTGGTGTGTGCTTCTAGGCATCCTGGTATACCAGAGAGATACTGCATGGTAAGAAGAAGCACACGCTTGTCACTATGCTACAGTACAGCAAATGGCAGAATTTACCGAAGTTTCTTGAGGACTTAACCTTTAACTGCTTAATATTGTCTGTGACTTTAAAACGAATGATCTTCCATTCTCCTTTGTTTGTTGTACTGTGGTTTTCCATAGTGCAGCAGGATGTCTGATTCCAGGAGCGTGCATGGAGTTGCAGGGCTATTCTGTTGACTCATTCAGGCAACCAAAACATATGGTCATTAGATCCAATTCTGGGAATTTTTTATCGTGTACTAAAAAACAGAAGAAGGAAAAAACAACATCTGATTGAAAGACCATTGAAGTCAGTGACTGGCTGATGAGACTTGCCCACATACTCAGAGTTTAACTGATCACCATATTTAGGGTCGGGAAGGAATTTTCCCTCGGGGTAGATTGGTTAGGGCTCTGTGGGTTTTTCACCTTCCGCTGTAGCATGGGGAATGGCTCACTTGCTGGTGGATTTTTTTGTATCTTGAAGTCTTTAAATCATGATTTGAGGACTTTAATAACTCAGTCATAGGTTAGAGGATTATTGCAGGAGTGGGTGGGTGAGGTTTTGTGGCCTGCACTGTGCAGGAGGTCAGACTAGATGATCATACTGGTCCCTTCTGACTTTTGAGTCTGAGTCAGTGAGAGTCCTTACATTGTCTTTGTTGGCTTCTATCAGGCTCCCATTCTTTCCCCAGCAATTTATCTGATGATAGGAAGAATGTTTTTAAGATAACTTAATCATTGCTGATACTGGAAAGTGTTTTGAGATCACTCGGACTGTGAAAGATCTGTGTGAGTTAAATCAGAATTTGTACTCTTTTAAAACAGTTTATATTTTTCTGTTGGAATAATTATGAAGAGGAGGAGGTGTCACAGATGATTCATTTTCCTGATATGTATTCAGTTTCTGGGTTCCTGGGGAGTATCAACATATTTTTTGTTTCTTCTTCAAGCTGAGGCAACCTCTTAAAGGAATGTATTCATAATACAAAGTTTTGCTTATCCAGTGAAATGCACCCGATGTTGTTCTGGGATGCATTGTATTGTGGTTTTTTAATTACTCTCTAAGTGCTATCGTGCAGCATGTTGCTTGTAAGTAATGATAGCATTTCAAATAACAATTCGTTTTCTTTCACCTCAGATAGGATGTTTTGAAGCTGTGTTGTTTTTTTCACTTGGCAAGCTTCTTGAGGTACTCGTCCATTTGCCAGTCTCTCTCTCAGTGGTAAATCATGCAGGGATTTTTAAAAAAATGCTGAATGTGCTGTAAGTGAATTTGTGAAATTGGATCATAGAGGACCAATTTCTTCCTTCTCATCTTTAAATCACCACACGCTTCTCGTACTGAACTGTAGTCCTGTGTCCTTTGTCTGTCTTTTTGTTATATTGTAACCCTTATAAGCCAGGAAAATGGTCGGAATAAAATCTGGTTTTAAACTGTGCAAAATAACACTGTAGAATTGTTAATTCATAAAAAATACATGGATTGGTATCTAAAATCTGGTCTCTTTTTAGACCGCATAATGAACTGGTCCTTATAGCTGAGTAGGTTCTATCTATTGCTACAAAATTAGAGCCAACGGTTTTATTGATAGTTATGTGCAATCTTTAAGGAAGAGCTTATTTACTTTTCGTATGAAAGTTTGCTGGAGGAAAGTGACAGAGGTTATTTTAAATAAATTAAAGAGATGCTAATTTTTAAAAAGCCCACAATGCTTTTGGTGGGGTTTTGTAAAGCCCAATCTTCTTATCTATTAATCAAAATTGACATGCTGAAAGTAATGCCTTATGGGCCAAATTCTCTGTTACTCTAACTTGAACCCCATTGAGTTCTAGCAGCAAAGAATTTGCATCTGAGGGTCCAGCTCATCAGTTGGTGTAAATTGGCATAGGTCCATCGACTCTAGTGTACACCAGGTGAGGATCTAGCCTTTTATATTTTAAGCCGCTTTCTTGAAGTGACCGGCAATATTTCATTTAGCTGGAGTTTCTAGGGTTCAGTTATTTTAAACTTGTATTGATGAAAAATGTTAACAACACGATAGCATATAAACTGAGCTTTTACTTATTTTTCAGATTAATGGACATATATCTGGTAATGGAGATATATATCAAGAAAGACTTGCGCGTCTGGAAAATGATAAGGAATCTCTTGTTCTGCAAGTAAGTCATCTCCAAAGTTAATGTTTTTTTGTTTTGTTTTGTTTTCCTCTCTGATGTATATAGATTGTGCACTTTAAATGGCGGAATGAGGAGTTTTGAGTGTTGAGCTGCAATTATGCTGCCTTTTGGACTGTGAGTTTATTTAATCTTACTGGTGAGCTTGTTTACAAGGCTTCTATCTTCTCTCATTCATATCCCTCTTTCAGATCCACATCTACCTTAAAGAAATCATACAACTAAGACTCTAATACTTTTTTTTTTTAATTAAAGAAAGGCTCGTAATCTTATTGATGATGTCCTGGTTCTTCTTGCCTTAACTTCTCCCAGTTGTTTTTGTTAACTTACTTCCTTGCATCATGTCTGCAAATTGTAAGGGTAGGGATCATGTCATCTTACCTGTATTGTGATACAGCTAGTATCGTGGGCACAGTAAAGTAATAATGGCTAAGTAGGATCAGGACTGTTCAGTAGCTGGAAGGGCTAAGATGTCCTGCAGAGTGGCATTGGTGATGCAGCTGAAGATACCTTTGAATGTGATTTGCTAGCACAATAATGATGTAGCATGATCCTTAAAAGCATGGTGCTGGTAGACATGCAGATTTCCAGGCAGAATTAAAATGAGACCCTGCCCAGCTGGTCACGTTTAAGATCCCATGGTATATTTCAGCAAGGAAGTATAAAACCCTGTGATCCTGGCTGAATTGCAGCTTTGGACAATTAGTATCTGCCATACCCCTGAGCGACGTAGTTGGGGTGACATTGGGGTGTAGGGCAGCTTATTTGTAGACCTAGCTCCCCCTCTCTGGGAAGTGGATTTCCTGTGCCTCCTGTTGGCATAGGTAGTGTCTACATTGGCGAAGCTGCCGTGCTATAACAGCGCCGCTGTAGCTTTTCAAATGTAAGCAAGCTCAAAGTAGTCATGGGATCCAGGGAAGGTCCTGTAAATGGTTGAAAGATAGAAAACAGTCAGTTTTCACAACAGAAAGAGGTAAACAGAATGGTCCGTAGGGATCTATGCTGGGACCTATGCTGTTTAACGCATTCATTAATGATTAAAATAAAGATGGGTCCATGAATGGTTAGTCAACCCCATGCATGTGATGAGCCTAAACATTTGACTACCATGAGTGGAAGACACCGGTGGATTCACTCCATTGGTAACTGTTCTTTAATCCCCGTTCCCCGCAAGCTCTGGTATGGGCTGCTGTCAGAGACAGGATACTCATTATGGCAGCTTTTATGTTCTTCCTTGCACATACTGCATAACTGCTGTGGATGCCTCCTATGTGCTGTTGTCTCTTCTTATGTGTTCATTGACCTTCAGACTGATAGTTGTGATATAAACTGGAGATAGTTATGAATTTTCACATTTCTGTACTCCACAGGTAAGTGTACTTACGGATCAAGTGGAGGCACAAGGAGAAAAGATTCGAGATCTAGAGTTCTGTCTGGAGGAGCACAGGGAGAAGCTGAATGCCACAGAAGAGATGCTGCAGCAGGTACTGTGAGGAAACAAAATCAATTTCATTTCTCTTGTCGTCTGGGCTTAGTAGATGTGTGCTGTAGACCAGTGTTTCTCAACTAATGTTTTGTGGAACACCAGTGCTCCATGGACATAATGACGGTGTTCCGTGACCAAGCCTGACCCCTCCCCATGGGGGGAAGAAGGGCTCAGTGGGGAGGGGATAAAAAGCAGTGAGTTGCACCTATTTGGGAGATTTAAAATGCCCCGGCATCAGCAAAGCTTCCAGGCATGTATCACCATCCACTGCTGCTGCCTTGCTTCTTTGCTGAGGCTGGGACAACTTGAATTTCCTGCAGCTGTTGACCCCGGCATAGCTTGGAACATAACTTCCATGATTCATTCCTTGACGAACCTTACTCCAAGAATAGATGACCTTCGTTTGAACATGCAGGCCCAAAATTCCTATTAAAACTTGAGGTATATTATTTTCAGTTTTAAGTTGTGTGCATAATCATTATGTAGCTATTTTTTAGAAATTAATGCATGTTATATTAGTAAAATTGTGTTTAATTCAGTTTCCTTAATTGTTTTTGCAGGAATGCATAGTACACAGATATTATAAACTTTACAGCTGGTATATGCTGGCCTTTTGGGGAGAGTTTTCATCAGATGTTCTATGTAAAGTAATTCATACTTTAGGTGTTCCACGGTCCACTAAAGCAGGGCTCGACAAACTCCAGGTGCCGGGTCGCGATGGCACCTAGAAATTTCATCCTGGTGCCTAGGATTTGTCCGCTCTCACCCCCTTTCCTATAGCATGTCAGTGGTGGCGGGCAGTAGTCTCCGCTGCTCCCATCTTACCACGGGAAAGGTGGCTGCTCCTGAGTCTGCTCCCTGGCAGGCCATTAGTGGAGAGCAGATTCAGGAGTACCTCCCTTTCTCACAGCATGTTGGCGGCAGCAGGGGGCGGACCCTGCTGCAAAGCCAGCTCCCCGCCACTCCTGACATGCTGAAGGAAAGGGGGCTGCTCCTGAGCTCACTCCCCAGCATTCGTCTGGCTCCATAATTTTTGGCCTGGCTCCTAGATTCAAAGAAAATTTGTTGAGCCGTGCACGAAAGGTTGAGAAACACTGCTGTAGACTGAAGCAGATACAACAGTATTTGGTGCTAAACAGTATACTTAGTACAAAATTTTGGAACCTGTCGTGTCATATGACGGAGAGATAACACTATCTTATTTACATTTTTGCTTATTTGTTAAAATTGTTCCATTTCTTAGTCACGTCCATGCTATCCCACAGAGTAAGGATCCAGTCCGACTCTCACTAGAGTCCCTGCACTGACTTCTAAGGAGGTTGGGTTGAGGCCCTAGGCAGGGTAGGTTTTATTTCTTAGCAGCTGCTTCTGTGTCTGGCAGCAGTAATCCCACTACCCGAGGTCCTGGATCCGACCTGCAGCCACCGATCGTTCAAGGATAATTTTTCTCAATGATTGCTGAGTGGCAGAGTTGGATGACCTTGAACAAACAGACTTGCATGGGGCCTGTGGATGTCCATGATTCACATCCTTTTCCTAATGGAATCGGGTGTTTCTGAGAAAAACCAGGGGATAAACTAAGATTAGAAATTGATTTCTGGTTGGAGACACAGGCAGCAGTCAATAGCCATTCAGTCAACCAGATTAGCTGAGGCTGGTGTCCTGTGAGTTGATGGACTGTGGGAGGAGTCCTGCCTTTCTACACAAGAGGCCTTTATATGCAGGAAGGTAACATACCCCCTGCTGTCTTGTTTCTTGGGGCCTATCTTGATGTGGTACTAAGCATGCACTTTTTTCTCCTCTGAAGAATAATTCTCTTCCTCTTCATCTTGAATTAGGAGCTGTTGAGTAGAACATCCCTTGAAACTCAGAAATTGGACCTTATGGCAGAAATTTCCAATTTGAAGCTAAAGCTAACAGCTGTAGAGAAGGACAGATCAAACTATGAGGATAGATACGGGGACACAGAGGTGAGTAAAGCAAATGAACTGAGCCTCAGAGCTTCATGAGGCTTCCAGTTTACCTCAGTTTCTCTCAATTTTACAAAAATAACTTTCCAAATTCAAGTCATTCTTACTCAGAAAGAAAAGGGATTTAAGATGGCCTTTTTCCTGAGAGGAGTGAACAGGAACTTTGCCTTGCTGTGTTCCAAACTGCCGGGTCACACTCTTCCAGAGCACAGCTCATGTATGTCACGGCAGATTTTCAAGCATGTTGCTTTTGTGATGCAAAACTTTGCACTGATATTTAGTGCGAGCCATACAACGTTTCCCTGGTGGTTCTTTTCAGTCTCAGTCACTCGACAAGTCAGAGTGTAAATTCTGGCCCTGTTGAACTTGCATGGAATTTCACCATTGACTTCAATGGGGCCAGCATTTCACCCAGAGTCTGAGATGTTTCAGATGTCCAAAATGCCAGCAGATATTCACTTGGGTCTGGATTCTGTCAGACTTTTACATAGGCACATAGGAATGGGAGGTGCTAGGGAGATGAATATAAAGGGCTCTCCGCTCCATGAACAGCTTAAATCAGGGCCAGGCAGAATTGCATCCTGTGGGTCCACTTCCTCTGACTGCACGTGGGCTAATACGTGTCAACTGAGGCCTGGTCTACACAGCCTGGCAAATTTGGCAGCAGTTGACAGCAGTTAGGCAAGCTAAACAGAGTAGTTTACTCCTATTGACTTCCCAACTCTCCTTCAGCGGTGTACCACTTGGGGGAGTGGTTTTCCTAAGTCGATTTCTGGATTGATTTAGCTGGTCTTAACTGACCACTAAGTTGATCTGAAAAGATCACTCTGATAGCATCATCTTTGCTGCCATCAGTGTATACATGGCCTTAGAAATGAGCATTGTGCTCCTGCGTACCTGGGAGTTGTTGGGCTTGTCTTTGTTGCAAAATCTTTACCATTTTTGAACACCGAATGCCACTCCGTGCTCCTGGTGGGATTAGGAAGGGTATCCCCGCATTTCCCTTTAGGGTAGCACAGTCCAGTCTCTAATAAGCCCAACAAACATGTGTTTTAATTTCTCTTTGGAAGATGGAGTTCTCTGGTGAAGCTCACCAGCAGGTAAGCCAGTCTGCATGCTGTTTGTTGCACACAGTACCTGCACTTTGGGGGTTTAATTTTTAAGCTGACTGTTTTACAGCCGATTTCTGTTACGAAGATCAAACTGGCCAGCACAGTTTTGTGTTTTACCAGTAGGGGTGAGGAGGAGCTGCCATGTAGTGGTGAGCTATTGCATGCCTACAGTCTTCTGCACATGTGGCTGCACATCTTATTGAGGATAATTTAAGCTCTGATGTTGTAAAAAGAAACTTGGGTTTCTTACCCATAATGTTGCATAGGTAGGATTCCAGTTGTGAATGAATCTGTGGCAAGAAAGAAATGGTAATGTAATCCTGGGCGGAATGTCAAGCCCTGTTAAAATCAATAGTTTGCTCATTTTGAAAGCTAATGATGAGGATTTAAATGTCAACATTCATCGCTATAGCTGCTATGGAGCTGTGAGTAGAACTTGCCTTGAGTTCTCCCGCCTTTTCCTTGCAGTCTGACCTCAGTTTTATACTACTGATTGTTACTGCCTTAACGCAACCCACACACCAGATCAGACAAGTACCATACAGAGCAGTTCTGTACAAATAAGTTCTCCATCTGGTAAAGGCAGAGTGAATTCTTCTAGATATTGCTAGAGCAATCAGGCAAGTTATAACTGGCTGGTTATAATGTAATAATTTTTTCACATCCAAGTGGTGCTCAGTAAAACATGAACTTCTTTCCTAATGTAGAAAATGTCAAAGATACACCATGATCTGATCCTAAAGCCCACACTGAGCTGTGAGTAATGGGTAAATACATCAGTAGTAACAGCAGTTGGTTTGGGGGGAGGTAACATTTGACCCAAATTCATAGTAAACACTTACTGCTGAAACTGAGTTCTACTGTCTCTCTTCTTGAAAGCATCACTTGGTTTCTTTAGTTTTCCGAAACAGGTAACGAAAGCAGTTGACCTTTCAGTGCTTTGCTTTACTCTCTCTTTGTCTTCATATCTTGCTTACGATTTTTTCCAATTTTTCCTATTATCCCCTTCTTTCATTTCCCTCTGCACTGTAGTCACTCCATAATGTAATAGCGGAACTCAGACAACAGATGGAGAAAGTGGAGGTGGAATTAGCATTATTCCAGGAAAAGAGGTTGCAGTATGGGGATCAAGAGGTGACTTTTCCACATCATGCACTGCAACTGTAGACTCTGCAAAAAGCTTACCTGCATGGTAGCTATTAATACCAATATTTCTCTTAAATGCTTTAGAATATGCCTAATTATGGGGTTTTATGGGGATAGAAAAGATGCTGTAATAAAATAACATTAACATTAAATTGCACTTAATTATCATCATTAATAATTGTATTTAAGAATAATATAGTTTTATTTGCAGCATGTCTGTTCCAGAACTAAACTATTACTAATTTTTTTTAAAGGCAACATAGAGCTGTTTACTTTGCTCTGGAATCTATTAGTTCCATGTGCTAGCAGTATAGCAGTACAGCCTTGGTGATTGCTCTACGTGTCTGTGCCGTATAGTTTTGGGGAGCAGAATTTTCAAAAGTGCTCAATGTTGACCTGAATCTACTCCAGTGAAGTCGGTGGTCAGTTGTTTTCAGTGCGGCCAGTGCTCAATGCTTTGAAGATCTTGCTTTCCAGCTTCTTGTACCATTCACAGGCACAAACTTTTGTGCCATTCACAGACTCAAAAACACCAAAACCAAACAGAGAGAGTCCATATCCAGGAGAGAACACAGTCAGCAAAAATGTCATGATCCACCAAAATGCTGATTGGTTACTCTCAAGTAGAAAACAGACTGGGTTACTGATTGAGTTAAATAATTGACTACCACACCCTATCCCATTTTTGCTTAAATATACTACTGCTACCACTTCCCCTTCAACTAGAAGTCAGTTTATCCTATTCACTGCTCTCTCTTTACATGAATACTTCCTTCAATTCTTTTTACGTAATCTTCTTTGTCAGTTAAATCTTTGTCTTCTTAGAGGTGCTCTGTCTAATGTTCTCAGATAAAGTAGCTTTCCAAGGTTAATGATGCAAGTAATTTCAATCATTCAATCAGTCCTGATTTATTTTTCTATATTAAATAATCCCAATCACGACAATCCATTCTTCTGTAAAACCTCTCCATTTATTTCTCACCGTATCAGTTTCTTTTGGCCCTGTGCTGTGCTCTATTCAGTTTGACTGTATCTTTATTGGAGATGATCAAATTGGGACAATCTGAGTCCAGTGTGGTGTTTTAAATGACCGTGCCTCAGCACTTGAAATCTTCCAAATAAGTTTTATTCTGGGTGGGGTTCACAGCAGACATGACCCTCTATGTAGCTACAACCTGAAGTAAAACTTTCCTCTCTTCAGGGTTCAAACAGTATCACACTAATGTAGGGTGACTCTCTAAGGGGTACAGTGGCTCCCATGATTGCAGTTCACACCCCCCAGTGCCAGCAGAGGGAAATGAGCCTTACAGTCTAAATAATGTCCTGAATGTGGCCCAACAGCCACCCATTCCCATAGAAGCTGATTAACACGAGTGGGGAATGGGATGTAGGAGCTGTGGGAAGACAAGAGGCCACGTGTTGAACAGTCTCCACCCCCAATATGTGAGGCCAGCCATGGGAAAGTCCTCTGTAGTTCACTGCAAGGAAAAACTGGGAATTGTGAACTGCCTAGGTTTTTGGGGAAGACAATATTAGAGCAGAGCAGTTGCACTTCCTGTCTTCGGTGTTTCGGACATGCATGGACACATAGTCCAAAGTTGTTGTTTTAACGTTTGTCTTTTCAGAGGAGAGGCTAAATGGAAGTTGAACAGGTTCTACAAAAACCTGTCTCCTATTGTTCTGGCACCTTTCCTGTTCTGGGCTTGATCTGTTGACATTAACAGAACTCCCGTTGATCTCCATGTGCTTTTGCTCAGGGTCTAATGATGATGCTCTGGTTTTACATCACCATATCTGAAGAGTCGGGAGTGTGATGCAAATGTGGAGAGCACTCGTACCAGGTCCCAGCAGTATTCTGGCTATGGTCCGTTGTACTTATTGGCATTTCTGTAACACACACAGGCTGCCATGAACATTGGAGCCCTGCTTACTTGGTCCATGGAAGCCACAGTACCTCCTCTGAAAGGTTCATAATTTAAATCAATGAAATAGCCAAAGGATGAGGGAAAAGAGAATAATACAAGCAGTTGATGGGGGAACTGAATCACAAGAGGTTTAACAGGGATTTTTGAAGGAGCCCGAGGAAGTTAGGTGCCATTGAAAATCCAAGTCTAAATGATTTGCCCAAGGTAACACAGAAAGTCAGTGGCAGAGCTGCAGACTGAATCTACATCATCTGAGTCTCAGTCCAGTGCCTAACTAGAAAACCTTCCTTCCAAGTAAAAGAGGCCAGGCTAACTGCATTTCACTGTGCGGTACAGAAGAGGGGGAGCAGGGCCAAGGAGCTCGAAGACCAGGATTGTGGCTGCCCACTGTGTAGATGCATAATAGGGAGGAGGGGACATGCTTGTGCCCACTCTTCCTCCCATACCCATCTGTGCAGGGACATGGTCTGGCCCTTGTAGGCTGTTGGCAAAGTTTTTATATAAACTATGGACTTTTAACGCACTTGTCTGCCGTGGACGACTGACAAAGGACTGTAATTTAGAGTAGAATCTTGTATTAGCACTCTTCAGCAGGAGATGAATTGTAAAGTTTTATTCTGCAAAACATATTGGTAATATTTCTGTTTTTGAAAGGTGGTTTTAGAGATTTTTTTTAATTCTTTTTGTCCCTTTCCAATCATTGTACCGTATTTTTAATTACAATAATTATAAATTATACAGCACCCAAATATGTATGATCACTTAATAGAATAAATTAAAAGACATGTTTTCTGCCCTAAAGAGTTGTACTCTGTTAAACATGAGACAGAAAGGCACAGTAGCTAACAATAGGGGATGGGCTAACTAAAGGTTTGGCTTACGGTAATAAGACCACTCAGTTACTCAGTGAGGTTGTGTGCACATCTTAACAGTTCTATTTAAAGTTAATTTTGTTCATTCAATCACTTTCTTGTCAGAAGAAGTTTCTTTTAAAGGGATTTTGAATAAGGATTTGATGGATTTCTTTTAAAGGGATTTTCAATGTGAAATAGTTTGTGCTTAAAGTTGTATGCAATAACCTCATCAATTACAGACATACAAAATTAACTGTTTTATAGTCAACATATAGCAAAAAAACAAAACAACCCCCCCCCCCCAGCTAAGTAATACATAAATCCAGTGCTTTTTTTGTGATGGTATGCAAGGGAACGGACTAACGGCGCCTTTTTTGCTGGCCCTGCTCCCCAGCGCCCACTGGAAAAAGGGGGTGATGGGGAGGCATTTTTCAAATTTACTATCAAGATACGAGTGCTGGCGCTTTTTATAAAAGAAGCACAGCATAAATCTAAGGCCGGGGGCATGGACTTGATTGAAATCTTCAGCATTTTTCATGAGTAAGGTACAGTCCACTGTATTTAATTGTGGATGTTTATAGGCAGACTGACGTGCTCTGTCAAGTCCCACTTCATTTCTAAGTTGAGGATTGGAGAGGCAGTGCCGGGGAGAGGGGACAGGAGCCAAGTCATAAAGTTGTACACTAACACAGTGATCATTAGCAGACTGTTAATGATCTCCCTTTTACTGTATTTCCCCAACGATAGGCTGCGGCTTATACATCAATTTTACAAACCTGCGTATTGGGAGCGGCTTGCTTAAAAGGGGCGGCCTATCTAAAAACATGCAAAGGCCTCCAGGGGCGTGCCAAATTAGATGCTTTTACTTCAGATTGGTAAATTCAGTAACGCCGCGGCTAATAACATGGGGCAGCTTATCTTAGAGTTTTAAAACATACATGAGCATTTTCCACGGCTTATAGAATGGGGCGGCCTATAATGTGGGGCGGCTTATCGTTGGGGAAATACGGTAATTATCTTTCTAGGTCCGGTCGCTTGACTTGCATGAGGTCTGGCTTTACACGCTGACCTTCAAGTCAACTGTAAACTTCTTGAAATAGACGAAGGGCTGTTTTGTATGGGAAGTTTTATAGCATTTTCCCATTAGTTGTTCGTTTAATTTAACCACAAAAACATAGTTCCTTTCCCTCCTCTTACTCCCTGTTCAGAATTGCAGCTTTTTTCAGTTCTGTTTGTGGTTCACTATTGAAATTTACAGTTTTAAGTGGTCTGAGCTTTCTTAATTTTCCCTTTGTTGTTGTCCAGGGCATTAAATTGTGTCACAGCAAATCTGTTTTGCAGAGTGCATGCTTCAAAGACACATGCATCAACTGTTTCCAAGTGGCAGGGAGGGCCACAGCTGTATTGAACTATGTACCAACAGCTAACTAAAACTCGAGAGCAAGATATGGTGAAAGCCAATCAGATGGGGAGATGCCTGGATGTGCTCCTCCCTGTTCCTATTGTAAAGGCATCTCCATTCAGGGGAGCCGCCAAGTCCCTCACAAGTTTGATACTACAGTAATACCCCAATCCTGACAATGACATGGTGCCTGATCCTGAGCCGGAGGTGCACTAAACTTCCCAGAGACCATGGGGTGCTTCTGCATGACTCCTCTGTCCTGGATAATAAACCTGATTACTGGTTGGGAGAAGGGTGGTATGTTCTATCAGCTTCCAGATGAAGCACGGTTAAGAGATGAGAGCTGTCAGAATCCAGCAAATGACCCAGTCAGAAACGTTATTTAACCCCTGCTGCCAGAAGTATCTGCTGACTCACAGAAATGATTTAAATTCAGTTGCAGTCGTGGTTCAGGATAACGAAAGTTGATTAAACTCCCCTTTTCTGTAAGATTTACCTACCCCCTGCTTCTTATCTGATCTTAGCTAAGAAATAAAAATATTCCAGTGTGGTCTTCAGATTCATTTGGTATCTAACACGGTTTAACTAGTGAACTAGCTAAGGGGCAGATAGGTGGAGAACACTTGGAAGAGGAGCTGGAAGGCAAGTCATTTCAGCACCCCATAATGTCCTCAAATGGAATGGATGGAGAAGCTTCTCCTCTACGAAAGGTACCTGTCATTGGCTGGAATGACTGAAAGTAGATTGCAGCATGTTACCTGGTAACTGGTAAAACTGAGAACCGTGTCCTTCTCTGGGGCTTGAAAGTTGTAAAACTTGATTTTAGTCTTCTTTCCATTCCCCTCCTATGCCTGTTTCCCAGGACTCATAAAAAACTAATATACTTTTCCTAAATGCTTTTCAGATGAAACAGCATTACAATAGATGCAGTGCATCTCAAGAATTGACTTGTAGCCAAAATGTAAACCTAGTCTGGAGATCAGTGTGTAAAACTCAAAATAAAAAAATAGATATCATGAACAAAGCTAGCTAGAAGCTTCTTTCAGACCTCAGTGCTTGGGTGAAAGTTTTCCCCTGCCAAACAGGAAGGTCAGGCAGTGCCTTTTTGTAACTTTCCAGCAAGCCATGCCTTGTTTAGTTTTATGGAGAGACATTCTGTCCAGTGGTGAATATTCTGAGTTAGAGAATTTTAGGATTCCAAATGCTGCTCACTTCTCCTCCAACTTGGTTTAGCTATCGAAGGATGTTCATATAATCTAGGAAAGTTCCTCCTCCTCTGCTTTGCAAATACAGATATAAGGGTTGGCACCCTTCATTTTCTTTATAATTAGAGATGGGTAATGCTTAAAATGTTTGGCAGGTCAGTTTTGAGTGGAAGGATTATCTGGTGGGTAAGGCACTTGGGGGCTTGGTTTCAATTCCTGGCTCTGCTATGGAGTTCCTGTTTGATCTTGGGCAAATCACTTAATCTGTGTCTGCCTCAATGTAAAATGGGAGTCTTCATCATCATTTCCTTGCATTTTGATTGAAACACAGTCAACTGAGGGTTTAGTCTGATCTTTTTCAGCAAGGAGTTCTACAGCTGGTATACCATAGCTAAGGATTTTCTAACTAGGGATGAAAAATTTAGTTTAATTTAAAATCCGTTTAAATGTTCTTTAAACAGTTAAATGCTGGCTGGGGGAGATGGAGCCGTGCTTGGCTCCTCATGGACAAGTGAGAGCTGCCCAGCTGCTCCTCCCCTCACCCGCTCCAGTTTAAACGGTATGTTTAAAACAGGGGTCTCAAACAATGTTCCCTCTAAGCTGATGACGCAGCTGAGCAAGTTATGGTAGTTGCTGAGCGGCAATGTGTGAGGCACGGTGCTGCATGGGCAACAGTTTTTTGGCGCCAGAAGCATCAGCACGCTTAAGTATCTTAATTGAACAGAAATGCATAAATGATGTCTTTTCATTAGAACGTTAATAAAAATGTCAAACTGAAATAATTTACTAAACAAATGTGAGACGGTGATACTTGCTGCCTATCTAGCCTCTACCTTCATCTACACCTCACAGTTTTTGTTGCCTGTCTTTGTCACATTTCCAGAATACTCTCCAGAGTAACATATTAGGTATCTACAAAAAGCTCATTATTTTTCATGCTCCATAATCATTGTTAGGTGTAGGAATGGGTAAGATTTAAGAAATAATGTAGTTATATTGAGAGTATGCTTTATGGGCTTGTATTAAAAAGTAGTCACAGGGGGATAATATGTCTTAGTGATGACGGCTCATTCCAACAGGAGGGATTTGTTACCCTGCCCTGTGATGTGATGAGCCAGGGCTGTGACGCAAGACTCCGTTTTCTAGCCTTGTCCCATCCCAAGACTTTCCATGGAAGATCATCAGAGACAGCTGCAAACAATTGAAACTTTGTGGAGTTAAAAAAGGAACATTGCAGCAAGACAAAGACTCACCCTGCTTGCAACTAAGGACTAAAGACTCTTTCAGTATAACACATGGGATCAGGCTGAGAAGGGGGGAGACAATCTTATCTAGTTTTTTTTTTTTTTTTTTTTGAATAATGGTCTCTGTATGCTTCCTTGCTCAGCTGCATCTGGTGTCATGTGGTCCCTTTATGGTCTGTTATCTTGCTTTCTTGTTCTTTAGCCACTGATTTCATTTACTTGTTACAGGGAGCATGCACTTCTATGATTAGAGGGTTGTGTGAGAGAGAGAGAGAGGAATTCATGGTTTTGTTTAAAGCCTTTTACAAGCTTGAGAATTAGTTCTTGTCTCTCTCCATTGCCTAGGAGGCCAGATTCAAAGCTGTTAAAAGAAAATTGGACCAATATGTTCAGCTAAATATTCTGAAAGTTTGCAGGGCTGACATACTCCTTTTGATGCTGTTCTCTCTTTATATAAATCACTGGTTTACACCTTTAGTGTAAAACAGCTTTCGGGATTGTGCTGGAGAAGGGGAGAGACGTGGGGTCGGGCTGGAGGAGGGAAGAGACGCCGGCTGAGAAGGGGAGAGATGCGGCAGGTCTGGCTGGAGAAGGGGAGAGACGCGGCGGGTCAGGCTGGAGAAGGGGAGAGACGCAGGATTGGATTGGGGGAAGGAGACATGGGCTCCCTGATGTGGGAAGGCTTCCAGGCAGCTGTGTTGCGAGCCTTAAAAGGTTACAAACTGTGCACGCACTGTGCAGAGGTTTGTGATAGGTGTGCAGGTGTGTGATGGCCACTGCGCAGCTATGCACCTGCTCTGCTTAAAGGGAACATAGGTCTCAAACTCAAATCATCACAAGGGCCACATGAGGACTAGGATATTGGGCCGAGGGCCGCATCACTGAAATCTTTTCATACAAGAGTTTTTAAAACCCCCAAAAGTCACCAATTTATTTAATTTAAATTAAATTAAATCAATTAATTGAATTCAAAATGATTGCAAATAAAATTAATTGGGTTTAATTAATTGAATTTGAGTGAATTTTAATTGAAATTTAACTTTTAGAAAGGTTTTTAAAAAACTTTTTTAAAGGTTTTTGAAGTATTTTTAAAAAGAGAAAGAGAGGGAAGGAAGAGAAAGAAAGGAAGGAAAAAGGAGGGGAGGGAGGGAAGGAAGGAAGAGAGAAAAAGAGAGAAAGGAAGAGAAAGAAAGGGAGGAAGAGAAGGAAAGGAGATAACTCACAGGCCGTGTGTATGAGACCTCTAGTTTAAAACATTTAAACAGCTGATTACCTTTTAAACAGTTAGCCTTTTACATCTTACTCTTACTGCTAGAAAGCAGTTCTCACCCGCTGTGTTGTGACACAAAAGTGTGTTGCAGCACAGTGGCTGAGTGTGTCATCACAACTCATCCTGCTGCCAAAAGAAACCCTGCCCTCCTGGCAGGCTCTGCTTCTGGCATCATGGAGTTTCTTCCAGCAGTGAGGTGAGTTGTAGCTGCAGGGGGGCTGTGTTTAGTGTCACCACTGATTCCGCTGTTTGGGGTGACATTTTGCACCACCCGGGGAGGGAGGGGTGGGAAGGGCTTTTCTTTGTTGGAGAGCAATCGAAAGTGGCAGCGGTGGCTTTTTTCGGCAGTGGGGGGGGGGCATTTCTTTGTTGAAGCACCAGTGAAAGTGCTGTCAGCCACCGCTGCTTACAGCAGCAGCGGGGGGCTGTGTGGTCTTGAGCCGCCGGCAGAAATGCCAACAATGACTGTTTCTTTTGGCGGTGGCCACACTGCCAATCATGTCACAACACAGAAGATGTTGAGAACCCTGTACTAGAATGTTGAAACCTGCTGGCCCTTACCTGCATCACTTTTTGTGGCATGTAGCTGCTTTGAAAGGGTCAAGAAGAGTAAGGCAGTCTCTGCAGAAGTCCGATCCCAACCTGTTATGGTTAGGGCTGTGAGCCTTGTCCAGAAGCAACTGGGGAATCAGTGGAGTTCACAAAACACACAGGTGACAGTGTTCACAGCAGCTTTTGTTGCTTCTGATGCACACAGCTCTGTGCTGCCCAAATTTCCACCTTTTGGTGACAGTTGCTTTCAGCCCCAGGTAGAGTGTGTTGCAATATTGTCTAACTGCATGTATCCAAAAACATGGGACACCGTGCATAAATTACCATTCGTTTCAGTGGTGATATATGTGCAAAAATAGATAATCAGATACCATCCACTGGGTCTATTTGCACAAATAAGGTGAGCATGATTAGAGTTCACATTCTGTAATCTTCTCACTGCTCTCCAATAATAGGTCTTTTTATCTTGATATCCAGTCTTAATTAAATGCAATTTCCTTATATATTCACATTTATGAAACCAGTGATTGCTTTTTTAAAAATAACTGGATGGTTTTTATAGTGGTGACTACTATTTTAACATTTGTATTTTAGACCTAGGACTAGAAATGACCTAATTTCATAGAAATACTGTTATTGAAGAGCTACTGGGATGGATTCTCCATTTCCTTTGACATTCACACCAGTGAAAAATGGTTATCATATGCTACCAGATCAGGACAATAACATTTTACATGCATGTTCTACTCACTTTGCACCAGTACAAAGACTACATGAAGTGCAGGATGATGGAGGATCAGGCTGCTATGTTAATTAAAAGTTGATAAATCAGCTGATTGTTGCCTGCATGCTTTAATTTGGTGCTTTGAGAAGGAAACTGGGAAATCCATAGGCCTGGTTCTCAGTTACATTGAAAGTCTTTTCATGTTTCCCTGGAAATAAAAAAGAGGGCATGTGGACTTCTCTAACTTTACATAGGGTCCAGAAAGAACATATGGAGGGCATCAGCCGCTGAAAGCTACCTTTTCCACCTCTGCTTCCCTCCTTCATTCCTGGATTCAGTTCAGGAATGTAGGAACTTGGAATTGGAGCCCATGGATGGTCCACCATCTGAGTTACTTGAATATTTGTCCTAACCTAATTTTGAGCTTTGAAGTGGCTGTATATACAGTGTGGGGGTTTTTTTTTATTGATTTGTTTTTACTTTCCCACTAATGTGTGATGGTTGAGCTGCTGTTCTATTTTATTTATTGAATTTTTGGGGTTTTTTCTTTGTTTTTCCTTTCACTTAGGGTTTGGTGCAAGAAATCAATGAATTACGATTAAGAGTGGGAGAAATGAATAATGAAAGACTTCAGTACGAGAAGAAGCTTAAATCTACCAAAGTAAGTTGCATTGAGGGAAAGAATGGAGAGATGGGTGTAAGTTGAGAACTTTGGAACTGGATCTGGTCTTCGAACATGACGGCGACGTCTTGGGGAGTTTGCTGATCCAGGATTTTTGTGCTGTTTCATTAAAAAAAAGCCAAATAGGGGCCATTTGCAAACTTCATCAGGTTGTGAACTCAAGCCTCAACACTGCTTCAGCCCCACTTCTGAGAAGAACTGCTGCATTAGTTAACTAGCTGCTAATAGCTATTCTCGTATTAAAATTCTGTTTAGAAATTTGTATGCTTGTGGGTCAGGGAACATCATTAGTAAGGAGAAAGGCATGGACCATGGGTGGGACAAATACTGAGTATTATTTTCTTTTAAATGTGCTATAAACTATCCATGTTTACTCTGAGCAGTAACTGAGCAAGTCTAGCATACCGTTTCACTATCTAACTCCTCTATGAGTTTTTTTTAAGCTATTTAGCCTTGATTCTTTTCTGTCATTAGTTTTCTCTCAT
The DNA here is from genome assembly GCA_007922175.1 of Pelusios castaneus. Taxonomy (NCBI): domain Eukaryota; kingdom Metazoa; phylum Chordata; order Testudines; family Pelomedusidae; genus Pelusios; species Pelusios castaneus. Next base: position 8,345,028 of record ML685821.1, read on the forward strand.
TCCTCTGTCTCTGTTACCAGTCTTTAATGGCCAAACTTTCTAGCATGAAAATCAAAGTGGGTCAAATGCAGTATGAAAAGCAGCGGATGGAGCAAAAATGCCAGATATTAAAGGTGTAGTAGGGCCTCTTTTGAATCCTTTCTGCATCACTGCTTTGTGGTCTGTGTTGCATCTTGCTGTCATGCTGTCTGTGTGCTTTATTGATTACTTTCTGCTGATGTGCAGTGTGTTCTTTCTTCTATAAACTAAACCTTCTGAAGTGAGATGTTCCTTACAAATTACTGGTTAGGGCATAAATTGGACTTCAGAGGAATTCTAGTGGGTGGGTTACCCACAACTTTATTTTACATTTAAATTCTGCCTCTTCAAAAGGGTAATTTTCACTCCTCCAGTTCACATTCATTATTCAGAAAAAGCTCTTTTGGAAACATTGCCATAGTCAATGAAGCTAAGGGAAGGTATTTTAAATCCAAATGTTACAGTCTAGCCTATTAAGTCTCAGATTTTAATAGAAGAGTTAGAAATCGCAAAGGCAAGTTTGAGTTTTGTTTTTAAAAAGAAAGTTAAGCAAATACCATCTTATAATTATAAGATATGTGCCCACAAAGGGTAAAATACTGTTCTAGCTACTGCTATCAGGAGTCTCATGGGTGCCAAAGGGACATGTCATTAAGGTGAGCAGAATTTGGCCCAAAATTTGGAAACAAAACTTCATTTGGGTCAGTGTCTATGGGGATAGATGGCAAGCTGTAAGCGAACTCATCTGTGTAGGTGCAGTGGCCCGATCCTATGTTATCAGCCTACAAAATGAGCTTAGATGGAATATCTAGACCACAAGGTTTGGTTTGATTTCCTTTAGAGCTTCACTGCTGAAACTGCCTTTGATTTATTTTTTCATTTTGCCTCAATTGTTTTTCAGTGTTCTGCTTTTATTATGCTATGATTGATTTTTCTTTCATGTAGCCAGTTGTGTATATTGATAAAACTGGTCATGGCCTGTTTTGAGACAACACTGTATTTAAAGAGAAATAAAGTAACATCTGTTTGCCATTGAATGCATGCGATAAGGATATACGTCCCCCGTGTTCAGATATACTATACCAGAAGTATAGCCTGAATTATTATGCAACTCATAATAGTTTTTACTATTTACGCATGCTTCAAAATATACTCCCTGTTTTCCAGTGCTATTTTTTTATTCAGACAAAAAAATCATTCATTAAATTGGTATTGGGACTTGTGTGGAAAAGCTCTTGAGGAAGGGGTCTGTCCCGTTATGCTTTGCTGCAAGGTTCAGAGTCAAAGTCTGGGGGACAGATTCTCAGCTGATGTTAATTGTTTCAATGGGTCCATGACAATTTGTACTAGATGAGACTCTTCCCTTTTGACTTCTTAGGAGCTTTCGATTGGGAGCCATCTCCAAGTAATATGGTGTTTAAAAAAAAAAAATTAAAACTTCTCTTCAAAACTTAAATCTAGTTCTGCTTATGGGATGAATGATTATGGATCTGTATAGGATGAACTGGCATCTTTGAAGGAGAAGTTGGAGCAGAAGGAAGCAGAAGTAAGAAGGTTACAAGAAAAGTTGGTTTGCAAGATGAAAGGAGAAGTAGTTGAAATAACTGAGAGAGGTAAGAAAAAGGAGGCTCTCTGTTAAGTGTTTTGAGATATCTCTTGCACAGTTGTAGTTCTTCCCTGCCTGTTTTTAATAATTGTGTCAGTTGTTATAAGACAATTATTGTGGTAAACCTCAATTTTCTTAAACATTTTGCCAGCATGTTTATTCCTTTTAACATATTCTGGGAATATTTGCAAATCAATCATAAAACCTACAAGAATAGGCTATTGATTTGCTTTATAATAAGGCAATCAAGTGGTTACAGTTCTCACCATGTCTATGCTAGAAAGTGTTGGCTGGCCAACCCCCCTTTCTCCCAGGGGAGACAAAGCTTGTAACTGAGAAAGTCTAGTGTGCTGCTGTAATGAACTAATGCTGGCATGAGCGTTTTTTTTTTGCTGGTAGAACTGTGTCTATGTTGGCATTTGGCATAGCTAAGTCGGTTAGAGGTAAAGGAAGAATGTCACACCCTTGACCAACATATCTGTGCTGCCCCAAATTTTAAGTGTTAGGCCTTTTTGGGTGATATTCAGGGCCTGCACAAGTCCTAAAAGCAGGCCCTGAAAGTCCCACTTACATCCTAATTAAACCTGAATTTTAATGGAGAATTTTCATTGCGATCAACACTGTGTGTGTGTGTGTACTTTAAGACAAATTTTTAAAGTCAATTGGGGGGGGGGGGTAGGTTGTCAAAATGTTATTAGAATAGGATTAAAATAATTGGCATGTTTTTACCAGCTCTCACTTCATACAACATACACCTGCTGTTGTCAGGTTTAAGATTTCATTATTTTTGTAAAATATATTTCATTACATTTGCTAGACTATTGTGAAGCATTGTTGTGCTATAAATAATGACTCTAAGTCGACTTAGGGGCTGTCCAGGACTTCCCCACTGCCCTCCCTGCCAGGGTGGCTGGCACAGGGAGAGCCTGGCATGCCCCCCCCCACAGGGCAGGCAGAGCCCTGCCCACCCTGCCGCTATGCCCTGCCAGAGTCCCTTTCCCCCTTTGCCCCATTGTACCGAAGTACAATGGGGAAAAGGCTGACCCCCTTGGCAAGCGGTGCTCCTCCCCCCTCCCCCCCAGCATGGACCAGTCCCAGGTCCACCTAGCCCCTACAATTTGACCTAGACGTCCAGTGTGGACGCTGTAGGTCGACTTTGTAGGGTCCCCCCTAAGTCGACTTAAAATTTAGGTGTGGACATGCTAAGTCGACTTAGTTAAGTCGACCTAAATTTACAAGTGTAGACATAGCTGAATTTACTAATGTTTATTTTTATTACTCATATTGAGCTTTTTCCTGGAAGGCGCTGAGCATCCTCAGCTTCCATGCTCCCATTGACTTCTGGTACTGAGCCATAATTTGCAAAGTTCAGTAACACACAAGAATCTGCCATTCATTTCTGTGAATGAACCAAAGTTCTGTTCTTTTGGGACAATATTAAATAATGCATTTTTTGCAATGAATGCTATCGAAATATTTGCAGATTAGTTGCCATGTTTGAAGATTTATACTTACATGAGCAATTATATTTTGTCCTCTACTATTACTTGCTTGTACAAACGTAACATGTTTATGTCTAGTATTACGGTAAGAGCAGTCTCTTGGGATAAATACTATATTAGATAATGTATGTGAAAAGAGACAGGTAGACGAAAAAGCTCAGGTCCTATCTTAATATAGATTTTCATGCAAGTAGTCCTTGGAGAGTAATCTAGTTGACTTCAGCGAGGGACTAGGGGCTGCTTGTGTGCAAGTTTATGGGACTGGTCTCCTAAATTGTAAATGTTTAGTTTGCTCTTATTGTCAGAAGGTAAGGAATGATTCACTGATGACTCCAGAAGTAACAGTGTATAACGTTAAATTGTATTTAATGTCTTGTCTTGTATGCTAATGTCAAATCCATTGGGCTTTCCTGCACAGATGAAAATTGTAAAAAGAAGCTCAAAGACAAAAGTAAGGTTTCCTGGTGTCTTCCCACAAACATTTATACTTCAGAGGTTCTTTCCAGTATAGCTTTTGCATGTGTTTTTAAAATGGCTTTAACAAAAGCTGTTAGGTTGCTTCATCTATACCCCTTACTTCCATTATTAGAAATGGACAGGTGGAAAAGATAAGTACATTGTGACTTTTAATATAAATCTTTTTATTGAAAATCTAGTCAGCAAAATCTTTGGTTTTCTGAGAGAGGGAGCTTGTTCGTTTCTGCTATTACATGCCTGCTCAATAGGGCTCTTAGTAGAATGGCTCGTAAAATATTACATTGGTCCTGTAGAAAGTACTTTTACAGTTGGTTGAATAATTAGATTTTTCTTCATAAAAGGTACATATAAATAAAAAGTTTTCCTCTATATTAGTTTATTCACAATACAGTTGGCCAAATTCTCCTCTGGCATAACTTGACTGAAGTCAATGGAGTTGCACTAGTGGGGAATTTGTATGTCTATCTTTAAAGAGCTGTATTTATCCAGTGAGTCAATCACACACAGGGTGATATATTTTATACCTCTTTCTTTGGTGTTATGTTTGGCTGAGGAAGAATTTTCTTTATCTCATTAGCAGTAATCCTTAACAGTTACGTCTGTTGATGTGCAATAAACAGTAGGAGGTTAAAACAACACTCTGTGATGTTACAGAGCAAAATTTTATCTTGTTTGTGCCTTTAGTCACTTTTCTACATTTGTAACATTTAATTTTAAAGCTTCACTTGCTCATTCAAAACCAAGAAAACCCCCCATTGCTTAAGAAACAAATAAATATACTCTCTCTGCTTGTCAAAATAAATGGTGGTATTTACATGTTTTGTAAGTAAGGATTATAGATGAAGCATAATTTGTATGCATCTCTGTTTTAAGGATCCTTTTCCAAATCTAAACTACAGAACACATTCTAGCATGACTGCTCATCATAAAGAATACACATATCATTTCATCATGCTGTTCTCATTTCTACATCCATTCGGGGTTATGACTATCATGATGCAATGCTTTTCTTACCATGTCCACACTCCATTGCTTAATTCCATTGCTTTGTATAGCTGGGTTTTAAAGCACCTTATGGAATGTTTGGCTGTCGTCATAATGGACTGTCTTATTGCACCTGTGTTGTACTGTTTATATTTTGGGGCTCTTACTGCAATCCTTTAAATAACGGAAGAATTATAAATAACACAGCAAAGGCGTCATTCATTGATTAAGCAGTTTTCTTACTATTGTTTAGGGTATAAATATTTGCTAAATTCAGTTATTTAGTTATTGAAAACTGCTTCCACCGAGAAAATGTTCTGAAGCGTTTTCTTGCTTTCTATTTCAGATTGAAATAATTTTAGTGGTTTGCCTTTTGTTAGTTTATTTCTTGTAAACATAGCTTCAGAAATTGTCAGGATTTTTGTTTCCTTCATTTACTCTTTCATTTAATCTGACTTGTTCATTTATGTTGTGTATCTTTAGATATAGAGGTACAGAAAATGAAGAAGGCTGTGGAGTCTCTAATGGCAGCGAATGAAGAAAAGGTAACAAAACAGTCATTAGTTCAGCATTCATTCGTTGTATGAAGTTATCCCTCTAGTAAGATTAGCACGTGGACTGGATGTAAATTGTTAGTCAATTTTCAAAATTAATTAGTAAGATTCCAACTCTGTTCTCATTGATGTCAATAGGTGTATTTCAATTGCATCAGTTGGGAACATAAACATGCACTTATAAATTATACGCTGAAAACATTGTTTATGTAAGTCGTTATTACCCACACAAATAGTGCCATTGAGTTCAATGGGATTACTCACGTGAGTAAAGATTTGACGCTCAAGATCTTCTTATAAAGTGCTTGGAAAATGTAAAGCACTACATACAAGTGGCATGAATTGTTATGGGTCACATTTGGAAAGGAACTTTTTAGAAAATACATAACACCTATGGAATGCGGATGCATGTAACGTTCTATGTATGCATATGAGTTCATATAAATTTTGCAGATGTCTGAGAGTTCGGCCTGATTAGTCATCTGAGCCTCTAAAACAAGTGGTTCTCAACTTATTCACCATCGTGGGCCACATATGCAACTCTCTATTTGTTATGTGAGCTGCATCCATACAATATATATTTACTACCTGTATGGCTCTGCAGATGTCAGATGGGATGCAGCTGTGTGCTGACTGCACCACTGGTTGATTTCCTCCCATTCTGTAAGTTTCCCATCTTCAAAGCATCTGACAAAATGGGATTTTCTCCCTCGAAAGTGCATGAGATAGATAAATTTGTTAATCTTTAAAAGTGCCACAGGACTCCGTTTGTTTCACTGATCTAAACAATAGTCTGAAGCGATATCTATACTAGTACTTATGCCAGCAAAATTTGTCACTCAGGGTTGAGGATTTTTTTTTTCTAAACACACCTGAGTGACAAAAGTTTTATTTGCTTTAAGCGCTCCTGTGCAGTTTTGGTTACCTCCTTTTATACAGAAACCATCTTTCGCCAAATATAGACCCAGGTTCGGATTGCCAACACTCTTCAAGCTCTGAGTTTTTATCTTCCTCTAGTTTCTTTAAATCGCTTAGACAATTTAACTTATTTAGGTTTTTATTTTTGACTCTTCATAAAAGAAATCACAGTCATAAGATGGATCCTCCCTTTATTTTAGGATCGGAAGATAGAAGAGCTGCGACAATCCCTGAATCGGTATAAGAAAGTGCAAGACATGGTAATATTGGCTCAGGGTAAAAAAGGTACAGTTCAAGTGCAAAGATTTCCCACTTTGCTAGCATTTAAACTGTGCACATACTGTGGTACCATTAGATATTTAACTCTCAGATTTATTCTTCCAGATAAGAGTACATTAAGAGCCAGTTCCTCAATTGATGTAAATTGGTCTAGTTTTATTTCAGGCAATGCAGTTACACCAGTTTACACCAGCGAGGATTGACTTGAATGATTTCAGAGGGAGCAGGTATCGACTCCTATAATTTAGGTTCCCTGATGCTTTCCATTGTAAAAGAGTCTTGTGACCTTTCTTCAAAGATCTGTCACTTCCATTCATTGCCACAGGTCTCTGAAATTCATCAAAGGGAAAATTGTTGGGCTAGAGGTTTTCCCTTTCTTTAAACTTCAATGAAATTTCATGGGACAAACTGTTAAAACAAATTTACAATCCCCCCAGCCCGCCCCCTCCCCCCAAATAACACCAACAAAAAAAAAACATTCCACCCTATCTTGCTCACATTCCTCAGGGAAACTTAGTACCCTGCCAAAATAGTAACTGGAGATGAACGTTCTCAAGAGCTGAGCTCATGCCACCACAGCTGCATCAGTACCACACCTCACTGGAAATGTCTGACGGTGCCAGAGCAACTGTCACAGTAGATGATGGGCAGGAGAAAGCCAGGCTTGGGCTCTCTCCTATCGCATTACAATCGCTGGAACCAGCATGTGACCTCCAGGATCCCATCCTCCCTGTGGAGGACATGACTTGGAACAAGAGGGCCCCTCCAATCTCTTTTATAGGATGGCAAGAGAGAAAGAACCAAGCTCCCCTTGATTATCTCATAGAACCAGTACATGGTACCAGTGGCCTACCCCTTTCTGGGATCACAGATTTCTCATGGGCTAGATCATGTACTTAGTCCCATAGCTTAAGTGGTAGAATTCTGTGCTTTAGAAAGCTTATTCGGGTTTCCTAATTATACACGCAAACGTTAGAAAATACTAGAATTAATGTTCTTCAAGTAGTGGCCCTATGGGTGCTCCACTCTACGTGTGGCTATGTCCCTGCACTGCTGAGCAGAGGTGAGCAGAATTTGGACTTTTGGTAGCAGTTGCTGTTGGTCCCTCATGCACCATGAAGCTAGCCAACGCACATGGGCTAACTGTCTTCGGTTCCTTTTCTACTGCTCTCTAGATGGAGCTTTAGCTATCCATTTGCAAATTAACTCTTTTACGCTTGCTAGTTTGTAGCTTCCTTTGAATCCTTTTTTGTTTCTTTTCTTTGTTCTACTGTTGATTTGGCAGTTGCTGGGGGGAAAAAAAAAAGGAAGGACTTGCTTCTTTTGTTGAACCTTGATTGGGGAACTCCCGTGGCCTAGAGCTTACCAGGCTACAGGAAGTGGGTAGAAGAGATGCGCCATCAAAGTTGCTATGTCCTCTCTTCTTCTAACGAAGGAGATTGCCATCAGAGAGGCACTTTTCATTGATGGGTACATTAGCAAACGGGTGGCCATAGCTTTGGAGGAAGGCCTATTCAGCCCTTTTTGTATCAGGTTTAGATCCATGAGGGGTTTTAGAAATTGTCCTATCCAGGTGCTTCATTCACTTCACCTCTCTACCGCCTCCATGACACCCTTCCCCATCCATCTTCTGGGACCCTTTTCATGAGAGTCTACTACGACAGGAAATAAATCGACGACTCTAGCTAGGAGCTGTAGAACCAGTCCGTCAACATCTATGAGGCATGGGATTCTACTCTGGTTACTTGATAATACTAAAAATGAAGGGATATTGGAGACTGATACTGTATCTCAGCTCTCAGTGAGTTGGTCAAAACTCAGAAGTTCAAGGTGGTCACCTTATCAATAAGTATTCCATCATTAGAACAGGGAGACTGGTTTTCAGCCCTCGACCTACAGGATGTCTACTTTCAGACTTCCATACTACCAACTCTCAGATGAATTGCAGCGTTATTGTGGGACACAATCATTACCAATACAGGGCCCTCCCATTCAGGCTCTCATCAGCCCTGAGAGTATTTTCAAAGTTCTCTTAGTGGTAGCCACGCATCTACCCGTATCTGAACAATTATCCCTGCAGAGCCCGATTGGTCTAGGAGGCTAATTGAACCACCAGCACCACAATACACCTGTTTACAGAACTGGGCTTTCAGACCATCATCCAGAAATCGACCAAGAAGGGAAGAGATAGCAACTTTGATGGCGCATCTCCTCTACCCAGTTCCACTCTGGCTACATCAAAAATCCACCCCCTCCTTATCCCCAACGTAACCTCCTCATTTCACATGAATTAATCAATTACCTTTCAATCTTTTATCCCAAGCCTCACCAAGACAATAGGGAGGCTATATTACATACCTGAGATTTTAGGAGAGCCCTGGCATTTTGCTTCAATAGAACAAAGGCCTTCAGAAAGTTCCCTAGACTTTTCCGTTCTTTAGGGAAAAGATCCACGGGCTCAGCCGTATCAGCCCAAAGACTCTCAAATTGCATTGGACAATGCTACTAAATTTGCAGAGTGATTACTCCAGACTCACTCCATACAAATTCCACAAAATAATCTCCCCATCTGCCTCTGCCTTCAAAGATGTCCCTATCTCATAGATCTGCAGAGTGGCAAACATATCAGTCCACACTTGTGCAGAGCACTATGCAATCACGGGGGACTCTGCCTCCCATGCCATCATTTCTGCCTCCCATGCCAACCAAAATTACAACTCATGAAAGTCGTGAAAAATAATCATCAAATTAAGAGTATCAGTCTTTTGATTCCAAAATGTGAACATTCTAAACATAGGTAGCCAAAGGGCAAAATTGAGATGACATGTATTTTTTCCTGGTGGACTTGAAACATTAATGCATTTGATCCTTCTTTAGCTTATTGTATGCACTATATTGCAAACCATTTTAGTAAGACCGTAACCATAGTAAATGTAAGTAAATGTGGTATTTCTGAGCAATCAATTCAGCTGAAAAAAGTGGGCGTGCTGTGGAATTGTTTGTCTCATTGACATGTGTTATGTTACTGAAAAGGTTGGGGACCAGTGTACTATAGCATACAACGTACTATGCTATATTACATATACTATGTTTTCTCCCAAACCCCGACCTCATTCATTGCACAGGGTGTATCTTGTAGTTCATCTGTGCCTAAAAGCAGTGGTGCTACTGGTGCTGGACACACGGGGCGTGAGCCCCGAGTCCGACAGGGACCCAGGGGCCGCCTGATCTGGCGCTGGGCTCAGTTCTCAGCTGGGGAGCCGGATCCCAGCCACCAGGGGCCACCCAACTGCCTCATCCAGCGCCAATCCCGGCCACCCAATCCGGCGCTGGCCCCAGCCGCCGGGGATGGCCATCCGATCTGGGGCTGGGCACCAGCGTGATACAATGCTGGACCCGATCCCCAGTCAGGGACCGAGGGCCCATCCAGCAGCCGCATGATCCAGCGCTGGCCCCTGCCCTGGGACCAGGGCCTGGCGTCGGCAGGATCCAGCCGGGGCCCAGCTGACAGCAGCACCTCAATCTGGTGTGGGGCCACACTAGCAGTGGCAGGAGCCCAGTCTGGGCCCCAGACACGGAGCTGAGGCCAGATCAGGCCCGGGTGCTTGGATTGGGCCCAGGGGGCGGGGCTGGCACGGGGAGTGGGGCTCGAACCAATTTCCAGGGCAGTGACGCCCCTGCCTAAAAGATTATCTTGGTCAATAATTATTAAAATAGGTGTTGGCATTTTACTAGCTGGAAGGCTGCCTAACATTTTTCCAATAGACTTTTGGAAGTATACAAACTCCCATGACTTACGAAGGCAGCCCAGTGACTTGCAGTGCTGAATTACCTTGCATGGGGAACATTGTCCCTATGAATCTTTGGAAAGTTCCGAAGGACTAACCTCAAACCTCCGCAAGACTGAGAGCTGACTTGTTAGTCCCTGACCTTGCTGTTTGACCTGTTGAGGATGAGGGGAAGGGCAGATATATATTAACTCTACAGATGATCCCTGATGAGTATCCTAAGGCTCTCAAAGATTGGGGATAGCTAAAATTGCAGGTGGTGGGACTTGGGGGGGTCCCACTAAGTCTCTCAAGGGGTGCGTCTACACTGGCAACTCAGGTCGACTTAAGGATGCTTAAGTCGACCTACACAAAGCCGCATCCACACTGGGCTTTTTTTAAGTCGACTTAAGCGCTTCCTTAAGTCGACTTAATAACCCCACCTCTGAAGGTCGACTTAAGCCTTAAATCGACTTCTTAAACTGACTTAAAGCCAGTCTGAATGGGGAATAGCGCTAAGTCGACCTTATTAAGTCAACTTAAAGTGTAGCTACTCTGTTAAGTCGACTTAACAAGGTTGACTTTAAGTCAATTTAAAGTCAACTTAACAGAGTTGACTTAACTTTACAAGTGTAAACATAGTTAAGGAGTGAAAAACGGTAGTGGGCAGAGTAGCGAACTCATTTCAGTGAAGGGTTCAGGTTTTTCAGTCTTGGTTGAAGAGGTGCATCACATCATGGTGTACATGTTAGGTACAAGTGATTGTGGCTTGATCACATTTATGTATGAGCAGAATAGAGTACAGCCCAGTGATCTATGTATGTGGTGATTTAATAGGGCCAATTTCACAAAGTTGAAAACAGTTAGGAGCCAGATTAGCTGGGAGGGAGAAATTAGAACAATATGAATGATATTTGGGAATTATGTAAAGACAACTTACTAGGTGCCCCAAAAGTCACAGTTGTGGAAGAAGGCAGTGATGGTTTAAAAACCACCTGTTTCAGAGAGTAAGTGAAGGCAACGATAAACAAAAAATTATATATAAAAGACAAATGGAAGAAAGGAGAAGTTAATAGTAATGAATAATCAGAAGTTGGAAAGTTGTAGAAAATGGATAAGGGAAACAAAGGATACAAGGGGACGTATATGGCCAATAGAGTTAAGGACAATATGTCAGGCTCTGGGTTCTAGGTGGTGGGGCCCAGTGGTTGGAGCTGTGACTGAGAACAGGTACCAGTAGTAGAGTGGGATTGGGCTGAAAGCAGCCCTGAAATGGTGATCCTGAAGCAGGCCCTGGATCATAACTGAGGTCAAGGTCTGTAGTCTAGTCAAGTCAGTGTCACAATCCGACTCTGGGTGCAGGTCAAAGTTCAAACCTGGGTTGGAATCTGGTGAGGGGACCAGGAGGTGAGGGGAGGGGGCAGGGCTGGAGCGGATCAGTAACAGGGCTGGGGCAAGATGGGATTAGGGTAGTGATTTTCAAACTTTTTCTCTGAGGACCCAGTTGAAAAAAATCATTGATGCCCGCAACCCAACAATTATATCTTTGAGCAATGCATTCCAGTCTTTCGGCCGTGGCAGCAGGGGGCGCCATGACCCAACATCTGAGAGTCCGTGACCCAATACTGGGTCTCAACCTGTGGTTTGAAGACCACTGGTTTAGGGCATGGACAAAGCTGTAGCAAGCTTGAAGAAGGCTCAGGCAAGGTTGCAGCAGGAAGAGGATCAAAGGAAGACTGGAAGTCTAGGGCGTCTGTAACACTGCAAGGCAGCAGAGTGTTCCTGACTGAGCGGTGTGCTGTTCCACAAGCTAACTTGCTGCTCTGGCGGGATCAGTGAAATGCCTGGGCCTGGGGATCCTCTGACCTGGGCCTGCCAGGGTACAGGCTGCAGTGCACATCCTGTGAGTTAGGAGGAGGAATCTTCCCCTTCCCCCATTTGCTGACTCCAAAGCCACCTGCCAGCCTCACTTCTGCAAGCATAGGAGGAGAGTCCCAGCCATTAGGAAATAGACTAGAAGGAAGTCTCGCTGCTGTGCTTCCCCTACACTCTGCAGAAGAGGAGCCTTCATCCTGAGGCCCTCCAGAGATTCATGGGGTTGGATTGTAAGAAGTCAGCACAGGATGACGTGTGGGGGCTGTGATTTGCAGGAGACAGCTACAGCTACGCATAGGAAGCTGGAGATAGGCAGCCCTTCAAGGCTACATTACTCAAGGGCCACAGAGCCTTCTTGAGTAATCCCAGAATTGTGAGGGCACCAACCCACCTTAGTCCCTTTCCTCCAGCTTCATTGTTCTATGCCTTGCCTCTTCCTGGCATAGCAGAACATCCTACCCCATGTGTTTAAATGAGGATTGCGTTTTCTGGTTCCACAAGAACCCTCCAGAGATTCATGGGGTTGGACCGTAGAAAGTCAGCACAGGACAGTATGTGAGGGCTGTGACTTGCAGGAGACTTTGTGATCAACAAAATAAGGGGGCATCTCCTCATCCTCCCGAGAGCTGTTGGATCTCCTGGCCTTCACAGAATTTGTAGGAGTACATTTGACCTTTCAAAACATTAGCGTTAAACACAAATGAAAAACCCACAGTGCTAAGGTTTCATTTTTTAAACAAGGCCCCCAAACGACCTTCCCTGTTCCTCTTGCAAAGCCCTGAGAAAAATCTCCCATTTATACTGCATTGGTCACTCATAAGAAGTAGTTGCATTACATCCATGATCACTGAAATGCCTTCTTGTTAATGGGATAATGAATATGCTGCTTTACATCATCGTCCTACATAATATACATAGAAGCACTTTTACAAATTCCTAATTAGAGAAGTGGCATGGTGAAAGCAGTCATTTCCCACTTATTAAGAGCTTGACCCGTAGTCCATTGAAGTCCGTGTCATTCCACTGACTTCACCAGGCTTTGGATCAGGATGTAAGAGCATGATCCTTCCTGAAGCTGAGTGCATTCAACTTCTCAAGGCAGGTGATTTATTTACCAGTTGCATTAGGTCCCACCTTGCATGTCTCTGTATGCAAACGGCATATGCCTATGTCATGAATTTCAGCATGTACATAAAAAGATCAGCGGTTGATATGACAAAGCAGCCTATTTAATAATGGAGGCACAAAGAGAGAAATGAGTTTTGAAACCAAGATTCAGCGTGCATATTTGTGACACTGTATATACCTAGAAGGGAAATAATAAACAGCCTACTTTATCTGAAGAACTTCTATCTCTTGCATGCTTCACAGAACACAATGTTTTCCGTTAGAGAAAAAGCGGCAGTAAAATTGAAATTTTACTTTGGCAATTAACTGTAGGTTTGCATTATTTTCTAGAAATATAATGCTGTGAATGCCTCACTGCTTTCTCTTGTCACTGTCAGTCACGTGGTACTTTGGCATTGATTAGAAGTGTAGAAATCCATACCTTTCAATATTGCTGAACCAGTTAAAGAATGGCCATGCTGTCAGTGAAGCGGTATATACAAACTCTAACTTGATAGTGCATTGGCAGAATGAGACACAATTGATTTGTGCCATTGTACAAACTGGCAGAGAATTTTATTTAAGAGCCAGCATAGTTATTAATTCTGACTATTCTTTTTTCAGTTATTTACTGATCTGAGCTTTGTTCCCCGTTTCCCCCATTAATAGCGGATGGCACAATAGAGACAGCTTTTGATTCTTCATCTTAAATTTGAGACAAACATCTTTGTCTCCCCCTCTTTGGTTCAGTGAAGATAAGAGAAGAAATGTCTCTGTGCAGTGTTTTGGAGTCTGGTGTGTTAATGAACCCAAAGAATGTTCACCATATTGAACAGGAAGCCGCAGAGGCTATGTCTACACTTACCAAAGTTAGTTCGAATTAGTTAATTTGAACTAACTAATTCAAACTAATTTTAGTTAGTTTGAATTAACTTAACTATCATTCTAGAGGGGCCATGCTAGTTCGAATTAACACGAACTAGCATGGCCCCACTAGAATGCTAGTTCGAACTAAGCAAGTGCCATGCATGACACTTGCTTAGTTCGAATTAGTCAGTTGCATTAAGCTCAATGTGCCGGTTAGTTCGAACTAAGCAGTGAGTTCAAACTAACATGGCTACATTGATTTAATTCAAACTAACTAGTTTGAATTAAGGGTTAGTTTGAAGTAAAATGAAGTTTTATTAATTCGAACTAACTTTTCCTTAATTCAATTTAAGGAAATGCTTGTCAAATTAAGGAAACTCAAGTGTAGACACAGAGTAAATTAAGTCGATTTAAGCCTGCTTAAGTCGACTAAATTTACAAGTGTAGACACACCCAAAAATGCTCATGTGGAGGGAGTGGATTTCTGCTGTTGTAATTAAGAAATATTATTTCATAAGCAGGTCGCTCCCATCCACTACAGCCCCTGTATGCTTCTCCAGTTGTATAGCTAGCTGGATCCAAGTAGGGGAATGTGGAGACCCACCACTAGCAGTGTGGATGGTCATGGAGACCCACCACTAGCAGTGATGGGTCTCCACAGGGGAAAGTTCTCCCATCTCAGACTTTGCACAGAGTGGCTTACACTGTTCTATGAGGGCCTCACCATAAGCCTCACTTTAGATGCATATCAGAGGCCTGTATGAGCATGGACAGGACATGCTCAGAGTAGGTTAGGACAGGGCCATAGCATGGAACACTGCTCCTCATAGGTAGCTGGAGATAGGCAGCCCTTCTGGGCTATCTTACTCAAGGACCACAGAGTCTTCTTGAATAATCCCAGGATTGGGAGGGCACCAACCCACCTTAGTCCCCTTCCTCTGCCGTTGGTGTTCTATGTCTCGCCTCTTCCTGGCACAGCAGGACAACCCATCCCATGTGTTTAAATGAGGATTGTGTTTTCTGGTTCCACAAGAACCCTAAATAAACCTTCAAGAATCTGTCTGGAATCCCCCCCAAATGTGTGGTTAGTGAAGGTCCATTTATTTAAAATGATGACTTAAAAGAAATTCAACCCTCTTGGATTTTAAAATAAAATCTGGCTGACTCATTAGAGGGTGCTGGGTTTCTGCCTAACATTTCCCAAACATCGAATTCCAAATTAGGGATTTTTCAGGTCAGATCTTAAACTGGAAGTTGGCATAACTCCATTAAAGCCAATGTCACTGTGCCGAGTTACATCAGTTAAGGATCTAGCTCAAAGTGTGAATCTTCTCTTGATCCTACGGCTGCTTACACGCCATTGGTACCTGTGCACTGCTTTGGTACGACTGGAATTGGAGCTCCTGCTGTTAAGCAGTGATGCATGTTTTTATTGGTGGAGGTTTACTTTAAACTGTGTTGGAAAATCATGAAGATTGTCAGGAAAGGGTTAAAGAAGCCAGCCATCGCACCCTTACACCCTGTCTCCTCCTATCACCATCATCCCCCACCCTGTTGCCCGTTTGAGCCCATAAATAAGAGTTCTGGCTTTGTACTCCATGAGAACAATAGTCATATGTACAGAACTAAAGCCAATATGTTTGCATCTCTCTTCTGTTAGGCAAAGAAGGTGAATGTGAAGAATTTTTAAATTCAGGATCTGTTTCGGCAGTTTTACTGGACATGCAGAATTTAATTGATCAAGAGAAAAGCCCATCTCCTATCCCAGTAATCAGCTCTCCGAGCCATGAAGAGTTTAACGCCACTGTTCCTGAAGAGGTATTGTTCTATATTTTCTCTGTGTGTCACTACATGATAATATTATTCATGCTTCAGAAACAAACCCACCTGCGCTGTAAAATAATGGGGATCTTTTTGACTGATGAGGTACTGACCAATTATGCGTCATGTATTTAAAGTATTCTTTGTGTTTATTAATATCTGAGATACTTTTAGTTTTCAATTGTTATCATCATTTTCTTTTGTTATTGCTTTATATATTGTACCTCTCTGTTTGGACCTAAGTTCTGTAAATCACTTACACACATGGTTATGTCCCACTGAAGTTATATTTAATGGGACTTAAGCAGATGCTTAACTTTTATACATGTGATTAAGTGCTTCCCTGAGCGGGAGGTAGAGTTACACAAGGGCATAAAATGAATTCAGCTATCAACATTATGTAGATGGTTAATAGGATGTTAGAGAAATTACTTTAAAAAATCCCTATAGAATTTAGTAGAAAATATCTTTTCTATAGGATGTTTTGAACTATGCTATAGAACTGAAGACTCTATCATTTAATTTTTGTTAATCCTACAGTATGTTTCAAATAACATATAGGAAAGTTACAGTTTCCTAGTAAATTCTATAGGAATTTTCCAGGTGGTGTTTTTATCTTTGAATTTTAATGTTATAGATATAGATTTTTGTGTAATGTTCCGATGTGCATGAGTAGCCCCATCGAACCCAATGGGATGCATCCCATGCGTAAGATTAGGTCTACGGTCCAGATTCAGCAAAGCCCTGAAGCATGTGTTTAAGTGCTTTGCTGAATCAGGACCTTAGTGCCTAGAACCAGAGAGAGGCACTTTAATCAATCTGTTTGTTTTCTTTCAAATTTCAATAATTGGCATCCTAGTTGGACAGCTCAGAGCAGACAAGGACTGACCAGAGATGAAGAGTGAACTATTGTTTTGACATCATAGTGTGGGTCCGTGGGAGAGAAGCATTGACCAGGCAGCATTAAGAGGCTTATGCTGCTTTTATTGATCCTATTGTATCTGCTCTGTATACTAATAGAGTGTGTTAAGCTCTGGTGTTGTCAACGAGGCTCATCTTTATAAGCACTAAACTATGTTTATAGTAAAAAGAAAATAAATCAAACCGTATACCCCAGAGACGCTCTGTGTCAGATTTCTATTTTTGTAGCTGATGTAAGTGCCACAGAACTCCTTGTTTGTTTTCATTCCGTGACTGTATAGTGTTGCCTACTGTAAGTGATGTTTTCTCTCTTCTTTTAGAATTCACTACAGATTCACACCAGCATCTTGCAAGTTTCTATCCCTTCTTTTTCACCAGCACCCAAAAATGCAGAAGCAGCTACAGAAAAAGTGAAAGCACAGTCTAAACCAGACGTTGCAAGTGAAACGAGGTATAGTTATTACAAACTATTTCTAACTGGTCCAGGAAGCCAATGTTTTGTTGCAAAATGGTAGGTGAAATTGTGTGTTAGTGACTGGACAATTAGCATATTAAGTCAATTTCCTCGAAGTAACCTGGCACATGTTATAATGTCCATCTAGGATTAAGCTATATGCTCACCAAACACACCTTTTTACATTTCTCAGTCTAAAAAATGGCCATTTCTGTTGTTGTTGTTCATTATACCACCAAGAGAGTGCTATTTGCTTTCCAAGAAAGAAAGCATTGAAAATAATAGCATTGTGAGGAGTGGCTGCTCCATAATGCCCCCAACTGACTGAATATGTCACAATAAGAGCTCCCTGTCTCAGTTTCCTTCCCCAATGTGGGTCTCCTCAGCACATCAGTTAGTGCTAGAGTTGTGATTGGCCAGATCAGAAACAAAACTTAACCTCTTATGGGGTAGCGAAAGTCCGACTCAAAAGTCCCAGCAAATGAAAAGGTTCTTTTACCTTTTGAGGGTTTCTCCACCTTCTGGGATCTGTCCCCAGTTTCAGGGCTACCTTTGAGAGTCTTCATGGCTCTGAGATAGAGCACTCAGCTCTCCGAGTACTGTTCTGAGCCCCGCTCCAGTATAGAGCACTGGGTCCCTAGGCAGATTCCTTCTGCAGATCCTGGCTCAGAGACTTCCACAGGAGCTTGCCCACTCCCTGTGGTTCCACAGGGAAGACTGGTGTGTCTCAGCCCTTTTTACAAGACCTAAGTGTCCCTTAAGCTATCCTTGATCCTCCTTACCCCTGCCCTCTAAGGCTGGGAAGGAGCTAATTAATTATGGCACAGATGTGGCTGGCTCCATTTCCCCAGACAGTCACCCTGTGACAGGGATGAATGTAAAACTGAGGTAACACAGTGGGCAATCGGGATCATTGTTTTTACTTCATATAAATAGCTTAATTTTATGGAGGCCGTATCATAACGTATAGTGTGAATTTGCTCTAAGTGATTTGCATGTGGAGATTTTCTATAGTTAGTAAAAATTACTGTAAAGCTCTGCCCAAACCAAACCAAACCAGAACCAGGAGGGGCTAACCTGTGCTGGTCACAAGAGTCGTAACTAAGCTACCAGGAAGAAGATAAATCACTCTTTCAAGAAGTCTGAGAAATAGATTTCCGTGAGGCTGACATATGACAATGAAATTGGGTTTTTCTAGCCTAGGCATTGTTGAGCACAGATTTTAATAAGGAGCATTGGTTGAGATTTTCAAAGTCAACTAGACAGTTACAGCCTTTAGTTAGCTGCAGAACTCCCAGCAAAGCTAATGGGCAGTGTTTGGCTAAATTCCTTAGGCTATGTCTACACTTGCACTTTTAAGTCGACTTTAACTAAGTCGACTTAACTAAGTCCACTTTAAGTCGACTTAGTTAAGTCGACTTAGTGTGTCTACACTTAAAATTAAAGTCGACTTAAAGGGGAACTTACAAAGTCAACCTAGAGCGTCCACACTGGATGCTCTAGGTCAACTTTGTGGGGCTAGGGGGACCTTGGGCAGACCCACGGTGGCGGGGGGAGCACCCTCTGTGTACAATGGGGCAAAGGGGGACAGGGACCCTGGCAGGGCAGAGCCCTGTGTGTGACACTGTCTGGATTTAGGGAGACAACAGAGTCCTGTGGCACTTTTAAAGACTAACAGATTTATTAATCGCATGAGCTTTCGTGGGAGAAAATCCCACTTCGTCAGACGCTTTGAAGATGGGAAAGTTACAGAATGGGAGGAAATTAAATGCAGGGGAGTGTATGACATAGTATCAGGTCAGGCTGTAACAGCAAATCAAAATAGGTGTTAGGATTCAAAACACTGGGGAACAGCACATAGAGGAGGGGGAGGTCAAATCACTTGTTGTAATGCGAGAAAAATCCATAGTCCCTGTTTAACCCCAAGACAACTGAGTCAAATTTGCATATAAGTTCGAGTTCTGCAGTCTCTGTTTGAAGCTGTGATTTGTTATTCATCTGTTTCAACACAGCTATTAACAAGTCATCAAGGGAGTGAGCAGGGAGATTGAAGTGTTCCCCTACAGGTTTTGCAGTGTTGCAATTTCTGATGTCAGATTTGTGTCCATTGATTCTTTGGCGCAGAGACTGTCCTGTCTGTCCAATATATAAGGCAGAGGGGCATTTCCGGCACATGATGGCATAAATCACATTGGTGGATGAGCAGGTGAACGAGCCCTTGATGGAGTAGGTGGCATGATTAAGCCCTGTGATGGTGTCATCAGTGTAGATATGAGGGCAAAGTTGGCAGTGTGGTCTGCTGCAGGGCTGTGTTCCTGCCTTAGTGTTTCTGTTGTATGATCTGTAGTTGCTGGTAAGTATCCTTTTAAGGTTAGGGGGCTGTCTGAAAGCAAGGAGAGGTCTGTCTCCTAAGGCTTGAGAGAGTGAGGGGTCATCTTGTAAAATAGACTGAAGATCTTTGATGATGTGATGAAGGGGTCTGGCTTGGGGGTTGTAGGTGGTGACCAGTGGCGTTCTGTTGTTGTTTTTCATAGGCTTCTCCTGCAGTAGTTGACTTCTGGGTACCCGTCTGGCTCTGTCAATATAATCCATAGGAACTATGTCATGTTTGGTATCAATAGAAAGGTAGTAATTTGCTGGGAATGATTATATAGTTTATGTCTAGGAATTCTATTTTGATTAGAAGTTAAGAATTTGATGTTATATCCATACTTTAACTTGTGTCATTAGACGGGAGGGTGTGAACAACCAT
>ML685821.1:8365329-8403704 GCA_007922175.1 Pelusios castaneus
AGGGCATTGGTGTAGTCCTGGGGTAGCCCTAAGTCGACTTAGGGCTACCCCAGGGCTACACCGGCTTAATTCGACTTTAGAAAGTCGAATTAAGCCTTAGGTCAAATAGAAAGGTGGTTTAATAAAGTCGACTTAATTTTCATCAAGTCGACTTTATTTTCCTTAAGTCGACTTAAGCAAACAGCTTAAGTCAACTTAAGCAAAGTGTAGTGTAGATGCAGGGCACATTAAGTCGACTTAAGCCAAGCTTAAGTCGACTTAATTTACAAGTGTAGACGCACCCTTAGTTAGCATTTGAAGATCTCAATCATCATTTTTATCTGTAGTAATTATGGGGTGTTGGGAATCCAAATATCATGAAATCTCATTGACATAAGACTGTCTTTGACTTCATTGTAAAAACTAGAGCAGACAAATTTTGAAGTGTGCTCTCTTTTGGCCTCAGTCCAGGAAAACTTCTCCATCTAGGATGACACTTGTGCTTAAGTGTTTTTTTCAATAAGGACCTCTGTCTTTCTCTGCTCTCCCTCCCTCTGCTACACTTTTCCACTGGTTCCCGTATTTCTTCATGCTGTGCTTCAATTAGTGTGAATCTTGTTTCTTGTTCATTTTCTTTATTTTTAAAGAAAACACTTTGACCAACTCATTGCTGGAGTTCCCATCATAGCCTGCTTGTGTGCTCAGTTATTACAATGGCATGTGAAACATTACACATGCTGTGAGCTCTTAGTTTGCTCAGACTCAATATCTGACTATATTGATTAGCTTGCAGTGCTATAGGAAGTCTTTGCCACGCTTCTTGAGTTCATTCCCACCTTTTTTTTCTTTTATAACAGGAGATGACAGAAGGAAAGATTTGATTTGTGACAATATATAGCCATTCAGATGGAGAGAGAGAATTAAAATTCACTAGTTGAGACAATAGGAATTCTGTATCAATAGGATGTATTGATGGGATTCTTAGATATCTTACACTGTATTACCTTGTCTCTTTCACAGTGAAGAGAGCAGACCAGGCTCCCCTGTTGAAACTCAGCTGAGTGATAGTCCAGCGTAAGTACCATATCAGCTAAGGAAATGACACATATTTTAAAGACTTATTTTAATGATCACCTGAAAATGTGGGTTAAAAATTCTAACCACGTTAACTCATGTTAAACTAATTTAATGATGTTGCTAGTTTTCTGCTCTGATCATTTTAGCATTGACTCCCATTTCCTATAATAATTTCAAATGCTCTTTCTAAAAGGTATACTAGCACCTCATTTATTGAATATGATACGTCTTCAGTCACATCATGTAATATCAATGAGCTTAGAGATTTACACATTTTTTTTATTTGTACACATGACTGTTTGCTTTTTAATGGTAATAACAAAGAGACATTTGCTGGCTAAAGGGACTTGTCTTGGAAATTAATTTTAACCTCTGTCATTGAGATCAGTGAATCAGTGGAACTCCTTACGTGCTGAAATTTAAACACATGCTTATATTGTTTGCTGAAAGGGGACATAAAGCAGCCACAGTTAGTATATTGCGTGTGCACGTGCATTTCAGGCTCTTTGCATTGGCTCTGCATGTACTCACCAGGAGCACATGTATCGATGTACGGTTCCATGCACTGTAGTTGGAGGTATCCCGGTGTGCAGCTGCCACCATCCAGCACACTGTCTTTTGGGAGGTTTTAACAATACAAGGTAGAGCCAAAATGAATCGCGTGGAGTACCAAGGAGTCAACTTCCCAACACATAACTGTCACTCTCTCATAATGTCATGACCTAGATCCCATAATTTTTGCACTTTAAAAAAAAAATAAAAAAATCCCACACACCCACATGGGATCCCTTGCTGTCTGCCATCCCTGACAGAAGCAGGGAGCCTGCTCAGCTCTCACTAATGTTCTAACTGTCACAAGCAAATCTTTCAGTATTTGCAAAGCCATAAGAAGAAGAGGGAACAGGAGAATTTCCTGGAAGACACTTTGCTGAGGGGACATAATGAGAACCAATTCAAGGTGGTTGGTGGCATTTATGAAGCAGCTGCAAATGGCAGAACACCACTTCTGGGCCCAGGAAACAAGCAGTGACGGATGGGATTGGATCATAATTTAATTTTGGGATGATGAGCAGTAGCTGCAGAACTTCTGGATGTGCAAGGCTACATTTCTGGGTCTGGGTGCCAAGTTCATCCCAGTCCTCCATTGCAGCTGTGACATTTCTCCTCGCCTGCCTCCCCCTGCAATCTGTCTGGACTGGTGTGTAGCTAGGTCACACTGATCTCTCACTCCTGGGTCCCGAATTACTCTGCTTTGCTGTGTGCACCACCCACTCCTGAGTCAGTCCACGCCCACCTTCCTGTGTGTAATCGGTCCCTGACCCAGTGAAGGAGTGCTTTTGGCCAGCCACTCACAGGTATGATCCCTGGCAAGCACCTGCAGTCCCAGATGCCGTTCCAGTATCTGCCATCTTAGAGTCCAATGCTGTACACTGCACTCTGCAAGCTCATTACTTTTGCCGTCAGTTTATCAAAGACTGATATGTACCAATTCTGTCACTCTAAGTGAAGTCTTTACACACACTCAATTCACGTGCACTGCTTTAGATAAAACAAACATAAATTTATTGACTAGAGCAAGATTATAAATGATTATAAATGAGATTAATAAGAATCAAGGGTTTGATCACAGTTAACTGAAAGGTAACTCGCATCCTAAACTAAATTCAACATTTCAGTAGCCTTTCAGCTCTTGATGTTAGCGTGCACCACAGGCTGGCTGAGATGACTCCTGCAGCCAGGCCACTCACCACCACCTTCCCTCCTGCCCCTGCAATGTGTCAGTGTGCTTCATGTTGCATTACAGATGGATTTGACATCCCCAGGGGTCAGGTGATCAGCCATGTCCAGCAATGGACATGATTTCCCCCACTTGAGTCAAATGAGAAGTTGTTCAGGCCAGTCTGTTGTTCCTGTATGGATCTGCGAGGCATGAACCCTCAGGTTTGTGTTTGTCTGCATCTATTCAAGTGATGCGAGAGACACATTTGGGAATATTACCTACCAGAGTTTCATATCTCTACATATGACATTGCAGGAAACATGCTACCATAACAATGATGTTGAGTATGTCATGCGCATTCCAAAAACACGTTGCATGACATACTTTGCATTAGACAATACATTGTTACACTATAAAAGTAAACGTGAATGATGCACAAATCACACTGTAAGTGTATACATGGGGGACAGCGCGTCACCGCAGGGTCGCTAGAACGAGAGCTGTCCTGACAGTGGAGAAATGAATGGTGATCATGCTGTGGAAACTTGCAATGCCAAGTTACTGCCTGTCAGTGGGAAATCTGTTTTGGAGTTGGAAAATCCCCCTGTGAGGTCTGTTGTCATGCTAGTGTGCAGGTTCATTAATTATTTCCTGCAATACAGGACTGTGACTCTTGGCAAAATGCAGGACATTGTGAATAGATTTGCAGCAGTGGGGTTCCAGAACTGTGGTGGGAGATAAGTGGCACGCACATCCCTACTTTGGCCCCCAAAGCTCCTTGGGACAGAGCGCTACTTTTCTATGGCTATGCGATCGTTGTTGGATTACGGGGGTTGTTTTGCTGAGATCATAGTGGATTGGTCAGAGAAGCTTCATGACACTGGCCTCTTTAAGAACACAGTATGTTCAGAAAGCTACAACCAGGGACATTTTTTCCTGACCAGTGGATTTGCCATTGGCGAAGTAAACATGCCAAAAGAGATCCCAGGTGATCCACTCTTCCCCTGACTCATGAAGCCGTATACTGGCCACCTTGACAGCACCAAGGAAAGAATCCACTCCCATCTCAGCAGGTGCAGAATGACAGCTGAACTGTACTTATGATAGATTGGAGGGACGCTGGTGTTGTTTATTCACAAGATCGGATCTCGGTGAAAAAATATCCCAACGATTATAGTTGTCTGCTGTGTCTGGCATAATATCTGTGAAGCAAAGAGGGAAAAGTGCCCACCTGCTGAGTTTGACTAGCCCCATGCAAGGACTATTAGAATAGCTCAGCGTGGAGCTATGTGGCTCAGGGAAGCTTTGAAGGACCACTTTAAAAATGAAGAGTAATACATTGTGGTGTACAATATTCAATCTGGCCATACTCTTTTGGGGCCTGTTAGGAGTTGTGTGGTGGTTGGTGCACGTCTGTGAATATACCACCGTCTGTGCACCTATTAATTTTGCGGTGTTTGCTGTACATTTATGATTATTACACTGATTATCACTCATCCTATGAGTTGTCTCACATTGTACAGTAACAAGAGGGTGCTTTCAGACCTGCTAGTTACTTTTCAGCTCATGTTGTAAACGAGAAAAAATGGTTTTTAAATAAGTGTTTTATTCAGTAACCAAACCAGTGTAAAGAATAATCTGTGCAATTTAAAAGTAAACATACTAATATGTAATAAAATATATTATGTAAAAACCTAATAAATTAATGGAACAGAACTTAACACAGAGAAAGAAGATTCACGCCCATTTTACTTACATAGATAGCAAGCGTGGCTCTCACAGGTGTGAAGCTGGGAATGTCCCTGGTGTGGAGTGGTAGGAGTAGGAATATGACCTCTGATGCCAGGTGGAATATCGAAGGCAGGTGTAGGGAGATGCAGTAATGGAATTCTCAAAGGATTGCAAAGGAAAGTGAGCCTGTGACTGAACCTTTCAGTCCACAAGAATCGTCAGCACTTTGCTGCCAGAGAAGCTTCATTATTTATCTGAAGCATCTCCCTCTCCTTTTTCTGCTGGGATTCCTGGGCCTTTCTCCTCTCTGTTCTTTCCTTCTTCGGGCTATCTGCAATTTTCACACTGCAGGCCTCTTGCTCATGGTCTGATACAGTACTGTCTTGCAGGATGTCATTGAACATGTCATCTTGAGTCCTCTTCTTTCACCTCCTAATCTGGCTCAAGTGCTCCACAAGTGTGGAACGGGAATGCTTCAAGCCTGCATTGGCAGCAGCTGCACATGAAACACACAGAGGTACCATTGTGAGAATAGTTGCAATGGAAAGTGAAACTGGAGCTTCAGAACGGCTTTCCCTTGCGCCCGTAAAGTTTTAAACAAGACGTGTTCATTGACATGTCTGCTTTGGAGTGCTTTTGTGTGGCTCCACTCACTGCCATGGTGAGTGTGGCTTGCCTGGGGTGAGAGAAATGAGAAGGGAGCTGCTCAGTTGCTTAAAATAATTTACATGTCTCCCTTTGACTGCCTGACACCTACTCACCATAGTGTCTTCCGTCAAATCAGTGCTACGCTAATTGAGGGGGTGATTTTCATGGATCAACTTCCTGATCAATCTGATGGCAGCAAACTTGCCAACATCAGTGAAGACCTGCTCTATGAAAATTTCATTGAGGTGCCTGAGGAGAATTTGAGACGTATCTTTCTGTACATAAACAAATTGCTTGGCATGGTCTTCCTTCCCTAACTCTACAAGGGAATGGAAAACAAATAGAAATGCTACTGCTCTTTATTGTACTTCTAGTGCAAGTAAATTAATGAAAAGTCAATAGTTGTGTCCTGTTAAGTTGTGGGGCAGGATCATCAATACATCACTGTGATGGGAAATACATTTACACACTGAAATGAAGCTTTTTCCCCTGCATTGGGTTCATCCATGCTTGACTTCTGGGACTGACTTTACAGCAGTGGAGTCTCTAACACACCCTGGCTCATATAAGAGCTGGACCTGCATCACATGTTCCTCATTTTCCTCATCATCATCACTGTTCATGGCAGAGTTATGTGTCAGTCTCCTTGGAGTTATCCACAGTGGTCTGTGAGATTGTGATGGGGCTTCTGCCAAGATTGGCATGCAGTTCTGTATAAAAGTGGAAAGTGTATGTTTTCACAGCTGGTGCATAGCTGAGTCTGAACAGCCTCTTCTCCCCACAGGCCAATATCTCCTCTTTACTCCAAGCAAGAGGCTGTCTGGAGTGTGTAGCGAGCATGGTCAGCTGGATAGGTGTGCACAATAATGGAGAGCTGTTAGGAGTACTCATGCAGGAAAAGGCATTTTTTAAATTGTCAGGAATTTAAAGGGTGGAGGCCCTGTGGTCTCCATGGTCCTGGGCAGTGCAGTTCACAATTGTAATCAAAGCAGTCAGTGTCACGCTCTATGGGACAGCTGCTAGAGGACTGTCAGCAAAAGTAACTCAATGTCTACACGCATGTTTCATTGACCTCTGTACATTGATTATGACTGGACACTGCTTGGGGAACGGACCATCTCCAGGGAGATGGTGATGAGACGGGCATCATACCCTAATGAGGTACAGATCATGGTGGATGATCTCCCCTTTGTGAATGTGAAACTCCTTGCTAGGAACACTGATGCATCTTTCCACACCTTGAAATGTTCCAGGGCTACTTTAATGTCTCTAGGAATCTGCACATCAAGATAAAAGAGACACTTTATCCCTTAATACCAGAAAAGGCTTCATTCATCCCAATTTCCATCACAGCAGGGCTATGAACCTTGAGGAAAAAGGGAAAATTCTTGAGACAAAAGCCTTCTGGCTCCCAGTCCTCAACTCAACCACTTTTGCTGAGCAGGTTGAGTTGCTATAAGACATTCCCCTCTCCTATCTATGCACCTGTTTAGCCACCGTTCGGCAGCATTTTGCTGTGCCTGGACGCATATAACCTTGGGCAGGTGAGTCCTAGAGATCAGCAGATCTGGTTATTCCATCCACTTCACCTCCCTACCTCCTCCACAACACTTTCCTCCCTCCTCTTCAGGGACCTTTCTTATGAGAGTCTGCTATGGCAGGAGATAAATTGCCTCCTGCAGTTAGGAGCCATAGAGCCGTAACCAGTGCCTCAGTATCTTCAAGGCACAAAGGATTCTGCTCTCTCTATTTCCTAGTACCCAAAAGGAAGGGAGGTTGAAGACCCATCCTGGACTACAGAACTCTCAATAAGTTCATCAAAGCTCAGAAGTTGAGGATGTTCATCTTATTGATGATCATTCCATCACAAGAAGAGGAAGAATGGTTTTTGGCCCTTGACCTACAAGATGCCTACTTTCACATTTCAGTACTACCAATTCAGACATTTCCTAAGAGTCATGTTGGGGCGTGACCATTACTTGCCCTTTGGACTGTCTTCAAGCCCCAAGTGTGTTCTCCAAAGTTCTCTTGATTGTGGCTGCCCACCTCTGTTCATGAGGGATAAAGATCTACCCTTACTTGGACAATCATTTACTCAGAGTCTGGTCACTTCAGAGGGCTTGTCAAGCCATAGAAGACACAATACACTTGTTCATGGAATTGGACTTGCAGATCAGTTCCCAGAAGTCAACCCTCACACCATTGCAACATCTAGAGTTCGTAGAGATCAATCTAGATGCACAGCAGGCCAAAGCATTTCTATCTCAAGACAGGTTTCTGTTCCTGATACTGCTTGTAGACATAGCTCAGTGCAGCCCTCAGTTGCTAGCCAGACTCTACCTCCAACTCCTGAAGTATATGGCAGCAAGCATGGCGGTGATTCCACATACCAGACTACACATGCAATGTTTACAGTTATGGTTCGGCTCAGTTTACAGACCGAATAGTCTGGTAACACCCCTGTTACTACCCATCAGGATAAGGAACTTCCTGGACTGTTGTAAAAACCGAACCAGGCAGGGACATCCCCTTTCTTCAAATACACTTTCATCCCTCCTTATCACTGACTCATCCTGTATAGGATAGGGTGTGCGTTTTATGGCTTCACAGCACAAGACGAGTAGTCACCTGCGGAGATATTTATATATATCAACCTCCATGTGTTGAGAGCGGTTGGAGTGCCTGTACCCATTTCCTCTTGCTGATAACAGGATCGCATATAAAGATCCTAATGGACACCATAGCCTGTATGTGTGATACCAATCACAAGGTCCAGAGGGCCCTCCCTGTGCTTGGAGGTGATGAAACTATAGAACTGGTGCATGTTTCACATCGCCCTGTCCACAGCTTACCTCCTGAGCACACAAAATTCAATAGCTGACCAACCAAATTGCAAATTCCCACACAATCACAAGCAGGAGATATACCTGGCAATATCTCATGATGTGTTCCCACAATGCGGAACACCATCCACAGAATTTCAACGCTTACCAGAACAAGAAGTACCTGAGGTGTACTGTTCCAGGGCAGGGACTGGTCAGCACTTTCTGGGCGATGCTCTCCTCCTCTCATGGGACAAGGACTTGCTTTATACCTTCCCTCCATTTCCTCTCCTGCTAAAGGTCCTGTTAAAGATAGAGGGACAATGCCCATGTAATTGATTGCTCCCACGTGGCCGAGATAGGCCTGGTACCCTTTCCTGATGCAGCTTGCGATGCACTGATCTCCCTTGCCGCCACTCCATGTCCTCTCTCTCAGGACAAGGGGCATATTGTAATCCCAATTTGGGGATCCTCCTCCTCAAGGCATACCAGTCCAAAGCCTCTCCAAGTGGGTCTCAGATTGCATCAGACAGTGCTACCAAATCTGTAACATGACCTCCCCAGTCTCAATACATACACATTCCATGGGAGCTATCTCCTCATCTGTCGCTTTCTTTAAGGATATCCCTGTTTCAGAGATGTGCACAGCGGCAATGTGGGTGTCAGTCCACACCTTTGCATACCATTTTGTGGTCACTTGGGACTGTGCTTCTGATGCCAGCTTTGGCTGAACAGTACTATTGTCTGAGACTAACCCGACCCCGAAGACCCAGTCCTCCAAAAGAGGTCCTGATCGGTAATCACTTACAATGGAGCACCCATAGAGACACTACTCAAAAGAAGTAGTTACTCACCTTATGCAGTAATCTTGTTTCTTTGCGATGTGTCCCCCTTTGGGTGCGCCGCTACCTGCCCTCCTCCCCTCTCCTTCAGAGTTATGGTTCTGCGGTTCAAAAGGAACTGAGGAGGTTTAACCCCTCAGCACTGGCTAGCCTCATGAAGCAGCATGAAGGGAAAGCATGCATATGCCAGCCCAACAAGACACTGCTACTAAAGCAGGGCTCCACAAAATTGGCTCCCAGATAGGCGCCAGCAGTTTTATTTCTGGTCACCAGAAGGCACTCCTCCTCCACTGTATTTTCACAGCAGAGCTAGGAGCCTGCTACAAATCCAGTCGACATGGCGACCTGGCACCCAGGTTTTGTTGAGCCCTGTACTAAAGTTCCCCAATCAGCAATGCAGGGACTCACACACATCTGCTGTGGAGCACCCAGAGGGGGACAGATCTCAAAGAAACATGGTTACTGCACAAAGGAGTGTAACATCTTTTCTTTAGGGACTTTCCTTTAAAAATAGTTTTATATATATTTTTTAATGTATATGCACTTCTTGAAAAGTGAAATAACATTGAGAGAATTTTTAAATGTCTACCTGAATTGTGTGAATGAAACCTGTATAAAACTGTTACTGTATGCATACCTGCAAATTGAACACTAAGATAACAAGTTATACATGCAACGTGATTCGTACAAATACATGTTTTGTACGTTTGTGTTCAGTCTATTGTTTGGAAACTGTAACTTAAAATAAGAAGTAAAGATTTTCAGAGTTAAATATCCTGTCACTCCAACATTAACTCATCTTCTTGTACCTTAGCGTGCAGAAATCATTCTATGGAAGATCTCTTGGTAATATCTAGCCACCACATGGGTGCTTGCCTTAACTCTAGAATTTCTTTGCAGTTAACCATTTTAAATTATAGTGTAATACAACCTTTACATAGTTCTTGAGAATACCTTTGGCTTTGAGACAATGGGGTCTAGGACCATCAACTCATAATTATTTTAATTTTTATGTTCTTATTTTAGAGCTTCAACCCTGCAAAAATCCAGCAGTTTGGGCAATTTGAAGAAAGAGGCATCAGAAGTGGTTGGTTTGGGTTTTTTATTCCTTTCTTTCCCTTTATTACTAAGGACCAGATTGTCTGCTCCAGTTCTGGCACCCTGAATGGTGCAAGGGATTGTAATCTGGCTGGTTGAGAATTCCTGTCGTGGTGGAAGTCTGAGGTGGCATGGAGTCATTTCCTTCACCAGTTCTGCTTGCCTACCCCAGATCTGGAGCAGAGCATAGCTCTGTTCATTCAATTTACAGCTAGCTATGATCCCATTTATAATAAAATCCTATGGATATCAGTGAAGGAGAAAATCTGTCCCTGATAATTTTAGGGGCCTGTCCTCTTACTGTCTGAGATATTTACATAAGTAAATCTCCTACACTCCAAGGCTGTATGTCTTCATTAGGTAAAAATGTGTATTCTTAACTCAAGTTACCTAACTAGAGGTAAAATGCTAGTAAAAACAAGGCAGTTTGTCGTTTTCATGTAAATTAGCAGGTCAAGTTAAAGACAAGGGACCTGCAGCGTCTCAGCAGTAGTGATGGGAGAACACGGAGAGGGAGAGTTTGCTTAGAGTTAAAATCTTTTGTCGTAATGAGAACCAAAACTAAACGTGTTTCAGATCTGAACCCCATTATATATCTAAATCCCCAAAGCTCAGTTAAGTAGTTGTAGTTCAGGCTCACTGCTATTTACAGAGCAGGAGTAGGGCAAACCTGCCATTATACCTCAAAAGATTTGTTTGTGCTGAAAGAGACACACTTTTTACCAGCACTACATTCGTATTAATTTTTATAATTCAAATCAGTCATTGTTATGCAAAGCTGTTAATAAATCAAGACTGAGAAGGGCTATGTTATAAAATCCAAAACCTAACCAGAACTGCATGTACGGAGGATAATAAAGAGTGGCATTAATCTCTAGGAAGTATAGTTCTTAAGTTATTTCATTGGAAAAATGGAAGAGGAAATATATCTCAATAAGAACTTGACTATTTTTAATGGCAATGAATTAAATAACTGTGGTAACAAAGAGTTTTAACCCTTTTCCATCCTTCTCAAACAGGACAAAGAACCTGTGCAGAAACCAGCAGAGGTAACTTTTATATCCGTCTTTGTGTGAAGCAATGCAGAGAACAGTGTGGTTTTATTAACATTCCGTGTCAGAATTTTTAAGGGAGGATATCAGACCAGTGAGCAAGATGGTGAATTGTCTTTCAAAGAATCTATTCAAGTCCCCACCATCTCTTTGTGTCAGATATATATTCTCTTTCATGTTCTTGTCTTCTCACACATGGCTTTTCATTTTGACTGGCTGAGAGGAAATAAAATCACCTGTTAGCTTTTGTACTGGGAAACATCTTCACATCACTGTTCAGGAATTCCGGTTCTCCTGTCACCATTACTCACACTGCCCCAAAGACACCACTTATTGTGGTAAGCTGTCCAGGCCAAGTAGGACTCCGTGAGTTTTGCAGCCAAAACGAGAGAATATCTCCCAAGCGGCTCATGTTCCCAAAGTGCATTCTGCTGTTTCACCATGCTCATCTCTTGTTGGCCCAGGATCAAGGGATAGAGCGTCTCCAGCCCTGTGCTGGTTACTCGTGGCTGCACCACAGACTAACAAAGCCAAGTCTCAGATTTGTTATTCGTTCAGTAGCATTTGAAATTAACTCAGGTTTTTGGTCCTTAGAAACCTTTCATGCTCGCAAAGTCTTGTAAGTTTCTGTTTTCTTTTTACAGTGGCTGCCATTAAAAAGTAGCCATTTACCAACTGCTGCCATGCAGTGGTGCCTAGCATGCAGTCACTATTTCCTCTTCTAAGTAATGGAGAAGAATCATAGTATCATAAATACCACATTTTTCATCATGACTGTGGGTTTTTCAGCAAAAAGAGAATTCTTGTGTTTGAAATCTTAGTATGCTTACCTAACCATCTGTGCTCTGCAAACCACTGATGGAGATTTTCCGGCAATCTGCTAAGAAATGGCCAGTCATATAGTGCTTGTTCTTCCTCCTTTGTTTTCCAGAAACTTATACAAGTATCTGGGAGATGAGGGGGCTCAGGACTTCACAGGATCAAGCCCTGTGTGAATTTGTGTTCAGTTTATTCTTTTGAAGTACCACTTTTGCAAGGCCTGAAACATTTTAGTACAGAAATGCTGCTGTTGAACAGACAGTAAATAAAAAGAGTCCAGAACACATTTAACTGAAGGTCTTGCTTATTTAATCCAGACTCAGTATATGCATGCAATAGTCTATTTTACAGTGAAAATGCTACCTTTCCTTCCAGATTACCTTGCAGAATTGATTGTGCACAATTCAAAGGTGTTTTATTGTGCAATAATGTTGATTTTGGAAGTTTTGTTTCCCCGACTAATCAGACTAAAGCTCCTGTGGAAGTTAACAAAAGTGGAACCCTGCCTCCAAAATCTCCAAGCCATAGTGGCACTGGTGATGAAGATAGCTTTGGTCCCCGGAAAGTCAGATCTTCATTTGGACGAGGCTTTTTCAAAATAAAGAATACCAAGAGGACAGCAAGTGCCCCTAATTTGGGTAGGTAACATGCTCCTGAAGGCATCTCCAGGGTATTTGAATAAGAATTCTTAATAAGAGATGAGGGATTCTTTTTATGCATATTGTAGTTATCATAAACAGGGGCAGGGGCAGCCACAGTCTGATCCAGAGGCTGTACTGGAGAAAAACTGATGGCTGCACAAGAAAAATGCCATGCTAATGCATACCAGTTCAATCCAACCCTGACCCTGGCCTTTTTGCTCAGACTTTGTATAGCATACTTCAGTTTTAAAGTAGCAGTTTCCTTACTGAAACACAGAAGCTTATAGGCATTTTTCTTCCACCACAACCTCTGTTCCAGACCGTAATCTTATCACAAGGGCTGTGTTACCTCAGTCCAATATTATACCTACAGTAGCACTTCTACTTGAGTTGTCTTCCAACCTTTTATTAAAAGTGTTCACAGAACTTGTGCACTAGAGATACATCCACCCAAAATTTTAATTTTCCTCGTAAGAGAGGAGTAGCAAAAAATTTCTACCCTTCAGAAGTTTAAAGGGTATTACTGCTTCCTTGTTCAGAAGAAAAGACTTCCACTTAATGGTCTTTCTGATCCTTTGTCCCAAGGAATTAATTTACCCACAGCCTTCTTATATGTGGCCCATGTCTTTCTCTCTCATATATGTTGTGAAAATGTATTGGCCTACATGGATTTATTATCCAATCAATTATTAGATGAGTTGTCTCATCCCATTAAGATTTTTTGTGCCCATTTCTTCATACAACATCTGCAGTGTAACAAAGTGCAATTTTAAAATAATTCTTATTATCCGAAAACATTTGGGTCAGTGTAGAGGACTGGGAAATGAAACCCTGGGTTCTGTTTCTAGCTCTGCTATCGATTTGATTTGTGAATTTGAGAAATTACAAAGAAATTTGAGACTTACATTGTCTGTGCTTTGGTGTATTCACCTGGAAAGCTAGTCAGTAAAACTCGTCTCCCTCACAGGGGTATTGTGAGGCACAGGAACTATGAATTATTATTGCACATGCAATCTATTATTTTCTTGTGCTCAAATGCTGTTTGAAATAATCAGGATGCTGTTTTACCATCATTAATATATAGTTTTGCTATATAACTTTTTGGTGAGGAAGGGATTAACAGTTATTGGTAAACCTAACCTGTGTCTGAATTCAGTGCTGTGTGTGGTGCATGTGTCTGTTTTATTTTTTCTCCCCTTGTCTTGTATTTTGCCGATGTAAATTTTGATGTGTGTTTTACCTTGTCATTCTGCGTATTTTCTCCCGTTGTGCTGCGTTTGGTTATGTGCATTGTTTGGATATCTGAAGATCGCAGTCGAAGTGCAAGTGCACCTACTTTAGGTATAGTAGTGCTGCATGTCTGCCTGTACCAGTGCGCTGCTGTGATTGCTGCTAACAGCTGGTTATGGCCATGCACTTTTAAAGCAGAGCTGGAAATAAGATCTCCAGGTTGAAACTTTTATCCAACACTAAAATGAGTTTTCTGTGTAACAATGGCTAACTCCTAAAAGTTTGCTGCATTTTTTTATGATAACCACTACTAATGAAACATGTTGTGGGTAGGCTTGCAAATGTTAATGAACCTCCAAACACAAGGTTACCCATCAAGGCAAAAATGAAGGTAGAGAATGGGGGTGATTTGTGTAAGTGTGTGTAGTCTACAGAGATCTGGCCACATGTTCTGCTCACCTTC
The DNA here is from genome assembly GCA_007922175.1 of Pelusios castaneus. Lineage (NCBI taxonomy): Eukaryota > Metazoa > Chordata > Testudines > Pelomedusidae > Pelusios > Pelusios castaneus. The sequence goes on from ML685821.1 coordinate 8,379,452, forward strand.
ATCATAATGACTTGGTGGCTAGTGAGATCATCGTCTTTTTGCGTTGTCATCCAACTCAATGCTTCTGGGAGATGCTAAAAGGTAATGCGGTGTGTGTTTTGGTGGTATTTATAAGGCTTTAATTAAGGTGGCACGGAGGGAAGGTTGCACAAATCCTCTTTCCCAAATAATTAAGGAAGAAATTAATGTAATAAACGGAACATGGCAAATGCTAGTCTAGTAGTTCTGGCAGATGGTCAGCTATGATGAGGGCAATATAGGAACCAGAATGGGAAGTTTACCCGTTATGTACACCCATGTAACCCTAAATCGGTGATGGTAACTGAAGGTGAATATGATTGTAAGACATAACTGAAGTAGGGGCAGTCTCTTTGTTTCCCGCTAGTGTTTGAAATTTCCCAACGTTGCTTTCATAAAACAGCTTTTCTGAAGGGTTATTTCAGAGATGGAGATACTGGGAGCAAGTATTCAGTACCCACAGACCTCTGCTTCTGATTCATTCAACCATGTTCTGATATTCCCCATCAAAACTGCTGCCTTAAATATGTTTTATCCTAAGTTAGATTCCTTTCTAAAATACCCTACCTGTACCATAGCTCTGTCCTTCAGCACAGAAGATCTCACTCATCCATCAGTAAAGGTGAAGTGGTACAAAAGCACATGTTAATATAAATGGTATAATTGCTTCTCTTCATTGCTGGCCATTAGAAAAGATATTGCTAATATGAGACCCCGTAAGGCTTTGAAACTTACCCCAACTAAGGATCACACTGGTGAGTTCCCCAGAGCCACAGGACCATGCCTAACTTGCATTACTTGGAGCAAAATGCAGCCACCTTCATCATTAACTCTGAGGTATTAAACTGCAAATCCCAGCATTCCATGCTCCACTTGACCCAAGTGACTTGCACTGGACATTGTATTCCCCTCAAAAGCAACAGAGTTTATTTTTTAAAACAAGTGATGGTGCATGTAGCTGCCCAGCCATATTAAAGATGATGAAGATGGCCACAAACTGCTCTGTGGACTCCAGGGTCTACATTTTGGCTATGGCTGTTTCACCTTAACAGACTCAGGGAGTAGATGTAGATTCGCTCTTCTTCCGTTTTCTTTTAAGCTTCCCTTAGCAAATAAGTGATGTAAATAATCTCTTCATCATTTTTTTGCCCTTAGCTTTATGGCACTTGCTGGCAAATCTCTGCTTAAGTAGAATATTAGAGTCTGCAATTTATTTAATCATCTGTTGAGTACCTTTTTCTGTTGTTTGCTTTTCATTTGATAATTTTGGTTACCAGATACATTTTTGAGCAGTCCTCAGGTTTATCTGGGCTGGATAAAGATGCAAGATTTCCATCCCAGATGGTAGCATGTTGTTTCCCAGTGCAGTGGTGGATGTTAGATGCATCCATTCTTTCTCTCTTAAATAAGAAGCAATGGCCTTTTTTGTCAAGATACAACCCAACGTTCTGATACCTGTCTGTAAAGGAGCAAAATGTTCCACTATGTGCGGCAGTGGAAGGTCCTCTTTTCCCGATTTGTGTTTTGAGTCAGACAGCGTTGGCTGTTGATAGATCTTGCTAGATGAGGATCAAATGAGAAATAGTGTTTTTTATCAACAACACTGGTGTGGAAGTGCTTTATAGTGCTTAGAGCATTCCTCCTGTGCCACTGGATCCCTGCAGGGCTTCCTCGTGCCTTGGCATATCTGTCTGTAAAATGAGGGAAATAATGCTTCCCTGACAGAGTTACCTAAGGCTTTGATTTATTAATGATTCATAAAGTGTCTTGTGCACTTTTGGTGCAATGTACTTAATGCATGTTATTGATGGTATTGAATGCCACCAGTTTTCGAACAGTAGGCCACAGAAAGGAATATCTAATTCCAGAAGAATTCAGAAATGAGCTCATACTATGAAATAAAGATGAAGTACTATCAGGTGACTTTCTATTGGGGTTTGTTTTGTAATAGCTGAAACAGAAAAGGATTCTGCAGATCATTTGGACCTAGCTGGTTTTCCCCCTCGACCAAAAGAAACTGATGGTGGGCAGATGTCTCCCTCTTCTCCAGACTCCAAGAAGAAGGCCAGAGGAATCAAGAAACTGTTTGGAAAGTAAGGGGATGTTTGTTTGCTTGCTTGCTCGAAAGGAAAGGAAACTTGAACATCATGTAGGGCTGTTTTGTTGGGATTGCTAATGAGATACGTAGCCTTTCATCTCTAGATCACCAGAAACACAGCTCAACCTGGACATATATAAGTCATTACCATTTGACATCTGTTTGGTGACGTATGTGGTATGACTCCGTAGTCTCAACACAGTTACGAGTAAACAGTTACCCTTATCGCAAAGTCATTGCCATATCTGGGATATATTTGTGGGGGTTTTTTCCTTCTAGCAATCTTATTTCTTTGTTCTCAGATTCTTCTCCTTCTCTTACCTCCCTCTCCCTCCAACCTAATAGCTCTGTTCTAGACTTTACCAGTTTTAAAAATAGATCTACAGGAGATTAGTGTTGATGAAAAGGTGCAAAATATATTTCAGGTTATTTCAAGATTCTGTGGTGTATTCTGGGATTGCAACAATAAAGGGATTTATTCCTGGTTTTCATATGTGATGCAAAGAATATTAAATGTGCTTTGCCTCCTTTACTTAGGCTTAAAAGAAGCCAGTCTACCACATTTAACCCGGATGATATGACTGAGGGGGAGTTCAAAAGAGGAGGGACAAGAGCAACCGCAGGACCAAGACTGGGCTGGTCTCGAGATCTTGGACAATCTAACAAGTAAGAGGAGCTGCACTGAACCAGAATGTGCAGGGCTTTTCCACTTGCAATTGCCTTTGTAGGCTTTTGTTTTACTTCTGTATTAAGAGGATTTGTGCTTTGCAAAAGTGAAGTGGGAGTAACATTAGCATTGCTAGCAAAAGGGAACAGGCATGGCTTGGCTCTCTGGGATGTTGCCCTCCTGAAGAGGGTAGTCAGAAAATTAGTGCCATAAGTATGGCCCCCAATCCTGCAGTGAGATTCACATGGGCAGAATCCTGGATCTGAGTGCATTCCCTATTGACTGCAGTGGGACTCTCAGATGAATCGGTGCAGGATCTGGCTGTATGAAGATACTCTGAAATGAATGGGGCTGTACCATGGGTGCATATGTCAGTCCACCACAAGGGATTTTCGGGCATAATTAAGGCCTCAGTCACCAAGTACACTGATAAAGTTCCCTTCATTATAAGATAGGTCACTGGACTATCTTCGGTTATCTTAAATAAATAAAATATTTCTCAGATTTTAAAGTTTTAGCCAGCCTGGAGTACCCAGATGATGATGATGGTTATTCATCATCATCATCATCATGTTTATTATGGTAGTGCCTTGGACTGAACAGCTGAGACCAAGATCTCATTTTTCTTGCATTGTATAGACTCAGAACAATAGACATACCTTCTCTCAAATAGCTTATAATCTAAATAATATAGGCACACATCTTTTCCTGTATATGATTTCGGCTCTCAAAAACACCTATGAATTGTTAATATTTTTGCCTCATAACTTAAAAAAAAAAAAATTTCTTCTGCTTTAGTGACCTGGATATGCCGTTTGCTAAATGGACAAAGGAGCAGGTTTGCAATTGGCTCCAGAGCCAGGGTTTAGGTTCATACATGAATCATGGCAAACACTGGATACTGTCTGGGCAGACTCTCTTGCAAGCTTCTCAGCAGGATCTGGAAAAGGTAAGAAATGTTAGAAAAATATTAATATTGGGGTAAATGTTAAACATGGGGGGGTGGAGGGGCAGTGTAAGTAAGTAAGTAAAAATCAGGGCTATCAGATGCAGAAACTAAAGTTGAAAAACGCAGCAAGTGAATTGTTAAAGTATGTTAGTATTTAGTAATGCCACAAAAAAAAAAAAAATATGTGTACCTAACTTGAGTCTAAATTTTAATGTTCCATAAGAAGACTAATGAAATGTATGCTTTAGCTACAATAAGCATTGGCATATCAGTTAACTCTTCCATATGCCACATTTAAATATATATATTCAAATAAGGTAATCACTTATTACAATACCATTGATTTATGGTCCTGATTCTCCATTGTCTTGCACGTTTGCCTTTATTTACACCTGTACAAGGTGAAGGTAAAAGGTTACTATTCTGATCTGGTAATATCAGTTTTGAGTGACAGCACAAGGTACAAGACACTAGAGAAGGGGCCGGCAATCTTTGCTGGCCCCCATGCCAGCCTGGCCCACCGCACCCTCGGCAGGTGCCAGGGGTGGGGCCAGCAGGTGCTGGGGGCGGGTCCTGTCCCCTGCTGGCCCTGCCCCCTGCTGGGGATCAGGGCCAGGAGCTGTGGTGCACGCAGCTCTTGTGGCCCCAGGCCCCGCTGAGGGGCAGGGCCGGCGGAAGGATCAGCTGCGGTTGGCATGCGTGCTGGGAGTTGCCAACCCTTGCTCTAGAGAATCAGGCCCTCAATTTATACAATTTTAAAATTAAATTCTCCAAGCCACAGTTTTTCAGTAACATTCAGACTGAGAAAATTTCATTCTTTTCCTGCTTTGGACTGACAGCATTGCTTAACATTGACTTTAGTCACAAGTCTGGCTCTAGTGAATTTTTAGCTTCTCTTACTGTTGTAAACAAATAAGGCATGCACTTCCTTAAGTAGTCCTGGGTTATTTCGAAGTTGTGGTTATACAATATAATGCAACATCAGAAAACAGTTTATTTTTTTAATTAAAAATTGATAAGGGCACTTTGCCTCCAGATACCCCCACGTTTATGTTGGGTATCAGAGGTTAGTTAAAAAACAAAAAACTGTGTTTGAAGAACTCCTGTGACAGCTGCACTTGCCACAATATTGGGATGGGATATCCTATGCATTTGGAAGCATTTATTTCTTTGCTTTTAAATACCTCTTCATGTTTTCAAAGTACTTCAGAGTTAATAAGTAACTAAAACTTGCAGCTTTACCTATCTGAGGTAGGTAGGTAAGTACATTATCCCTCAAAAATATGATCCTGAATATCACCGTAATTTAGTGAGTGGGCTGTTTTTGCTCCACATAAGATTACTGGAGCCAACAATCATCAAAGGAGTGAAGGCTCTAAATCGAAAACCGGTATATGCATAAGTGGCTTGATTTTCAGAAGGGCTGAGCAGTTGCTGTCCCATTGACATCCTGGAGTGTTGTGAGTGCTCAGCAAACATCGGGGTGTGTTCATGTTGATGACTCATTATGGATTTAAGTATCTAAATTTAGTCACCGGACCAGGTCTGTCCTCAGATGCATGTTCACAACTTGTTAATTTCAACAGCAATTGCTGCATGTGTATATGGGCAAAATTTAGCCTATAGTGTTGCAGTTTGTGTGTGTTTGTGGGTTGGGTAAAACGCTGATTCCGTGTAAACCATGTAAAATCCATATGCTACTGAGCTAGAAATTAAATGCTTTGGTTTCTTTGTCTTCACAGGAACTTGGAATAAAGCATCCACTCCATCGAAAGAAACTTCAGCTCGCTCTTCAGGCACTAGGGTCAGAAGAAGAAAACAATCATGGAAAACTGGATTACAACTGGGTTACTCGTAAGATTAATTTCACTTTAAAATAATAGTGTCTGTGCACTCTAAAAGTGTGCATACACCGCATGCTACTGAGAGCAGCATTTAGGCTGTATATAGCTACAAGCAGCAGTGAACATCAGGCTGTGTCCATACTGTAGTTGGTAGCTAAACATGGCAATACAAGGCTCTGTTGGGGAGAGGCAGGTGGGAGGTGCTGGAGCTTTTTCCAGCTGCCAGAATCTTTTCCTGTAGTGGAAAAAGGATCTGGCAGCTCCCCATGGTGGGGAGAAGCTTTACCAGTGGGCAGCAGCCAGAGCCTCTTCCCACTGACAGAATCTCTGTTTGCTGTGGGAACCTTTCCCTGAGGTGAGGAAAACCCTGTCAGTGGGACACTCTACTGCTTACAGTAGAGGTACAAATGGGGAAGGCATTTTTGGGCATGCAGAGAACCACACAGGGGACATATCTTGAGGGTTTAGGCATGTCTTTACTCATTTAAGCAGTGCCTCACCATCCACACTGCTGTTTATACCCATGTTAGGATTATGTGTGCTGCATATGTCATCTATATGCCATTGTAAGGCACGTGTGGTATCAGTGTACCCTAATATAGCGGTACAGGGGTTAAGGATCCTGGATAATTCAAGTTCCTATGAATATCTGAGAGTAAGGGTAACGTGGAGAATGCTGGCTAGAAACATGACTGTTTAGTCTAAAGGTTTTTTGACTTAGCGGTACATGTTTTTCTTAGGGTGGCTGGATGACATTGGACTTCCCCAGTATAAGACTCAGTTTGATGAAGGAAGGGTGGATGGTCGAATGCTCCATTACATGAGTGTTGTAAGTAAATGGCAGATTTTTTTCTTGGCATATTTTGTGTTTGGTTTTGGTTGTTTGGATATTTTTTTATGCAGAGTGATACGGTTCTAGATGGTAAGTTGGAGACTCAGGTCTGGGTATACTGCCATGCCGAGTCAACGTGAGATACGCTAGTTATATTATATATCTCATGTTGACGTGCTTATGTCTACACACCTTGGCATCTTCTCAATGGTACATCAACAGGAAATGCTACTACCAGATCTCATGTCAACCCAGCACAGCAGTATAGACCAGGCTTCAGTAACCTAAAGAAACTTGCTCTTCCTGCTGTGTATCATGGTGATTCCAGAAGTATTGAAGTTTGTTTCACTGTGTGCTCAGAAAATGGAAATCAGTAGGCTTTCCCCTTATTATTTGACACGTATGTAGTAACTACATAGAAATTAATATTCTCCCATGTGCAGAAGGCCAGCAGAATGCCTATATGTGACTTAGACCATATTCTGAATGTTTAAGCAGGGTCTTAAATAGCGTTTAGTTTTGTGCTGTCTCTTTATATAGGAGTGAAATTGACCCAGAGTGAATAGCTCTATTATAAGGAAGAAACTATAGTTCATATAAAGGAGCAAACTTAGAAGATTAATCCCATTTGCTTTTACAAAACAGAGACTGGTACATTTATCTATATATCTTAATCAAATGGTTCAACAGAAAAGTAGCTTATTTGTCTTGTGGGATTTTCTGCCGGTAATTTGTTGAATTTCCCACTAATCTGTTCTTCAAATATACTGAATAATAGAAGAGTAGTGTTTAACAGAGATCAGCATGTCAGAAATTTTTACATTTGAAATTGACCATTTGAAATGAGTTTTGAAATAAAATATTTATAGAATAGCATACTGTAATTGTCTCTGTGTGTCCTCCCACAGTGTTGAGTGCAATTAACCCAGAGTGCAATGTCAAATATTAAGTGCATTCAGTGGTATGCCTTCTAGTAGCTACAGCCTACGGAGGATGTAAGTTCTAATAGTACTACATATGTGATTATTTCACAGTTCATCACTAATAAGGAATATTTTAAGGGCCAAGTTTTCAAAGATAGTAATGTGGGGTATACATGCAAAATATATCCACTCATCTCCATTGTTCCTGAAAATTTGAGAATTCTTTGTATAAATGTGTATGTGCAAATGGCATAACCCTATACCTATTTAATTTGCATACAAAATTGCATGATTTTCAAATGCAAGTGCAGTGTTTGCAGATACATTTGGTATGTGTAAATTTTGTAGTCATGGTTTCATGTCCATCCACCTAATAAGAATTAGGCCTTTCTTCAAATTCATATTAACTAATTCAAGTAGGTGGACTTTAAATTTCTTAGAAAAATTATCTTAAAGGTTCAGTATGTTGTTACTGTTCATATAGATGACTAGGGTAAGAAAGTCAGAGCAAATTCCTTTAATCTTTAAATCACGATTGTTAATAATTAAGTCCAAGATTTATATAATTCAGGTGGTATTTTTAAAAATATATTAGACCAACTTCTGATCTAGTTCTCCTGCCTTACAATGGGTGAAATTGGCCCAGAGTTTTTTCTTTGAAGCAAGTAAGACATAATGCAGTTGAGAGGCAGGGGTTATGTTCTTCCCTACAGATTTGAGTAGAAACCAAGAGTCATATGTGCTTTTATAAGAGACATCAGTCACAAAAGTATTTTCTAATATCCCGTGCCATGTCCATGCTAAATGTTACCATCTCCTGCCAAGGTATTGTTTGTATATACTTTTGTGCATTCTGTACACTAACACAGGCTCCAGGATCTTCCCATATTAACTTATTTACAGTGTAAATGCTGATCAAAATGTTCTATTTGGGAAGTTGATAAATAATGATAATTGTACATACTGCTGGGTTTGCTTTTTCTAATTCACATGAGCTATTGCAGAGGAAAAAGAAAAGGACATGCGTGCAGAGAAATTCACTCCTGTGCAGAGGTTCAGCACAATGTTTATGCTCCACGTAAGCCATTAAATGCTCTTAACTCGAGGGGAATTGATATAGCCAGATTTATGTAGGTATTAAGGCACTGAATGATGGAGAGGGGTATCTGGTGGGATTTTCAAAAGCAGTAAACCAGGGTTAGGCACCTAATTCCCGTTGAAATTGGATTGAATAGGGTGTTGGCGCTTTACTCAATTAGGGATTTTTGTCAATCCCAGTAGGTACCTATCAGCATCTTTAGATGCCTAAATATCTTTAGAACTGGGGGCCAAGATGAATTTCGCGATGAATTTTACTCGGTGTGAGTTAGCTGTCTACCTCATGACAAGTTCTGAAAAAATGTGCTAAATACTCTGTTGCTTACATAGCATATTTTTTAAAATTTGCCTCTTTTTTAGGTATGTTTGGGACATTAATATAAAATGGATATATGCTTTTAGGACCAGATCTGCTTTTTAAATATCTGCTGAAAGCAGAGGTTCGGCAGGTCCCATAGAAGGCTATGTTCAGTTCTGTGGTGACTTCAACAATGGTGTAAATTACGCAGGGACTGAACGCTGATTATAAAGAAGTATAATCTATCTGCACCATTTGTCATTTAAAACCGGTGTAATTCATGTGTAAAGAGAAAGAAAGAGGATTGCAGCAGGAACTGTGCCTTCCTGAGAGTTGCTTTTCCTGTGACACTTCCCCCTTTCATTTTAGATCCATTACTATGTTTTAGGGCAAAGTCCTAGCCAGGCTGAAAGACCTAATGAATTGTAATAACTGATTTACCCTAAACAATTTACTGTAAATAGAGATGTCTGCAAAATCAAAATGAAATTTAAAAGCCACATGAAACTCACCCTTTCTTAAACATAAACAAAAACTTGAAACTCAGAATTCAGACAACATGCATCATAAAATTCACTAAAGCTGGTGAAACATAAGTGAACCTGGGCTGGTTTTCAATTCATCTGACCAGATTTTGTGGTTTTATATTTTAAACCATGTAAAAATCTAGGTTTTCTATGATTTTGACATGAAACCAGGTGAAGCTGAGCAATTTTAATAAAGTTTCATGTTGGGTTTTTTTGAGTGATTTGAGCTTGAAATTCAAACATTCAACATGTTTTCAGGGTGTATGGGTGTTTTGTGGAAAATGCTACAGAGTGAAATGAAAGAAAATATGAAGTGAACTGCTGTGAAGTGAACTGCTGGATTTTTCTTGAAACTTTCTTAGTTAGAGTTCCCTGAATATGCAGGCAGTTACAATGGAAGTTAGAGCACAGTCTGAACGGTATTATTAATTTAATATAAATAGCACTGATGTGTGTGAAGCCAGATTGCCTCTAACATACGTATGTCTAAATCCATTGAGGACAGTAGAGTTGCATCTAATTACGCCACAAACGAATTAAACTTTGTGATTTAGACTTCGATATTTTTAACTAAATACACATAGCTTCTTAGTGCAGTTCTGGTTGAATGTGCCGCTTTAATTTAGACATCTCCTGATTTTGAGTTCTTAACTGTGCAATAATGCAAAAATATTACAGTAATGTAGCTTTTGCATGTAATGTTTCATAATATTGGTAATGTAATTTAGGATTTTTCACAGTGAAATGCAAAGGTATTTTTATTAACACCACATTTGTTTGAAAATACAGTAGCTAGGAGAGTTGTAAAACCTAGCTAAGCATATCACATACACGTCAGTTTTGAGAGAAAGAGAGAGAGATTGTTCTTTTCCTGATGTGTGAAACTTCTGAGGTTAGATTCTGGAGTGAAAACAGATGTAGAAAAGCCAAGTTTAATCTTTCATACTGAATAAATCTGAGCCTGCAACTGAGTAACAGCCACAAGCACCTCTACATCTGAAAAATAAACTGGATTTAAAATTCTGGGTGCATCCCTCTGCATCGAATGATCCAGAAAGAGGACAGGTTTGCTATATACTTGGACAAATGAAAATGTATCATTTCTTTGTTCTGGAAGTAGTAATAAGAAGCTTTATCTGTCTGGTCATTAGCTGTAAGAAGTATTGAGAAAATCCTGAATTTGAGATGATGTGAGGGGAAGCTGCATTGGTCAAAGCAAAGACAGTGCATGTAATCTGCTATTGGAGTTGCAGAGTGCCTTTAAAATGTTTGAGATTGGAATGGATATCAAAACTATAGTGAAGAGATGGCATAACTTCCTTTCAGTTGTGTCACTGATCACTTGCAGGAAGGACTGTATTGTACTTGAAAGGATATGAGCTGTTGTCATTTTTCCTTCACCTTCTTGATGAGATGCCCATACAAAGGCATTGTATGAAGTGTGAATTCAGAGCTCAGTCCTGGGGCATTGTATCTTCTCTTTCTTCACCAAATAGCCAGATTGTGCTTCAGCCATGACCTGGAGGTGAGACGGTAGCTCAGCCTCATCCCGTTCTGTCCTTTGTGAGTCTGTGAGACTGATAATAGGATGCACTTTTCCTCCCCAGTGAGGTAGTGGTCAGCTCCTATGGTCAGTCACCTGACGATCCAATTCCTCGTCAGAAGAGCCTGAAAAACATTTTTCAGCTACTGCAGGCATGAAACCAGCAGTACTACTGCTTTCTTTTTCTGCAGGAGGTGCCTCTCTCTTCACGGGGACTCGTGTTTTCATTTTAGCACTGTGGCTGGATTTTTTTTTCCCATGGGAAAGCCCTGCCAGGGCTGGATTCAAATGTAAGAGGGTTTGATTTTCTGTGTTCAGACAGTTATGTTGCTGGTTGCATTGGTGATGACAAGTAACAGCACTCTCTCCCCTAATCATTTCCCAGAATCCTTTGTACTAGCTTCAGTGCAGTTTGGGAGGAAGTTGCACAACAGCTGGTAAACAGAATTCTGGAAAAAGTACCAGGATGGCAAGGCTCTCATCTAACACAATTTTTTTTTAAGTTCTTCAATATTGTCAGATGGAGGAGCTATCCCAGCATTTCTGAAATAGGTCAATGTAGGCAGACACCTACATCTAGCTTTTCAGGGCATACATTAGTATTGACTCCAGAAGTGCGTTGGGCCGGGGGAGGAGTTTCACACCTTTTTAATTTTTCACAGGATGACTTGCTCTCCTTGAAAGTTGTTAGTGTCCTCCACCATCTGAGCATTAAAAGAGCCATTCAGGTTCTGAGAATAAATAACTTCGAACCCAATTGTCTGCGCAGAAGGCCTTCGGATGAGGTAACCAGTTTTACGTGAAGGATAAATCATGGAGTGTAATCCAATTATAATTAATTCTTGCTCTGCCCACTCCCACCCTGGACTGCCTTTCCCTGTCCCTTATCTTATTCCCTTTCTTCAACTTTCATGTAGTACCTTACTGTATCTGGAACTCTGGCTCCTTTCCTTCCCTCTACTCCAGCCCATTGAGTCACTTCCTCTTGTCAGATCTCTGTCTTTAGTTTATGACTGTTTCTGGAATATATTCATTGTAATGCTATTTTAAGGATGACAGCAGGAGCTTTGAATTGTCTAGAATTGAGTGCACTGTTCCTCTGAAGCCTTGTTAAGTCTTTATGAAATATGTCTTTTTCTCAATATTTACTTTCTAAAAAGGGTTGGGCCTTGTAATCAAATATTATCTTGGGTCACTGCTGTAGCTGTGTTTGTCTTAAACAGCTTGTTCTTGAGAGGGAATTATAAAAGTGAGATAAGGCCACCTGAACTGTGGTTCAAGATTCATCATCATCCACAGGAGCATTCTGACGGGGTGCCATCATTCTTGTTCAGATCACAGTTATAAATGGTCTTGAAATAACAGATTCCAAGGTGTGGGTGATGAACAAGAGACAGCAGCCAAAGAGAGTGGAGAAGGACTTCTGAGATGATTTAGTGGGAGTGGTCCTGCTTTTTAGCAGGGGGTTGGACTAGATGACCTCATGAGGTCCCTTCAATCCCTATTATTCTATGATTCTATCTATTCAGCATGTCAGGAATGTTGTAGGGTGCCTCCTAGTACAGCATCTCTGATGAAGACATGGGCTGGGCCCATAAAATTTAGATCTGATTTTTTTAAACTTCCCAATGATCTGGGATTTTGGTCTAGGCCAGTGGTCTCCAAACTGTGAGGAATGCCCCCTAAGGAGGTGCAAAGGAATATTTGGAGGGGTGTGGCAGAGCCTGTGCCAGCCCCCACAGGCAAAGGGAGGGTGAGCACCCAGCTCCAGTCCCAGATACAGTGCCGCTCCACCCCCTACTCTGTCCCAAGGCCAGCTCCGACTCTAGCCTCAAATCCTCCCAAATCCCCAGCTCTGCCCCCAGTTTCACCTGCAGCCCAGGCTCCTCTGCTCAGCCAACTGCGCATTAATGGAGGGGGAGTGCAGAGAGATTCCATTATTGGTAAAGGCAGGGGTGGTGCATAACAGGAAAAGTTTGAGCATGACTGGTCTAGGCACATCTCCAGTCTGAGGGTGTGAAATGCTGTAAAGTGCCAATCAAAAAGAAAAGCATTACGCATTTTAGAGTGGAAGGTTGCTTAAAGTGAAAAGAAGAGAGGGAGCTGAATTAAAGGAACTAAGAAATCTTCATGACTTCAACTACTCCTGTTTACAGAATAACATCGCTCCATCGGAGGTTACTCAGTGGACCAATCACCGCGTCATGGAATGGTTACGCTCAGTTGACCTAGCAGAATATGCGCCTAATTTGAGAGGAAGTGGTGTGCATGGTGGACTTATGGTAAGGGTTTTAGTCTTTCACTTACGAGAGAGTTCAGATAATGTTTTAAAACTAAATACGGCTAAAATCAAGTGTTAACCAAGTTTTGCCATCTTTTCAACCTCCTTTTCACTTCAGTCTGTACTGTGGACTATCCTCTTTAGTAAGCTCCTTCTTGTTGAGAACATTTACAAACCCTAGTGTGTTGACCATTTTGGGTAACTGCTTCTGTACGCCTAATTTTTCCCTTGCATTCTCATTCAGATAGGGCATTCTCCACTTCCTGCCCTGAAAAGTGCTGTGGTGTTGCTGCTGTGGTTCTATATCGAGCAAATGTTTTGATTTCTGTGTATAATTTGCACGTCAATTTGTAAAGAACATTGGGACCCTTCTGGATGTTGGGCACTATCATTAATAGAAATCTTCTTCCCACTGTGATATTAATCTCTGTTGGCTCACATACAACCACCACCACTCTGAGGGCCATGTAAATAATTAGGCTTGTAGATGAGATTCTTATACAAAAACTGATTATAGAATACAGAACTTTGGTGTGCAAAGCGTCTGACGAAGTGGGATTTTCTCCCACGAAAGCTCATGCGATAAATAAATCTGTTAGTCTTTAAAAGTGCCACAGGACTCTGTTGTCTTTCTACAATAGACTAACACGGCTACCCCTTTGGAATATGCTACATGGAAACACTCGTGTGCCTATTCACTTTCCATTATTACTGCTCTTAAGCTTAAATCTAACATTATAACAGAGTTGAAAACTACACACTAGCCTATCGTTATCAGTTTGACAGGATCGCTTGTCTTTCTCTTTCCATTCATCCACTAACCTTCACAATAACATTTAAAGAGGGGGGAAGAGGGATCTTTTTACCATAAATAAATGCGTATTTTAAAATGGAGATGGGTCAGTCTGTTGTTTGCTCTTGCTTACTAGTTCATTTCTATTGAGAACTCAGAAAACTACAGGAGTAACGTTTTCTGACAGATGTTAGCTCTTTTCTTCTCTTTTGTGGTACATTTTCCCTAAAAATGGCTTATGATCCGCAAAGGGGTTGGCATTGTCAGGACCTAATCAAAGGCTATTGATTTCAGTTTGACTCTCTGTGGATTGTTTCACAGGTCTTGGAACCTCGTTTTAATGTGGAGACCATGGCACAGTTGCTGAACATCCCACCAAACAAGACCCTGCTGAGACGCCATTTGGCAACCCATTTCAATTTGCTGGTTGGTCCGGAGGCCCAGCATCAAAAGCGGGAAGCCATGGAATCTCCAGACTACGTCCTTTTAACTGCTACTGCCAAAGTGAAGGTAGATGTTCATTTTAAGCTGCACACTGCCACTCTACCAGACAGGTGGTGGTTTTACAAACATTCAGAGCACTGTTCACTAAGGCTTAGTGAAGGAGGAAGGAGGGAGAGCCAGCTCAGTTAGTAGAGCGTCAGACTTTTAATCCGAGAGCCCCAGATTCAAATCCCTGCTCAGGTGCAAGTACTTTTTAGATGATCAGTCAGTTCTTGGCTCTGCTACAGACTTCGTGTAACCTTGTATGATCACTCTGTGCCTTAATTTCCCATCTATAAATGAAGATACTTCCTTTCTCCTGCCTTTTGCTCTGACCATTTATAATAGTAAGCTGTCTGGGACAGAGACCATCTCTTACTCTGTGTGTTCAGTGTTTAACACAATGGGACACATCTCAGGTGTGAACCTCTAGGTGCTACTGTTACACAAATAAGAAAAATGATGAGGATCTGTTTTTTTTCCAGGTTGTGAGTGAAGTTTGAAATATTCAGGCCAATATCTTTAAAAGAGCTGTTCGATCTGAGCCTCCATTGTTTGCTTGCAGTTAAATACCAGATGCACGGATAAATGTTTTGTTGATTCTAAGCACGCATAAATTACTGAGTTCCCAAGTTCATGGTTTTTTCCAATACCTTTTAAGCCAAAGAAGCTTGCCTTCAGCAATTTTGGAAGTCTGAGGAAGAAGAAGCAGGATGATGTGGAAGAGTATGTGTGCCCGATGGAACTGGGACAGGTGTCTGGAAGTGGGTCTAAGAAGGGATTTAAACCGGGCCTGGATATGCACGTGTATGACGAGGACGATTTGGATAGACTGGAGCAGGTGAACGAGCTTTTGCTGTTTAGATTCTGTGATCGTGTTGTTGCGTTTGAATGTCACACCCTTACTGTTCAGTGTTGTTTACCTTGGCTTGTTTAACTCCTTGTCCCTAGAAGTCATGGAACACCCTGATACTGCCAGAAAAAATATGGTTCCTGACATGAGTCCACAGGAACTACTTATGCATAAAATTCAGACCTTCATTTGGCATAAATAACCTTCTCCACAATGCCAAAACTTACTCCCCCACATCTTACCACATAGGCCATAATGTAGCATGTTTGTTGTTTAATGCTACATGGATTATAGATTAGCATAAATGATTTTTTTTCCCTGTGACCTGTTTCTTGTAGATGGAAGATTCGGAAGGGACAGTGAGGCAAATAGGAGCGTTCTCAGAAGGCATCAACAACTTGACAGTAAGCTTTAAAAATATCACTAAAAGTAGAATTAAAATGTCCATGTTTTGAGTATAGTACAAAACCGTAGCCAACCTCCTGTATTAAGAAACGGCCCAACCAGCATGTTGAGTACAGTTCTGCTTCATACTTAGCAAGCCATCTGCATTGGACTGAGATTTTTCAGGCCTTTGGATGTTTTCTTTGGACAGGTTTCAGTCTAGTGCAGAACTCGCTGAAAATTAGTTTTAATATTGTGAAACTCCATCTATGTGTAAGTAGACTAAAAGTCCAGAATCACTGTGCAAATCAGTGAACCTCCCCCAAGAATGTCAGATGTGTAATTTAGTTTGGTTTAGTTTTCTGTAAAATAATGGGCTCCAATCTGTACCTAAATCAGGTCGTTTTGCACCACGTGGCAAAGGGGATAGGCAACAGCCAGATACCCCAACTGAAGGTTCCCGTGGTGGGGAGGAATCCCCAGGGGGTGCATAGAGCCCCTGGGTGCTGACTTGTATGTCACCACTGGTATAGGGACAATCCTGGTGGGGAAGAAGGATGTGGCCACTAGGCTCTGGCAAATCCTTTCTGATAGATGGTCCTTTATGGGCAAGAGAGTGCCAGGAATATGGAGAGCAATGCTGAGACTGCAAATGGCTCTCTGCTGTCCACTCCACCTAGCATACAATGGATTCAGCAGAGGACTGGAGCCAGTGACTTCACTGTAGAGGATTCACTATAGTTTCTTTGTATTTTATTTTCCTGAGACTAGACAATTCTGAGTTCTTAATTTTGCGAGGGTCTGTGTTAATTCTTTGTTTTCATTGTAGCACATGTTAAAAGAAGATGAAATGTTTAAAGACTTTGCTACTCGCTCGCCTAGCGCAAGTATAACAGATGAAGATTCAAATGTGTGACAGTAAACGCCAAATACCAAGAAAGAATTCAGTTTCTTATATGCTAAGAACATCATTGTTATATGTGATGGGCAGCAGATCATGTACGTTACCATTGCTCTTGCTTCTGTTTGTTAGAAGTGATATTTTGGGGTGGATAAGGAGAAAAGGTGCCTATCCTTAAGTTGCCATAAAAAATAAACCAACCCCCGGTAAGTGGTAGTATAATTGATTTTTACTATATTTAATGTACAAACCTGTGACATATATTTCCAAGTATTGGATTTAAAATTTGTTACCATAATGCTTTTCATGCTTATTCATGTAGTGAAATATCCTGATTCAAAATAACATGAAATGTTAAGTAGAATATTTGATATCTAGATACCCTGCATCAGCATTCACTGTAGCTTTCAGGTGGAAAAAAAAAAGATATCACCAGTGTCCTATTTTAATGGATTTGTCCAAAGTAAATACCAGTTCTGTCCAGTAGTATCCAGTGTTAGGCCTCCAGGTGCAATGCCCTGCTCAAAACTCAAGGTAACTTTTAACTGTTGCTGTCTTATTTTTATACTGTTTTATATATATATAAAAATATATGAAGTGCATGTAAAGCAGAAGTTTTATTTTGTGACATACAGTGGTGAAAGAGTCAGGTTTTTTTGAAAGGATGATCCCAGTTTGCAAACCAGCTGGTTACTGGAAAAGTCAGACTGATCTTTGAACTGTTTGCTTCCTTATATTTTTAACGTTTTGCTTGGGGTTGTCAACATTCTTGTGTTTGGGGTGAAGCTATTGTGAAATGTAGGTCTGTTTGCGTCACATCTCCAAATATAGAATATCTGAGATTCTTTATTTTTCTTCCCCCTCCTGCTAGCCCCCATTTTCAGCTATAATTTTAAAATAAAGTTTTAATAGTTTTAGGTTTTTTTAAATATTCTGGAAAATTCTCAGCTTGAAACTGAGGAATGCTCAGTATGTGGAAGGATACTTTTGTGTTGCATTTCCAATAGGATGGCTTGTATAGCTGCAAAAATTATGTAGAGAAACATAAGAAATGAATAATTTCACAGTATTAAACCTAAGGTTGGATTTTGCCTAAAAAAGAAGTCAATACCAAAACACACGTTGCCTAACACCTATGCCTCTATAAAGCACAGCTCCTTTTTGCTTTGAAATAATCTGCTTTTTAAAATTCTTACTAGCCAGTGAAAATCTTTTGTCAGATTTTCTATGCCAAAAAGGCTAGGTTTTTGTCTGTTAAAATGATGATTGTTAGGGTGTTGAATGTTGGATGTATTGTAGCACAATGGCATGATGCTTCATTGTGAAGAAAAACGACCGCTAAACAAATGATATTACTGCTTTGTTTTGCTTTAACAGAAGGGTTTCATCATAGTTCTTGTTTCAAGCATTGGGAAGGACACTGTTTTTCATAAATTCATTATACAATATGGAAAATGTCAGACTTATGGCAACTTCGGTACAGCTGAAGTTTTGTTATCGTAGTTGGAAAGGCAGTCGAGACATTTTCAAAAATTTTAATGTAGGCTTCTACAAGTTGCTGGGAGAGACTAAAGACTTTTTTTGATGTTTAGCAGTATAACCTTATGCACTGTTACCAGTCTGGTTCTTTAAAGTAAGTGCATCCTAGGTTTATATTTATTTATAACTACAATAAATTCAATAGACCCAATTTCATTATGTATTATATTGAACTCTGTCATTCATTCTTTACTGATAGGTGCCAGGCCAGTAATTCATAATGAATTATTTATTCATTATTCAAAAATTATTGACAGAATTGTTTCTGCAAATCATTCTTGGCCTATTGCTTGTTCATCAGCTATTCCTTGTGATGATTTGACATTTGAGCCACTTTGATTGGACAGATAAGTCATATGGTAAGAGCATCTGTTACCTGACTGGCTGAATAAGGTTTCCAGTATGAATACTTGTGTTTGTGATTTTGAAGTTTGCTTTTTGTGAATATTCCGCAGCATGATTATTCTTTGTATTGAAGTAGTGCCCAACTGGGCTCATTCAGGATCTGGGTCCTGTTCTGCTAGGCACTGCACAAACATAAGAAGGTAGGGTCCCTGCCCTTAGGAACCAATCTTTGTTTAAAATTCACTCTTTTGCAAGCTTTCTTTGAACACAATAGCAGAAATATTCCCAGAAAGGGATCCCAAAAGGATCATACATATTGAAATAGTGAAACAACTATTCCCTGCAAGTTTTTTTATGCAGCCCTATTAATAAGCCTGTTGACAGCTTTAGTTATGCATTTGTTTTTGTGTCAATAGAGGTCTCTTCAAAATAATTCTTTTTGACAGTTTAACTGGTTGGAAAAAGGCCATCCTGATCCTGACCAAGCTATCCTGTCAGCTGAACTTTGATTATTTTATAGAGAGAGTAATATAAATGCTAAAATAAAGTCACGCAGTTAAAACAAACGCACACACTTTTTTATGATATTTCAAATTTTGTGTGTAATGAGGGCAACATAAACTAATATGTACTGCTGTGTGAAAGCAAATAAAGTCTATTGGAAAATGCCAAATATTTATGGGCTTTTGCATTTTTAAAATAGTCTCAGTGTGTGTCTGTCTTTATAGCGTCAATAGATCTTAAAATACTAATTTTCCGGAAAGTTTCGTTCTCGTCATTTTAAAAAAAAGAGAGAGTCAAAAAGGATCCCATTTATAAGGTCCCATTAGAAATCAGAGAACCGTCAGGCCAAAGAGGTCTCATGTTTTATTTCTGAGAACAAGACACAAATCGGCTCAGCCTGCTGGCAGAAATGTAATGAAAAAGCTCTGCACTCTGTTCTTGGGTTGTTCAATAATGATCCCTCAAAGCCACGTTAGTTGACCCATTGATCTCTTGATGCCTTGCAATAGTGGATTTACACTGTAAAGAGTGAAATGATGACATTTCGGCACTTCTGTGAAGAGAATTTCAAAGTGCTTTGCAGTTAAGCTTCACAAAATCCTATTTTGCAGTTGGGAAACAGAAGCACAGATAGATTATGCGACTTGCCCGAGGTCATACGGATAGTCTAGCAATACATTCCCAGTCCTATGCTTTAAGCACAAGATGAGCCTTTCTCTCAGGAAATGGAGGGGAATGAACAACTCGAAGCTAGAATACAATAAATAAAACTTACCTATGTGTTTATTTACAATGATAGGCAGAAGGGGACCTTTAGCTAGCTAGATTGCTTTATCCAAACCAAGTGTTTTGAGATTAGCCCTCTGGTTTTCAAACGTTTTAGGCTGCATACCCCTTCCCAAATAATGTATTCTACTGCATACCCCCATTTGAGGTAGGGGCATAATATACCTATGATTAGATTGCCAAGTCTTACTAAATAAAATGCATTGTCCACTATTATAGGATTTTTCTCGTGTACTCCCTGATGACAGCTTGTGTACTCTTAGGGGTAAACATACCCCATTGAAGACCACAGGACCTACCCATCATTGATTATGGTCATTTATTTTAATTTTCTTTGGATTCCCCCCTTCCCCCCCTCCCGAAAAAGTTCTTCCACCCTCTGCCAGTTATGGTTGCTTCCTAACAATCCTCCTCATGGCATCTCTTTTTGGAAGAAGACCTCTACCGACTTTGCCACAGCCTTGTATCTCTTATGCCTGCCCATTGCCCTGATCACGCGATACTCAATATGAATGATCATCATCCCTCTTCCCTCCACAATATCTCCATTTAACCACGGTGCCTTCGACATCCCATTTGCAGGAGGACATTTCTCTACTAAACATCTACTCTCTTCCTCCCAAAAGGGAGGATCCTGGTGTATTGTGCAGCTGTGAAAATGAAACCAGAGCTTTCAGCTTTTCTTTGGGAAACAGTCATATAATATGAGCACCCAGTTTTTATATAGCACTGTTCATCCTTATGACTCAAAATGCTTCGCAAAGGATATCAGTATCGTTATCCCCATTTTCCAGATGAGGAAACTGAGGCACAGGCGGGTGAGAAGTGACTTGCCCAGTGTCGCCCAGCAGGCCAGTGGCAGGGCCAGGAGTCGAATCCGAGTCTCCTAAGTCCCAGTCCAGTTCTCTTACCCAATTTTCTCTATCCCAGTCTCATGCTCTAATGACTCCAAGTGCTCCATCTTAGCATGCCAGCTAACCACATTTATTGTGGCCTCTCTTGACTGTTTGCAATAAACATGCTCATTTTTTTCTTTCCAAAGAGCATTGAGCATTCTGATCTTGTTCCAATAGGACTTGTTTATTCTTTGCAATGTAGAACCAAAGAGACAAGGGAGACGGCTACTATATAACATGTAGCGAAGGAAAAATACTTTCTATGTGTAATTTAGATGTACATCTTTTCAAACCTTGAAACTAATGTTCTTGAGAGATAGTTCAAAGTTTTTCTCAGCAAATGAAGGAAAAGCTCTTCCAAATCAGTAAAGGATAGTGTGCCAAGATCAAGGAAATGCTCTGCTCTAGATGCCTATTGTGTGATGTCCTCTGAAGAGAAGCCACACAAAATAGTTGGCAAGCAAATGAGAAGAACAGATTTCCAGGGCTTTTTTTAATGTCACTTGTAATTTCTGAGTCTGTATGGCCCCTTATTCTGCTGCTAATTAGCATATTAAACGGTTTAGGTTTTATTTATAAACCTAGAAGTGAAATTGGACACTGGGGACAGTGGAATATGAGGGAATCATCTGCTTGGAGGTGAACAGTTGAATCTGTGAGTGGAGATCAGGTTCCTTGAAGAGAAAGCACAGAGGAGATATACAAGACCACAAAAAGAAACTTTAGGCCTGCTGACAAATAAGGGGAGAAAGAAGGTTGAGTGGAGGCCACTGAGGCAGTGGCCAGCGTGGAGGGAGAATCAGAGGCTTCAAAACACTAAAGCAGAAGGGAAGAGAAATTGAATGATATTAAAAGTTAGAGCTAGATCAAGAAGAACAAAAACAAAGTGCCACAAAATCTTAGCTATAAAGAAATTGTTAATGACCTTCATGTGGGTAGTTTTTGTGGAGTGGAGCCAAGGACAGATCTGAAGTAGCTCAGGAAGAGAGGAAGCCAAACCACTAAGTAGATAGCATGCATAAGGATTTGCAAGGTGGGAGGAGAAAGGTAAGTGTTGGTAAGGCCTATGCATTGAAGGATGCATTTGAAGGATGAAGTATTGGTAAGACCTATGCATTTTTAGGTTGGGGAGAGGGAGGTGAGACACCAACATGCTTATAAACTGATGGAAAAGAACTAGAAGGGAGGGAGTGGGAGGATGGGAAGTATGAAGGGATGGGTCAAATAGACAGGTTGAGAGCTTAAAGGCAAAGAGTAGAAAGAAGATCTTCACCTCAAGGCCTGGGATCAAAGAGGGAAAGAAGAAATAAAGTTTGTACAGGACAGCATTAATTTTATTTTTGAAAGTATGGATGAGATCCTGGACAGAGAAAGAGGTTTCACTAAAAACTGAAGTTTTGAAATAGCAGAGCTTAAAACTGATATGGGTTCATCCATACAAATACTATGAAGATGACATGGATCTGACCGGCATGTTTAGTGAATCCAGGAAGAGAGAGGAGGGAGATGGCTTGAGTAACATTGGAAGAGTTTGTTTATATTAATTGTGTTATACTGTATATTCCTAAAAAGTGGTTCCTCAAGACAAGAACAGCCCAGGCAGGCAACGTGCCCATCTTTGACTTGCAAGCCATCTCTCAGGGGCAAGTGAATAACTTAACTTCTTTGAGTTCTTGCTCATGTTGATTCCAAGTAGATGTGTGTGTGTGTCACATAGATGTGTGTGTGTCACAGTTCTGGGAAGGCTTTTTCCCCTAGTGGTATCCATAGGGTCAGCTTTGGAGCCCTCTGGAATCACAGCTACTTGGCCCCCTATGTAGAGCTTTGGTAGTGCGCTCCCCCTGCCTCGTCAGTTTCTTCTTACCGCCTGTGGTGCTTCACTGGAATCCATTGTCTCTTGCTGTGCAAGTATCCACCTCTCCGTGGCTATGCTCACTGTTCTCTGTAAATAGTGAGAACAGCGTTAAGTCTTTTTCTATTTCAGAATTAGATTAAAGTGGATGTAGTAGATAGATCGCCTTAAGGGACCATCCTTCCCCTCCACCTTACTAAGGGGCTGGGTCATGCCTTGATCCCCCAGGTTTAAACCACGTGGAGCTTGCAAGAAGCTCATGCCCAGGATTGACCAGCATACTGCCTGCCTCAAGTGCTTCAGAGATTCCCCAAAGGCACCACTGCCAAAGCTGCAGAGACATTTGTCACAAGGATAAAAAGGAGAGGAGCCAGAGGTTGTTTTATCCTCATGGAGGTGGCTCTCTAAGCATCTCCGAGCCTATCAGAATCAGCGCCCAGCAAGTTGACCTCGCTCTGGAGTGCGCTGGTGTTGGTTTGAGATTCAGTGACAAGAAAGGACTCTGGTTCAAGAGATCCTTGGCACCTCCGTGGATCTCAGACATGCCTCAAGAGTACGGCATCGATCTCATTCCCCTGTTCCAAGGAAGGAACAAAGGAAAAGAGACAGATTGTTGGCCAAAGCCTAAACCATCATGGCATAGGAGTGCAAGTGAAGTGCAAGCTATGCCAGGCCACTCAGGCACTGCTATGGCACCATCGACCCTGGCCAAGAAGGGTGCTTCGAGGCGGGTGCCTACAAACTCCCATCCCTCTCCCTGGGGAGTTTGAGGAGGAGGAAAAAAACTTCTTTCCACTCCAGAGACTTTCAAGGCTACCCAGGAGCTCATTAAAAGCACGGTAATTGTATCAACAGAGTAGTATCTGTTGGGTAGGCGAGCTGCCCTCCCCCCCATCTCTCCCTACTCCCCTCTTCCCTGCCACTCCTTTTTCCTTTCCACTTATTTCAAAGATTGTTTTGTATTTGTTTGTTTCTCTCCCTCCCTTTGTGCCCAGAATGTGTGAGAAAGTGTGGATGAATTACTATTTAGTATAAATGCAAGAAACTGCAAGGCTTATAAAAATCCAGCTGCCTGTTGCTGTGAGAACACTTTGAGAATATACTGATAAAAAGTATAAAGTTACCAGGGTTGCAGAGCATCACTGTCTGGGCCAGCCAATCACAGAAAGTACAGCTGCCTCGGGTGGCCAGCCCAAGCACCAGCCTTAAGAAGGAAGTTTTCTGCTTTGAGACTTTTTTACCTGGTAGCTGTAGAACTTTTTGCCTTCCTGAGGACCTGGAGTAATCCAGCACGACCTCAACCTCCCCAGACCCTCCTTCCTCTAGAGACCGGACCCGCTCCTGCCTCCACCTTGGCATCAGCTCCATCGATGTCATGCTCGCAGTGATTCTCTTGCTGAGGTATGAGTGAATCAGTGTGAATGCCCCCTCCCACTCCTAAACAGTCAAATTGCAGCCTAATAAAGCACCACTTCTTTAACCCTTTCTTTGCTAGCCTTTAATACATGTTGGACCCCAGTTCCTCTCGAAGGCTGTATCTCCACTTGTAACTTTAAGTCGACTTTAACTAAGTCAACTTAACTAAGTAAACTTTAAGTCGACTTAATTAAGCCGACTTAGTGTGTCCCAACTTAAAAATAAAGTCGACTTAAAGGGGAACTTAAAAAGTCGACCTAGAGCATCCACACTGGATGCTCTAGGTCAACTTTGTGGGACTAGGGGGACCTAGGGCAGG
This sequence comes from Pelusios castaneus, assembly GCA_007922175.1. Taxonomy (NCBI): domain Eukaryota; kingdom Metazoa; phylum Chordata; order Testudines; family Pelomedusidae; genus Pelusios; species Pelusios castaneus. Next base: position 8,403,601 of record ML685821.1, read on the forward strand.
TCCATGGGGATGGGGGGGCACCCCTTGCCCAATGCCAGGGGGCTCAGCCTTTGCCCCATTGTACCTAGGTACAATGGGGCAAAGGGGGTCAGGGACCCTGGCAG
>ML685821.1:8404104-8422985 GCA_007922175.1 Pelusios castaneus
GGCAGGGCTCTGCCCTGCCAGGTGGGGGGCATGCCAGGCTACTCCTGTGCCCCCCCCCCGGCAGGGAGGGCATTGGTGTATCCCTGGGGTAGCCCTAAGTCAATTTAGGGCTACCCCACGTCTACACTGGCTTAACTCGACTCTAGGGAGTCAACTTAAGCCTTAGGTCTACTCAAAAGCAGGTTTTATAAAGTCGACTTAATTTTCATTAAGTCGACTTTATTTTCCTTAAGTCGACTTAAGCAAGCTGCTTAAGTGGACTTAAGGAAACTGTAGTGTAGATGCAGGGTAAATTAAGTTGACTTAAGCAAGCTTAAGTCGACTTAATTTACCAGCGTAGACGCAGCCCCACAGTCTTGATCTTGCTATCCACATTGAAAATGTTCCATTGGTGGCTAGGACCCATGATCAGTCTTTGCAGTAGTTCCCTTCACTTTCCTGTCTCCCACTGTGAGCTAAGAGTGGTATGCCTCGCTTGCCAAGTTCTCCGTGGAAGTTTTCAGTGTGTTTCAATAAGAACAGACAATACAAAAGCGATGTTCTATCTAAACAGACAGTGGCGCTTGCTCTGCTCTCCTGAGCCAGGAAGCTCTTGACGTGGCACTTTGGCGTAGCTCACGCAATTCATCGGGAGGCGTCTTACGTATTGGCAGCCTACCTCAGCAGGTCAATATCCACAGCTTCACAGTGCGTTATGGCTTTACTCATCAAGCCAGAGGGGAAGCACAGTTGGTAGGGTTGTGCTGTAGTCTATTGAACTCCTCCTACAGGGCTGCTTGGGAGTTACGTACTTGGAATCGACGTGAGCGAGCACTTGAAGAAAAGATGGCTAACAACTTCCTGTAACTGTTGTTCTTTGAGATGTGGTGCTAGTGTCCATTCCAAGATCCACCTCCCTCCCCCTGTTGGAGCCTGCTGGCAAGGAGGAATTGAAGAGGCAGGGAGTCCTATATAGGGCCCCATGAAGGTGTGACTCCAGGGGGCTCCGTAGCCAATCCTACAGATACCACTAGGGGAAAAACTTTCCAATGACTCTGCACATGACATGCACACGCCTACTTGGAACGGACATGAGCAATACATTTCAAAGAATGGTAGTTCATTCTTTTTCCTGAGTACCACTTACTGCTGGCAAATTCTGCAAAATAGACAAGCATCCACTTGGAATGCTACCGGAGACCACCTGCTCATTTCACACAGCCCACAGAGGAACTGTCAGATGGCAATGAAGTTTCCGTTGCCCGGAGCTGAATTTGAAGCAGTATTCCCAATAGGAGAGGCTCCATATCCCCATGGGCAACCCAGTCTTCTTAGAATAGTTTTGGTTTTTTGTAGTGGTTTTAAAACCAGAAAAGGATATAGTGAATTAACTATAAAGATGTAAAGTGTAAGTAATGCACGCCAAGAAATGATATCATGTGTGAAAGCTACCCAACCTGTTTGGCTGGTTTCTGGTATAGAGCTGGACAAGGACACGCCCCGAAGAATTTATATCTGCCTTTCCGGAACTGTAACCTGTTCACAGAATATAGCTCTGCTATTGGTGTGACTTTTATCTGGAAAGCAATGGGTGGACATTATGCATATTTAAACACATGGCTTACCCCAGTGATCACGCAGTTTTCTCTGCAAGAAAAAGAAGATACCACAGAGCCTTATACATGCGAGGAGTATCTTTTTTGCAGGGAAAATGGGCCAGAAATTATCACAGGAATATAATGAAAAGAACAAGGCTGACATTCTCATTATAAGCGAGGTATTCAGCCAAGGTGTGGTCCATGCATCTCAAAAGCTGAAGGAATACGTTGGCTTTGAAGATCCTCTAAGCAAATTCCGCCCCGCCATGGATACTTTAAATGAGATCTTTTTGGTTAACTTCATCAGTTTCTGTATTGAAAAAGGAGTGGAGGAGCGTATCACAACCAGCAAGATGACGAAACAACAGTCTGTGCTGCTTGGGGTCGACTGGATCTGGACTTTAGCTGGAGCCAACAAACAGATCAAACTTCAAATCGCCGTGCAGTCTTTGCAGATGGCTGAGCTCCTCCACAATGATACTGGGCCCAGTGAGGAAGCCACCGTCACAGACCAGCTTTTCAAAAACAAAAGTAGGTTTGAGAAGCTGGAAGAGTTCTGCACACTGGTGGGACAAGACTGCTTGGGTCTACTTATAGTGTTTGGTGTGCCAGGAAAGCCTAAGGATATCAGAGGAGTCATGCTAGACAGCATAAACAAAGAGAAACGAAAAAATCACCTGTCAAACGAGAATGCTCTGTGGCAGTTCATCTTGAACACCGACAGCTTCCTCTCCACAAAAGAAATGCTTGAAAACTGTCTCTGTAAGAAAAACGGACTCAAGGAGGTGGGCAAGGTGTACATTAACTTTCTGTAAACCCTTGATTAATGGTAAAAGGGCTGCCTACTCAACCACCGAAGAATCCAGTATTGATCTTCTGATCATCTGCATTTCTTGCTCTTTCACTCACGGACTATTGAACAGAATTACTTAATCCAGGTATTTGAATTTTATAGGGACCAAGATGATTAGGTTTCTCTGGTTTTTTTAAATCAATGTATATATGCATTCCAGAAAATGTCTGTGTTTTATGCCAGGCACTAAAAATTAAGAATATTCTGTTCCCCAGAACTTTAATCCTCAACACCCAAACCTTTGAAAGATGGTTTGAAATAATTGAATTCCCTGCATTTACCTAAAAACTCTGGGCACTTATTAAACAGAAAGTTGCTATAAAAATATATTTATTTGGCATGACAATGATGCATGATTTTTATAATGCTGGATGTAAAATCTGAGTTGTTTCAGTATGGCAGGGGCCACTCCTGCTTTCACATGTAGCTAGACTGGATGATAGCAAGGACCTTTCCTATATGTACAGTTTTCATTAGTTAATAGTCGTTTATTAATAATTTATTATTGTATTGCTGTCATGACTGACTGTCCCGAATGAATCTGGAATTGTATCTTGCAGACAACACATAGTAAGAGCCAATACCAGACCCAAATCACTTACAATCTAAATAGATGAGACAGACAAGGGGAAGGGAGGGAGGTAGCAGGATAGAAAGAAAGTGATTATTTGGTTAAAGGAAAATTGTCTTGCAGAGTATTTAAAAGATTAAAAATAAGGGTGAAATCCTGGCTTCACTGAAATCGACGGGAGTTGTGCCATCGACTTCAATGGAGATAGCATTTCATTCTATGGTGTACTTCAATTCCCTTGTATTGCATATGCTTTTTCTGTGCTTTTAAGAAGTAGAATTCTTTCACAGATAATTATTCTTTTCAGCTTTTTAGGACTTAGTCATGCTCCATCTTCAGCCACGTACTTGATTTTTCACCCCTCTCCCCACCTAATTTCTATTTGGCAACGTGAGTTTCAGGTTCTACAATCCCAAATACTTTCTTTCAAGGAAAAGCAAGTAGTCCTTATATATATAAGAGGATTTTACAAATTCACTATGTGATCACAAATTAAATGACTGGTTGTTTGGGGGTGATACTGTAAAGTGGTTTAATGCTTTGAAGAGACTTTGTTTTATACATGTGCATATTTAATTTTGGGGATATTACACATACCTTTTTCATATTTTTCTATGTTAAATTGTATAGTCAATTTTCTATTTTAATGTTAAAATTTTATTCGACAGAATAAAAAACTTGGTATTGAGAAAATCAATTAGCTCAACCATATTTTACTGAATTTGCAATCTTTGTGGTCTTGAAAATGGAGATATTAAGGCCTGATGTAACTCAAATATACCTCTACTAAAGTCAATTGACTGATACAGTATAGAATAAGCTTAAGAGAACTCAGAATCAAGCTTGGAATTCCTGGCAGATTTCTGTGAAGCCTGAAATTATGTCAATAGGTGAACTGAAAATAAAAGAATTAAGAACAGCAAGCATACGGAAATCGGTCTTTGCGTGAGCTGTCAAGATCAGGAAAAATCATCTGTCCTACTGGAGAATCCTTGCATATGCAAATTGGCTTTGAGATGAGGGTTGTTTGACAGAAGTGGTCTTTGGTATAGATTTAAATGTATTTTAAGTCCATACAGGGGTTCAGTAAGGTAGAGAAGATAAAACTGGTCCCTTAAAAATGGATATTTTAGTAGTGACTGTCCAGATTTTGTTTGAACATTGTGGCACTTTCCATTTCCTTTAGTATAAAAATCCTTGCAAAGACAAAGTCCTGTGAAAGTTATCCATTAATTTGGATAGTCCTCAGTTATCCATTAATTTGATAACTCTTATTGATTATTGGAGTTAGTCAAGAATATTTGTTCAAAATGGCTTTCTCAAGGGAAAAAAAAACTAATTTACACAACATTGAAATTTTTCAGCAGAAGCTTTAAATTTTGCCAAATATTTTCAGTTTTCCTTTGGGAAAATCATACTGAAATGTTATGCTCTAGGTTGAGTTAACTCAAATTGGAACATTTCAGTTTGTCAAACCAAAAAGAAAAGTTTAGTTTCAGGTCAGTCTGTGTCTGCTGCAGCTGCTCTGATACCTCACGTGAGTTGTAGTTCTCACACCCCAAGAACCATGGGGAGAAAAAGGTGGAAGGTTTGTGTACTATTATAAATGATAAGTGGGACTCAGTTTTTCTCCTTGTGTATTGGGAGGAAATGAGTTTTTTTTCCTTGGGACAGAGATGAGCAATGAAGTGAGAAGGTATGCATTGCATAGGCATGTTGGGGGAAGGAGATGAATAGTCTATCAAGAATTGTAGAATGGAGTTATGGACTGGACACACGAGAACAGTGTGACCTTATTTCTCAGACTCTGAAATAAAGGACACAATGATGAACATAATTTTTTTTTATTGAACATAGTGTTTTATTTTTAAAAATATGTATAAGCATGCAAGAGGCTCCCAGTGCCTTATCAACTACTCGGGTTAGACAGGCTGCCCCACAAACACACAAGAGGAGGAGGGAATTTCCTGTTTTTCTCTTTCCCCATTCTTACCATTACTTCCCACCCCTCTTCTCTTAGCCCTGTTTCTGAACCCCCTTCCCTTCCCTCTCACTGCCTGTCTTCCCTGCTCTGCCTGCAGGTTAAAGTTAGCTTATCCACAGCACCAAAGTTTCTGCCCAGCAAGTAATGGCTAGAGCTTAGTCGGTGCCTCTTGAGTGGGTGCCCAGCATGAGGGAGCATTGTGTTGTCTTCTCACAGGTTTCCTGCGATGGGACTTTGCCGTGCCAATGCAGGTCCACAGGATAATGGGGGCTGAACATGACTGAGGTCATAAGATGTGAAGGGGCTGCAACCAGGGCAGGTTGGGGGGAATGCGGGACCTGGGACAGGGCAGAGATGTGGTGCTGCAAATGGGCACGTGTGTTTTTCCTTGACCGATCTCCCTAAATATTTTATTCCAGTTGCCTAACAAAATAGCTTGTTCACAGTGACAGGCTTTCAAAATGGCATCTGGTTGCAGAGCTCCCAACGGGGTAGGACTCCAACTGGGGATCAAGCTCCTTTGGCATGTGAGGAACACAGGTGCTGAAGCCAGTGACCCAGTCCGCATAGCAAAGCCAAAGGGCTACCACTTGCCAGAAGGACTGAGCCCTAGGAGTGGTACATGCCCGAGAGATGTGTCAAGGTAGGAGGCAGAGCAATCCCTGTACGCCTGTGGCATGACGACCCATTTTCCTCTATAGCAGAGGTTCCCAACCGGTGGCCCAGACGCTAAAAGTGGCCTGTGAGGGCTTTCAAAGTGCCCTATTGCTTCCTTCCTGCTGGCTGCAGAAGGGAGCCATTGCCTAAGGACCCAAGCTGAGCTTGTTTCCACAGGGGTAAAAGACTGGTGCAGGTTCTCCTCCGCCTGGCTGTAGCAGGGAGCACGGCAAAGTGTTCTACTTGGGGCCCTAGATGCTGGATCCCTGCTGGAGCCAGAGGAAGAGGAGCACTGATCTTCCGTCCTCCTGGGGGCAGAAGGGAGCCACTCCCTAGGTATCCAGGTGGAGTGCATAGGGCTACAGAATACCTGCAGTTTCCCTTCTGCAGCCAGGGCGGGGGAGAGTCCTGATGGCCCTTCAGAGTTGTAAAAATGAGCTCTGCTGCCCTTGAGCCAAAAAGGTTGGGCACCACTGCTCTATAGGCTCTTTTGAATTTTCCTGTCCAAAAACCTTGATATTTTGATTTGCGTCAGGCATTCAGTTTTTGACAAACTCTACTTATTGATGGAACTCCCCTCAGACTGGGATGGTATTTGTAGGTGGTTATTCGGAGACTGGAAACCTACACTTGTTTTCACAGCAGTTAGCTTCTTGTATCTTTAAATTAACCTTCCCTCTGGGTTTAATTTGTGTCATAAACAGGACTACCCGAGTCCCTAGCCTTAACTGTGAATTAACCAGTAAATGTGAAAGAAAAGGCATTTTGCAAAGTAAAAATCTGTTTTTTGTTCACTTATTTTTGCCACATCAGGCTAGCTCTGCAGTTGGCCTATCACTGTATAACTCCATTGATTTCTGTGGACCTACACTCATTTGCCTGCAGGTAAGTATACTGGGAAACATTTTGTAAAGCAAAGCCGTTTCAAACTGACACCTCACTGTAGTATCTGCTAATTAACTCTTTGCCAAGAAGTGGGCTGAGGCTACCACGTATTTGGTAAGAAAGGATTTAATAAAGCAGTTGTAAGTAGTCAGTCGTCTCTAGTCCTTCGGGACCAACCCCCCCCACACTTTTTAAAAGTAAGAAATGTAATTATTGAGTCATTTCACATTGCATGACAATTTCATATGATTTCATTTATCAGTATTTAGTATTCTGTTGTGCTTTAATTGCCATGGGAGCTGTACATTATTCCTAGGCCATGGTGTACAGGCTTTTTAATGTTTTTCTTTAAATTAGGCAAGAACTCTCTTTAGTGTTACTGATTAGTGCCTGAATGACAGCTGATTCTACAAGTTAACCCACGCTACTCTTAAGAAACGTGATTGTACATGCAGTGAGTCAAGGGTGAGCAAATAACAGATGGGCTGGGATGTAGTTTTATTGCAAATAGGCACACAGTTGTCTAACAACCATAAAAGCACTTCCTTTTCTCTTCTGACTTGACTAAAGAATGTGCTGATGTTTTAGCTGTAATATGATCTTGAAGAGAACTGGACTTAGCACTTACCCGTGGCTGTTCTAATGCTCAGAGCTCTCTTTTAGGCTATCTAGAATTGTGTATGTTTGTAGCAGCATCTCGGACTACTTAGTCATCAGAAGAAAAACACCCTGAAACATTAATGGCAGGTGAAGTTGAATGTCTGAGTCACAAGGTGAACTCCATTTGTGTTACTGTAACTGCACGTGGTGGGGGATGAAAACTAATCTCTCATGAACACAGGGCCCAGCCTAGAGTGCAGGATATCATGGCAACCAGTGAACATAGGGCATTCTACAGCCTGAGACATTGCTGTCTACATCCAAGCCAATGGGGGGAGTGTGCTGGAGTTGCAAATCTTCCTCCCCCCCAGGTCAGCCAGAGGAGCTGAAAAGGCCATGAGTTGTTTCCTACAAGGCAGAGGACTTGGCTCATGAGCCATTATAATGTTAGTTAGTAAAAGGTCATTTATTTGCTAACAGATCCCAGTAAACTACTTTCCCTTTATTAAGCTAGGAAAGAATTGTACCATCACATTGTAATGACATTTGCAAATGCTACTTTTAATAGTTACACATCTAAGGTAGGTATGGCAGATTCTCTCATACAAAGATTCCTCGGCCTGAATGGTCTTCTGCTAAGAAAGGTGATGCCTGCTGGTAGGATTTTAGTACAACAACAGATAGCAGTAGATAGAGTGAATTTGTTCTTCCCTGAATCTAGCTAAGCCAAACATAAGTAAAACTTCTATACTTATCTACTTGTTTATTTTTCTATTAATAAATCCTACCCAGGTGGGAAAAGACTGAGGTAGCAAGTTCTATCTGTGGACTCATGCGGGTGGCTTTGCAAAGTTATGCAACTGATAATTACACAAAATACATTAAATGACAATCAGCAAAATATTTTATTTCTTGCACAAACATTTTGAAAAAGCTGGTAAGTGACTAGGCATGATAAGTAATACAAAACAGCTTTGATTAACCAGCTAGAGTTGCTCATCAAAAAATAAGTCTTTAATACAAGAAAAAAATCTTTGGGTATGTTTGTCCCCTAGAGAAAGAAGCAACACAGATGCTTTACTTTAAACTCGCGTATCGTGCTTGCTCCAAAGACAAATTTAAAGTAGTAGTGGGAAACACCTCCATTGTACTCAGAGTATGCAGTACAGTTCTACCAGAGACCACGTTTCAGACTAAAACACATGACAAGCCCCAAAGCTACTAAATAAGGTTAAAGGAAAGGAACGTAAAGTGAATATTATCTTTAGTATCTTTTCCACCTGTTAGGTGCAGAATACCAAGCTCTACACAGGCGCAAGAGTAGGCCTTGCAAATTACAAAGACATTATAAGGTTATAGTACCAATAAAACTTACTCTTTCAGTGACAGAAGCCCTTGCTAACCAATAGTCTTTTAGCCCCCCATTTTAGCAACCCGAACAAAGATCTACAATTTGACAGTTTCAGCAGCATCTCTGTGCTGTAAAGTAGAAAATTCTGTAGTAAGGTGTTTCCAGCTTACCAAAAGGGTTGCTACAAGCTGCTTACATCGCAGCTACAATCAACCATGCACTTTTGTATTAAATTGCTGTCAGACAAGATTTATTCTACACATCCTTTTTCAGGTAACATCCCAACTGGAGTTTTGCTTGAGCACTGTATGCAAGCTATAGGCCTTTGCTTAGCAGCTTTTTACAGAAAGACTAGTATTTAAATGGATGGATGTATAATTTTACTGTGATTAGTTTTTCCCCAATGGGCTTTTAGTACTAAAGACTGGCAATTAACACTCCAAGGTAAAAATTCTTATGCTGCAGTTGGTGCTGACCCCAAAACACCATGAGGGTGAAATCCCAGTAGGCACAGTTCTGAACAGCTGTCAAAGCTACGGTTTTCTGCAGAGGGAACACACAACCGATCGGTTGACCACTAGCACCTTCACCTCTTCAAATAAAAATAACCGATTCAACTTTGTGTGTTAAAAACATACATGAAAGACCCCAGCTGCTTGGGGATTTAGTGCACAACACTCCTGCCTTCAAAAATTCATCTCAGGTCCTTGGGATGGGAATGGTTAGTAAAGATAACCGAGTGGAAATTATGTTCCTCTTTATGTATAGTTAAATTGACATCTTGCACCCTTTGTCATAATTAGTTCACCACTAGACTTCAAGTAAAGCCCTTCCTAAATCTTTCAAGTACATGTGTAAGATGCAGCCATTCTTCACCTTCCTACAGTAAAAGCTTTGTGATGATAAAGATTCAGCAATAGTAAAGGTAAATAAAGATAATTTCCCATACATGTCCAAACCATGTACAATATCTGCCATACACAGTGTTGGGAAGTAACTCCGATTACCACTCCGATTACAGTGCTAAGCAAAGTCGCTAAACACTTAATTCCCCCCAAATTACGCTTTGCTGCCGAAAGCCGACTACAAGGCAATGGGTGGTCTCTGGAGGATGGGGTAAAGAAACCACAATACCGTCAAGTTGTCTGTGCGCCAAATTTTGGTGCAACACTAAAATAGTCTTAAAATTTGAGTCTAAAATAGATGGGTTCTTTTCCAAACTCATTTTAAAAAAACCTAAATTACGCCCAGCACTGTGCACCAGCCACGTGTGTATTTTGTCTTGTTCCCTGTTAACTAGATGCTTTTTCCCATACATGAGCTTTCCTTTTGCACTACAGCGCAGCCAACTCGCCCATCTTCTTTAGTAGGAGAATCTCATGTCCTTGGTGTATCCCAATTTTTCCAGGTTGGGGAGGCAAGCATACTGGATCATGGGAGGTGGGCCGCACATGAGGATCAGAACATCATCTTGAGGCGGCGGCATGTGCTCTTTGATCATGTCTTGATTCACAAATCCATGGCTATACTCCCAATCTGGAGAGGATGAAGGGGGGAGAAAGGGTATTTTATTTATAGGCTTTATGATGATGCTCACCCTTATTCATCATGGTCCAAACAAGAACAGGGCCTCACTGGGGTGGGAACTTTACACACACAGAATAAGAGTGTACCTTGAATGTACTAATACATTTGTCCTCAATACCCTTGTGCTGTAGGAAGAATCATCATCATATTAAAGACAGGGAACTAAGTGATTTGCTAAAAGTCACTTAGGAAGTTTCTGGCAAAGCTCTGAACAGAACCCATGTTCCCCCATCACAGTTTAGTACCCCAAGACTATCCTTCATTCAGGGCACCCCAGCTTGCTACTGGTACTGAACACATAAAACTGCTTACCCCAAAAAGGGGACTGTGTTTGCCTTATCGTTCTCCAAGATCAGCAAAAATTTAATCCTCAATTCTTGTTTCAATAATGCACCTTCTTTCTTCAAAATATATTGAAACTAGAGGCAGGAGAGCATTGGGGCACTTGTTCAACTTTGCCTCACTGGGTTCATGTTTGCTCACAAAGCTGCCGAAGTTAAAAAATGAGTCTTCTCCTGACCAATTTCATAGCTTTGGAAACATTAGCTAACAGCATCCTCCCAACACAAATCACTGTGTCAGCTCTGAATGCATCTAGTCCCCCATACAGGGAATTAAACAGTTAACGAGGATTCTACAATTGTAATAATCAGCACTACTAATTTTGTGCAACAGGTTAGTTCTTACGCTCAGATGCTCTGTCCAAAGTGTACCAAAGCTTAAAGCGGTCTGAATGCTGAGCCTGGACTTCCTCTAGTTCAGAACGTAACAGGATATCTTTCTCAGTCTGCAGGGAAAGAAAAGGCATGACCTTAAACTTCACATCTTAGTAGAGTACTTCATCCAGGCTCTTAACATTAACCAATTAAGTCTCACAGAACTGTGCAGTAACTATCACCTTAATTTTAGAGACAGAGAGAAAAAGGAATTCAGAGTTAGTGGCAGAACCAGCTCCAAAATTTCCCAGCTTCCTGAACTTTGACCACCAGATCATGCCTTTCTTCTAAAGAAAGTAGTAAAAATGTATTTAGATTTTTTTCTTATAACAAATCAACACCCCACCATATGGTTATTAGATGCAGTGTTGCAAAACTGAAATGCTCTTTTAGCAGGCTTCAGGAGCACTTCAGCATTCATAAAACCTAGGAAATTAAATATTACTGCACTGCAACATCAGTGGAGCTCAACACTATAGTATAAATGCGAGGAAGTCTTAAGGTCATTTTTTCATCTCGTCTTCAGCCTCACATTATGAAGTGGTGCTAGACTGTCCATACTACTCAGCGACACAGTGATCTGGCCCCAAGGAAAGTAACGTGTATGAAATTGCAGAGGGGGAGGGAATTTACCAGCACCTATTTCTGTATCTAATATAAAACTGCATTTGTTACAAGAAAGCTATTTATGGATCTGACTCAATCAAAGCAGGCATCTGAACTGGACAATGGAAGACATTTTAAATGACCTAGAAGGGGGACAAAAAGGATGTAGTGAGATTAGCAGTAAGTATTAAATGGGGGTGTGTAGAGAACACAAATAATACAAGAGGGTTTATGGTGTTTAAAATTATAGGCAGGAAATAAAATGAGATTCTAGCTGGGATAATGCAAGATCTACACCTAACCCTAAACACAGATAACTGGTAGGGAGAAACCTAGAAAGGAGCAAAAATGGACATTTACAGTGGAAAGCTACAGCTATGTGTTTGCAACTGAATGTTATATGATTTTTTGGTTGTACACAGATGAACAGCAAGCCACAGAGCAGGGAGAAAGTCCTGCACAAATCTCTAAGACTATAACTGGAATACAGGGTGCCCCAATGCTTGGAATATATTGCCAGGCAGGCCAGAGTTGAAAGAAGAGCAACAAAAATGTTGACGGGCGGAGCACCAGGGTGGCGGGGGAAAAACTCCCACTGGGTAAAAGCAAATATGGATACCCTGATCCCAACACCACAGGATACAAACCAGACTTAGCATTGGCTAAATCAAGACCAGGAAAGGACATTTGTTTCAAGGAAGTAAAAAACCAAGAATGAGAAGCATTTAGAGAGGTAAAATATTGGGATGAAACAGGAGGGAAAATTAGGCTTAACTTCAGGAAAAACTTCCAAACAGTAAAACACAGTCTATGGAATACTTTTCAAGAGAAAGGGGACATCACTTGGCACATTCGAGACTAGGCTAGACATAATTCTGATTAAGGACCAGATGACACAACAGGTCTTTTCCATCACTCACTTTCACTGTTCTCATTTCTACAGCATTATCTATGATGAAAACAACTTCAATGAATATCAGATAAAATTAAAGCACTGAGCATATACTGTTTGATGCTGCATTCTGTCAGCCCACTCATCTTTCATTTCGGTTAGTGTAGCTTTGTACAGCGTACTCACAGATTTATGCCCCAGATTTTTAGAAATGCTCAGCATCCACTACCTCCTACGGAAAATAAGGATGGCCAAGCCCTGGCTCCTTTGGGTTGGTGCCTATATGGAAGCTGATCTCTTGAGAATCTTGCCCTTCCTACACTTTGGCATATGTGGTAGAATGTTATCTATGTGGGAGTGGTTGGTTTGGTTTATAAGAGACAAAGAGAAGGATCTGAGCCCTGCTATAGCTGACAAGGAGCCCAGCGGAGCTGCAATTTGGCTCCCCAACTTCCCATCCAGTGACAGCTGCTCTCACTGGCACTGAGCCAGCGCAGTTGTAGCTCACTCCACCCCTCCCCAATTTTAATAGTAATCAGTTTAAAATGTTCAACAGCTGATTACTGTTTAAACAGATAACCTTTGACATCCCTAACTCCTCTTTTTCTTTCTTATGCCTAACTCATAAAACAAGAATTTCCTGTTTTAAAATTGACATCATTTGCTGGGTCCATTAAAGCGTATTAAGCTTCATTCTATCAATCCTTGACGGGAATTTTGAAACAGCAGGTAGTGACACAACCCAAGTCAACTGCTTTGCAAGGCTGCAATTTGAAAACAGGTCCTGAGTGGAACAGGGCTCTGACAGATCCGAAAACATCTTTATGTAGAGCTGCTTCTACAAAAGTAAGCTGCTATTTCTAATTGCCTGGCACACTCTCCCCCATTTTGCAGTGATCAGCCTCAGAGGACAATTAAGTTTAGGTCACATACTGCAATTGTGTTTAAAAAAGTCAGATTCTTACTTCCCTACACAAACCTGGTTCCGTGCTCTGAAGATAGGGCTATTAAGCTTGAAGGAGAACAGATGACATTGCCTCTAGCTGGGGCAGCTTTAAAATCCTGTCTAGGGCTCACAAAAAATCTGCCAAGCACTTCCAAGAAACATACTTAAATATACCCTTTCTTAAAACACTTACAGTCTGGCTAAGAAATGGGGAAATGCCACCTTTTCTCTCATAAGGCTATTGTGAGGACAAACATAACATTATGGTCTAGATAGGAAAAAACAGAGGGGGAAGATGGCAAGGCAAGCGTTACCATACAGTAATGTTAGAGCAGTGTTTTCAAACTTCGGATCAGGACCCAGCACTGGGTTGCAGATCCTCAGGCCCTGGGCGATAGCACCTCCTGCTGCTGCCACCAAAAGACTGGAATACGTTGCTTAAAGATGTAGTTGCTGGGCCACAGGCATAAATCATTTTTTTTAATTGGGTCCCAAGAAAAGAAGTTTGAAAACCGCTGAGGTAGAGAACTGTGTGCTCAATGCAACAGCCTCTCGTGGCTTTTTTATTGTTTCTGTTCATTTTTAGCTTAGGGTTTTAATCATACTTAAACTATTTGTTCTCTGTGCTGTCTCAGGAGAGATTTGTGCACTTTTTTTTTTTAAACTTAAAAGACAATTTTAATATTTTGCCACAACAAGAAAAGTTACCTGATTAGCAAACAAGAGCTGACAAATGGTGGGATCCTGTTTGTCCTTCATGATGGCTCGAATGAGCTGCAACATAGGAGTTATCCCTGAAAAAGAACTACAATTAAAAACCAGCCACTAGGAATACACCCATAACCTCACAAAAACAAAAAGTGTAGACAAAATAAAACTTCATTCCGACATACCAGTTCCACCAGCAATCATCCCAACATATTTCACGGTTTTAAGAACGGGTTCAGATTTCTTGTCAGGGCGAATAGCAAACTTGCCTGAAAAAAGAGAAAAGAAATATTAGGGAGCACTAGCGAATGCTAATTTAGACATGGAATCACAAATCCTGCGTTCTAAGTGTGATTAATTAGTGACTCAGGCCCTGGGCAGCCACCTCACCATCTGTAAAATGAGGATGTGCCGCCTTTCCTCTCATAAGGCTACTGTGAGGACAAATGGGTATGTCTGAAAAGTGCTAACTGTTTTAAAAGACATTGAAAATGAATGCTGCTACTGTGTCATAGTCAGATGGGATTTTTAATAGTTACTCAACATCAAGCTACTATGATTTGCATTTTAGTAGCATCTAGGAGGCCTGATCAAGGAGAAACCCACTCTGAGCAGGACCGCCCAAGATCAACCTGTCCTCAAGAGCTTACAATCCATCTCTTTATGTAAAAACTATTTCCAGGAGACACCTCAATTGTGCAGGAAGGGAGCTTGGTTAAAATTAAGCATTGAAACACTATACTACAAATCCATCTGCAATGATTACACAAACCCCAGGCCCATGGATCATGCTGAATAACGCCATGGCCAGGTTTTAAAAGAGTTCATGAATAGGTCTCTACGGACTTTTCACTATTTTTTTTTTTTTTTTTTTTTTTTTTTTTTTTTAAACTTGGGAGTTAACTGATTCCCAATTAATTTGAGGTACTTTCTAATGGCTAGTGTGGACAGATTTGACGGAGGCTGCAAACATTTCTGCTTTACCCTAGGAATCAGCTTCGGCTTGGGATAAAGTCTCTTTCTTATCCCGGACGTTAAATAGTCCTACCTCATTCATAAAGGGTTGGCCAAAGTAACTAAGTTTAACAGCTGTTAACTCCATAATGCAGATGGGATCCTAACACAGCTACTGGTTCTTTTGCTTGCTAGGAATTGTGAGTAGGATTCTGTCAGCCCTTGTCTATGGGTAGTTTTCGTATCAGTTATAACTACGTCAGTTAGGTGCACAATTTTTTCCCCGCTGTAGTTCAATCCCTCCTGTGGACACAATTACAGTATATAAATGATGCATCATCCTGGTGTAGCTTAGGCCAGCCTTACATGACAATCTTTTGCCAGGATAACAATGTGGATTGGGGTGTGATTTTTGAGCAACCTTTCTGTCCCAGAAGCCTTACTGTAGACACAAATATAGTGACAAACGTACTTCTGTTGCTATATCCTATTTCACTCGGGGAATGCATATTACAATTCTACCAGCAAAAGCACATTGTGGGTCTAAGCTAAGTCTGTACTAGAAGGGTTCGCCAGTACAGCTATACGAGCAAACTTTTGTAATGCAGATACGGCCTTATTCCCTTTCCTATATAGGCATGTTTACAAGGACAGTATAGCTGCATCCATATTAGAGCGGTTGTACCTCTCTAAGGTTATGTCTGTACTGACAGTGGCAGATTTGCCGCCATCAGTGTGCTCTTCTGTCACGATTGAGCGGTCTGTTAAGACATGCTCAATCGAACACAGAACCGAAGCTCTAACTCCAGCCCCATAAGTGGAGTAGCGCTACACTGACCAGATGCCATTTCCGGTCGGCTGAGCGCAATGTGTAAGGGGCAGCGAGGAAGTCATCGGGAGATACACAAGGTATTTTACGTACCTTGCGTATCTCCTGTCGACTGCCGCCAAAAAGCGCGGCAAGTATAGACTAGGGTTAAATATCCCGAAGTAGATAAAGTGGTACAACTTGTGTGTAGGCAAGGTCATAACCTCTATGAGAAAAAGTCAGTGATCATCATTACTCCTGCATGACAGTGTATCACAATGTTATAAGACTTTCTGTGCTTGCTATTCTGGACACAATATTTCCAAAATCAGTCTTGCCTTTTCCTTTGTAGACAAGTAATCCACTGGGTCCTCTGAAGTCAATAGTTTCCCCTATTTTCAGGTTTTCTAAATACTGAGACATCTTCCCTCCATCTGGGAATTTAGGATGGACCCCTTTAAAGTAAATCTGTTAAAAATAAAGATTAAAAGGACTTTCATTAAAATTAAATTACTGATTTATAGAGAGAATTAAAACCAAAGGTAAGTTTTTGCCTTCATTTTCTGTAATACACAGATTCATATGCCCAATCTTACCATTCAGAGAGCATACTGCTAAAAATAAGGCATGCTAAAGGGATACTCTTGGCCGACACCAATAATTAAGTTGCTCAAAGCTCTGTTCAAGCTAAAACAGTGATCTGTAAATCCAAAACATAGACAGTTCTATTTTAAAACCAGCTGAACAGGTGAAAATTGTTCTAGGGCAGCTTTGTTACACAGGGAGACCCTCAAGACCTGTTAACCTGGGGCCCAGTTCTGAGCTGTCAAGTACCTACGATTATCATATAAGGGCAATGAGAGCAGTGGATGCTAAAGTACTTTGAGTTCAAGATCTCTTATCCAAAGAGCTGAGGGCTTGTCTACACAGGAAGGATATACCAGTATAAGGTAAGGTGTGAATTTAAACAATCCAACTCTCTACACACACACACACCCCCCACCCACACACACACACACACACTCTATACAAGGACTTTTTTTCACTGAGTTTGTGTCATCCAGGAAGGGGTTTATGCTAAAACACAGAAGCCACTCTTAGACCAAAATAAAAGCAAGGGTCATAATAGGATAACTGGGATAGCTTTCCCATGTAGACAAGACCTATGTATTTTTTCACTATTAGAAGGCAAGTCTGTGAAAGGCAAATGGGTAACAAACAAAATGGAATAAAATTGGAAAGGAGATAGGAGGTCCAAGAGGACTGAAAGGCAAACCTATTATCTATGTTTAGAAAAGGGAACAAAGAATTATAGACTAGTCAGCCTAACTTCAATCCCTACCAAGATACGGGAACAAGTTATTAAACAATTCATTTGTAAGCACCAATCCGAGTGTTGAGGAACAGCTAACATGGATTTGTTAAAAACAAATCACCCCATGCCAATTTAATTTCCTTCTCTGGCAGGGTTAATGGCCTATTGGATGAGGGGGAAGCTGTAGCTCTTGATTTTAGCAAGGCTTTTGACACAATCACAAATTACATTCTCATGAACTAACTAGGAGAATGTGGTCTAGATTAACAAAGAGGGGGCATGTATGGTTGAAAGACTATAGTCAGAGTAGTTATCAATGGTTTGCTGTCAAACTGGGAGAGTATGTAGTGAAGTCCACAGGTGTTAGTCCTGGATCCAGTACTAGTTAATATTTCTATTAATGACTTGGATCATGGAGTGAAGAGTATATGTATGAACTCTGAGGATCACCCCAAAATGGGAGGAGTTACAAACACTTTGGAGAATAGGATTAGAGATCAAAACAACCTTGATAAACTGGAGAATAGGCCTGAAATGAACCAAATGAAATTAAATAAAATACAAGTGCAAAGTATTTCACTTATGAAGGAAAAATCAGGAGCACAACTATAAAATGGGGAATAATTGGCCAGCTGGCCGTACTGCTGAAAAGCATCTGGGAGATACAGAGGATCACAAATTGAATATGAGCCAACAATGTGATTAAGTTCATTCCAGGATGTATTAACAGGGGTGTTAAATTATATTAACAGGGATGTTAAATGGAAGACATGGGAGATAGATGTCCCACTCTACTCAGAACTAGTGAGGCCTCTATGTCAAATTCTGGGCACTGTACTTTAGGAAAGAGGTGGACAAAATGGAGAGAATCCAGAGGACTCCAGCGCAACAAAAATGATAAAAGATTTAGAAAACCTGATCTATGAGGAAAGGCAAAAAACTTGGTACATTGACTCCTGAGAAAAGAAGATTGAGGAGGGACCTGATAACAGTCTTGAAATATATTAAGGGCTGTTATAAAGAGGACAACGATCAGTTGTTATCCACTGAAGGTAGGACAAAAAGTAGTGGTTTTAATTGCAGAAAGAAAGATTCTGAAACTATTGGGGGGAGAGGGGAGGAGGGACAACTTTCTAATAGTAAGGCTAGTTAAGCTCTGAAATAGCTTCCAAGGGAGGTTGTGGAATCCCCATCACTGGTTTTAAAGAATAAGTTGAACAAATATCTGTCAGGAATGGTCTAGGTTTATGTGGTCTTGCCTCAGTGCAGGAGGCTGGACTTGACTTCCTGAGGGCCCTTCCGATGCTACATTTCTGCGATTCTGTGATTTACTTTATAAAGTGTGTCACTGTGAGAGACTGAAATACATAACTGGAAACAAAACTCTGAAGAAAACCAGCAAAGAAGTGTAGCAATGTAACACTAAGTTCTATCAGCTTTAAAAATGTTTGCTAAATACCTCAATTTGGTTATTGAGAGGGGAAACTCGGAACATTAGATTATTCCAACTCATCTTCATGCCAAACAAAGCACTCATCCAACTCACAATGTTATGAATCAGTGACATGAACTCCCACATTTAATAATTCTCCTATGTCCATAACAACAACTAGGTCACCCATGGAACAAGCATACAGGAGTTCAGGCATAGTAGGTTGCTTCTTGAACAATACTGTGCAGTTTTAGGTATTTCTACAAATTTCATTCCCTTCACTATAGAAAATTTGGAATACTGCACCCCATCTGTATAGATATCTTCAAATCCCAGTCTCTTAAAAAAAAAAAAATCACTTATAAAACACACGGATTGTATCCACGATTGATTTGCATGCTGGGTTATTGCTGAATGAAAGCCAACAACCCATGGTAGA
>ML685821.1:8422995-8484328 GCA_007922175.1 Pelusios castaneus
AGAGTTAGGCATCTTGGAATCACACAAAAATATTGACTTGTAAATAAGCAAGTACTGTATGGCACAATGATACCCTTACCTTGACAACAAGATCCACGAAGCCTTTGTCATCATCACTGGAAACTGGTGTGTAGGGTCTGATAACCAGATTTCCATCAATCCGTGCAGAAAGGTAGATATGCTGTCCTACAAGCAGGGGATAAAGGGTTGGGGGAGGGAGAGGAGGTTACTTTGAGGGACTATTTGAATGACTTCTCTTTGACTACAGCTGACAATGGACTTGGTGGGACAGATCAGATCCTAAACTTCTTTTTACCCCTTTGGTCCAGAAGCAACAACTTTTCCCTTGCTGTCCTGTATATCCATAGTACCCTTGCTAGATTCCGTCCTCCAGTGTGCAGTGGGTCCAGCTACTATGCCCGCCTAAGAGAGCAGCTATGCAACCAGGAATTCAACTTTAGGATCCATAACTATATGTTAGATTTTGAAGGAGATATTGTATATTATACACATACTCAGATGTGCAAAAGGCTGACTCACACATTCGAGTGTTATTAGCACCTCATCAACACATGTGTCAGTTACATATAACTGAATATAGCTCCATAACAGATGGCTGACATCCAGGCGGCATAGAAAGAAGGTGCTTTAGGAGCTCCGTATTTAAGGTTGCATTCTGATGTGTATTCAGAGCAGGATTTTTTTAATTTCATTTTACTTTGCAACTGGAATTAATTAGATGACTTTACTGGGGAAGATATTTTAAATGCTATTGCTGTTATTGTATTTTTGAAAGTAGTTCTTGCCGGCCATAAAATCTGTACTGCTTCAGACGTCTGTGACAGACGTAATTAAGCTTTGATTCATTATAATAAAAACCAAGCTTCCAATATAAAACGTACCAATAGGAAGACCTAGAACATGCTCTCGAGTTGGAAGGGCAAAGCGAAATCTTCTTGTGTCATGGCTAACTTCCTGAAATGAGTGAAAAAACGAACATACATCACGCACATTGTTAGACATCATTTGAGTTTTGCTGGGGAGGAGGGTTGTTTAGAAAAGACAAGTCAGTCATGCTATTTCTAAAAATTAGGTTCCACTTAATCCACAGATATGTAACTGAGAATGTTGCAGCACTGTGTGTATGCTGCAAGTTAGGAAGTCAATTTAGCACTTTTTCACTGCTGTATCATAATTTCTTGCAAAGAGAAAAAACATTGATAATTCAGTCTGTGAGGTCAAAAACTAATAAATACCTAAGAAAATGCACAAAACAGAAAAAAATCTGAAATTTTTCATATAGTTTGTAACGATAAAGCTCAATTTAAAAAAAATGTATTATAGGCAATAACTTTATAATGTTTTGTGCTTCTACAGAACTCCACCCAAAGATCTCAAAGGGGATCGAATCAGTTCTTCATTTGTAGCTTTAATTTAGATAAAAAACAGGAAGAAGGAAGTTCAATGCAAAAAGCTTCAGAAACAGTTCTCAACCACAGACAGATCTAATTTATTTTTAGCTATGTCACAGACATCAAAAGAATTAATTATTTTAATTTAGTCTTGGAGCAGAATATTGCAAATGACATTGATGATTATAAGAGGATTAATGCAAATCAGCATGGTTGTCTTTGTTACATTAATGTCTTTCAAATGTTATATATAAAGTTTCCTTAATTACAATGGGAAAGAGCACTCACTGAAGATTCTAGCCCTGCTATAAAACTTGGAACCTTATTGCTGATTTAAAATTCATTTACCCAAAATAAATCAAAGCAATTTATTCCTCATACTATTTAAAAAGAGTTATGATAACATTTGAGTCATGAACATTGGACCAAAGTGACACATCAGTTTAGAGAACATGCAAAATATGAAGGGATAGGTAATGTATGTGAATGGGAAAAAGGAATGAACACTGAGACATTGTTTCGTTTTCCCTTTTCCACTCCACCACATATGCTTTTTGTTTCAATACAGCATACTTTAGGATCTGAACTCCACTGCTATTGATTACTTCGCAGTCCTTTGATAAGCAACAGATTTTTGTATGCAAAGCTTTACAGAGGTGTGTAGGTATCATTTCCCCACATTTTACAGATGAGAAAATTGAAGCACCGAGCTGTTAAGTGTTTTGCCCATGGGCACACAGCAAACCAGTGATAGCAGAAAAGAGAACCCAAATCTCCCAGTTCTGTGCTTCATCCATTGTACCATATTGTTTCTTCTTATGAGAGAACCCTATAAAATTTAACGAAGCACTATATCCCTTATATAAGAAAGGTTATAAACCCATAGAAGTGATATCTATTAAATTAGGTAAGATTTTTAGAATAGTTGCTACAAATGAGAGGGGAAGAATGACCACTGAAAGAAAACACACATGCGCATGAAGGTGTCCATCTACAAAAACAGTTTTCTTCCATTAGAAGATATGCTGTAAGAAATAAAATTTGTTTTCAAGAGCATGTTTACACTTCAAAAGCTGCAGCTGCACTGTTGTAGCACTTTAGTGAAGATGTTAACCCACCTCTGCAAAATGCAATAGCAGCTCTCCTGCTGACACAATGCCATCTACACCACGGCTTAGATCAGTACAGCTGCATCACTCAGGACTGTGGATTTATCTCAGCCCTGAGCAACACAGTTATACCAATGTATGTTGGTAGTGCAGACCTGACCTAAGCTCTATATTCAAACTGAAAGCCAATTGTGCAACACACTTCTGTATCTTGGAGACTTTTTCAAATAGCGTCTAATATTTTTACCCTTAAAGCCCTAAGAAGTTCTCATCCAGTGCTATTTAACAGGTCTTAAAATCATCTGCAGTGGACACACAAAGTTACATTATTTCCCATATATGGATTTGGCAGCACTGTAGCATGAATCACAAAAGGTCACTGTTCATTTTAGCAAGAAACATTTTTTGTTGAGCTAGAATTTTTAGAAATTACAGTTGCTTTGCAAACATGTTTTCTGTTCATAGATGTCTTTTTAGAACTCTCATCCAAAAAGATACAATCTGCATTACAGTACTTGTGACTAGAGCTGATCAGAAAATGGATCTCTCTTCTCCCCTCTTCCCAACCCCCTGGAAAATATGGATGAAAATGAAAAAAAAGATTTACACAAAAAGAGCCAGTCTAATCCTGCAGACTTTAGGCATTTAGGGTGACATGCTTCACTGGATAATCCAGAAGGGACAGCCTTTGCCATTCCTGGAGCCAAAAGGACACTAAAAACAGTAAGAGTTTAAAGGCTATGTTTATAGAAAGTGAGATGCTATCAAGTTTGCATTGCACTGTAAGCACTGGCTAAACTAGATAAAAGGCATTTATAAATAATCCATTTAACTTTGTGTTTTTATTAAACTGCTTTGATTAAATAGAAGTGTTTTTATGTCTTAAATTAGCAACTCATGCTTTTTGTATCGGTGACCCCTTTCACACAGCAAGCCTCTGAATCTGACACTGTCTCTCAGTCCCTCTTCGCCCCAGCCCCTGAACCTCTCTTCTGAGCTCACTTGGGGAAACTGACCTGCATGCATGGAGTGTCTGGTATTGCTGCTTTCTCCCCCTTTGAAGGTTGCTTCTCTAGACACCCTTTCGGGGATGTGGTAGGGAGTGAGGAGCAATGTCTGGGCTCCAGGCATCCAGGTCACTCTCCCACCTTGACATTGCTCCTCACTTCCCCCATCACAGCTCCCTAGGGGGATGTGGAAGAATATTGGGGGAGGGGAGGAGCAGTCTGTCTCACTACTTCCTCTCCATCCCCATGTTCCTCTTCTGGAGGAAGATGGAGGTTCACAGCCCCACACCTTGCCAGGCTCCATGCTCCCAGCTCCATTGGTGGTGGTGCTCCAAGATCACAGCTCTGTGCTTGGCCAGGATCGGGACTCACAGCTCACAACCTCCACATAACCATGCTGCGACCCCCAGTGTGAGAACCAATGGATTAAAAAGAAACAGAACCCTGCAGCCTCAGAACATTTACAGTTCCCACCATATTGCTGCAACATTACTCAAGTTTCAGAATGACAGGCACATTAGGTAGCTATAGGTAAGTGCTCTTAGCTTGCTCAGCGCATTTACTTACCTCTTTGTCAATGAGCCTTAAAGGGTATTTCACGTCAGGGTTCTCCAGGGTAATTGCAGGAGAGGGTTTCCTAAAGAGTCTCATGATGAAGCTGAAGACTACCCATACTGGGTATATCACAATCCCTCCGAGCTGCAACAATGGAAAAAGATAAGAATATTAACATCACTGTTTGAACAACAAAAGAAAATTGTTTCAGTGAAAGGTGCCATGATGTCATGTCAGAAACAGCCCATCAGACAGATCCTATTTCTGCATGCTTATATTATGAGCATACAGAAAAAAGTCCATTCAAAAATAACTCACTGCAGTAAGAGTAGACACTGGCTTACCACAAGTAATGTGGCACTTGATAGACCCATTTAGTTTGCCTTAGGCTTTCTGGACTCCTAGCACACTCAATGTTCAGATTACAGACATGTTGGCAGGCAGATTTATTCTGCCTCTTGTTTTCACGTGGCCATTTAGTGAACATCCCCCAAGCAGAGAGCCCATGTCAGTGTGGCATAGATCTCATACAATCTCTCTCTAATAGAACAGATTTTATACATAGAGCCATATTGTATCATCTTCTACATGGTCTACTCCCATACAGCAGGGGAGGAAACTGGGGTTCTCCTTGCAGGATTTTCTACACTTTCTTCGCATGACAGCCACCACTCTTGGAGGCAGGGGTGCTGCACTAGAGATTTGTCGCCATCGCAGTACGGTAATTTTTACCATTAGTTTTGATCCACACAACCAATATGTTGTCTGTTTCATTAATGCAGAATGGAAAGCACTTTGTTATTTATGGTCAGTTAATGCAAGAGCCTCACGAGATTCAAAGGAAAAGTACAGCCGGGTAGTTCAGATACATTCTGATCTAGTAGCCAAAGACCCATTGTGAGCTGATGGGAAAAACACAAGCTGGATGATTTCCAAAATAATCCATCATGCATGGTAAGAAAACTGGCCTGAAATAAACTATCAGGATGAATAATGTTCTGTATATGCCCAATATAGGGGATCAATCAAGAAATAAATTAAGATAACTCCCTGAAATCATGGCAGCTATACCAATTTACAGAAGTTGAGGGACAGAGAAGGCAAGTTTTCTCTCCAAACATTGCTCTGGCAAGTTCTGCTCTCTGAAGAGGCACATCCTTACTAACAAAGATAAAATTACTTCAGAACAGGAGATTTTATTAATGCAATTAGACACCTTGTGGGGGAACAAGCATAAATATTTTTTCAAAAGTTCTAAAACAATGGCATATTACTACAGCTACAGGGGCCTCGGCTCCTGCACTGAGGTAAAACGAAATACATACAGAATTATAGCCTTTAGACAGTACATTTTACGGCCAGGAGTTACCGAGCAGCTAGGTTTACCTGGAGACAGGGCAACAACTGAGAGGAATGTATCCATCAGACAAATTCTGAGGGAGATAATTGAAGGCAAAATATTCTCGCATGGAATTACAGTAAAACAAGAACAATGAACAACCTTTTTAGGAGTGTCTTAAAACATCCAGGAAGCTCAGCTGTCCACCCCCACCGAGACTCATCTTTTAAGAAAGTTTAATCAGCATGGAGGAGTCTGTTGGTTTTGGAGGGGAGGGATACATTTTTACCCTTTATCCATCTTCCTTTCTTTGTGGTCTAGACCAGTGGCTCTCAACCTTTTCAGGCTACTGCACCCCTTTCAGGAGTTTGATTTGTCCTGCCGTGATGTTCCCCTCCAGCTATCTGGTCTGGTGTGCCATTGTGCCTCCCTGATCACACACTCCTGAAACCTGACTTACCCCTCTTCGCTAGGTGGACGCCCACTCCTCGGTCAGTCCAAACCAGCCTCCTGCATGTAATCGGTCCCAGGCAGCGGGTGTGCGCTCCCCAGCCACTCAGGGAATGGTCCTCCAGCGAGCACCACCAGATGCCACACCAGGAACTTCTGTCCTGCAGGGATCGGGATCCTTCCCAGATCACTGGTGGCTCATGTACTCTGGCTCATCAGTTTTACAAAGAAACTGAAAATGCAACCAGCTTTTGCCCATTCACACTCTCTAAAATCCACACAGATTTAGATAAAACCAACACTAGTTTATTGATTAAAACAAGATTTTAAGTGAGTATATAGCAAATCGATGCACAATCAATTAACCAACCTGTCAGGAGTTAACCACTGCCATATAAAAGATAAGACGCATTCTAAGCTAAAGCTTACTGTTTAGTTCTTTCCAATGTTACTCACATGGGTGGCCGATGGTTTTAGAGCCAGTTTCTGCCTTTCCCTAGACCTTGTTTGTAGCTAGAGATGGTTCAAGATGGACTGTCTCCAGCAAAAAGCCTCTAACCATTCCAAGTAAGACTATTTCTCCCCCTCCTTGGGGCCAGGTGATTCCCTTTGTTCAGAAAGGGTGGGATATCTCTCCCCATCTCCGGCCAAGGTGCTACATTTAGCTAGTCCCTTGTAATTCCTATTTTCTCTGGATGTGTGTTTGCAGCGCTGACTATGCACATGCTGGGAGACTGCTCTGATTGTCTGCCTTCCCCCTAAGCCCATGTGAAATACATAGGAACCATGTTTCACATCTATACGCATACATGATACTGCAGGAAACATGACACCATACCAGTAATGTAGAGCATGTTATGAGCATTCAAAAAAGGAACCTTGCATGGCTTATTTTGCATTAAACCACACAATTACATGGCAAAAGTGAACGGGAAAGTTACACAGATCATACCCTAGGGGTGCAACCTATGACACCTGTATACCTCCAAATTTCACTCCAATTAAAAACTACTTGCTTACAAAATTACATAAACATACAAAAGATTTACAGCATTCTATTACTGAAAAACTGCTTATTTGTTTACTATATACTTATAAAATAAACCAATTGGAATATAACAATTGTACGTACATCTCAGCATACAGTTATAGAGCAGCATAAACAAGTAATTGTCTGTATCAAATTTTAGTTTGAACTGACTTCATTAGTGCTTTTTATGTATCCTACTGTAAAACTAGGCAATTAACTAGAGTAGCTGATGCACCCCCTGACAGGCAAGTACATATGCCCCTGGTTGAGAACCACTGGTCTAACTAAACAAACAAGGAGTCCTGTGGCACTTCTAAAGACTAACAATTTTTTCTACCAGTAACAGTATTTGAAGTTCTATAGTTTATAGATGCCTCCAGATTCCTGAAGATTACCCTCAAATACCCACAGTTAGAACTATTTCTAACAGTGCACTGGAGGGAAGGCAGGGGGAACAGAAGCAAAAAATGTTAGACAGCTGTTGGAAAAGGGTGATGATGCATGCTAATGACGGTTAACGGTCTTTCACATAGGCCCATCTCTTAACAAGCCACAAGACTGTGCAAAGGTCTCGGCCACAGCTGATAACTACAATGGTATCATTTTTAAAAATCAGACCTTAGCAAGGAAAAAGAAGTCTGAGTTATCAACAACATAAATGAATGGTAACTTACTTCAACTAGTCCATCTACAGTCTCTTCATTTTAGCACATGTACTACATGTATCACAAGATAATCTTATTATTGTAAATGTGTTTAATGTATATTAAAGACAACTCTCTTCCCTTCCCCCCATCTAAATAGTTGATATACAGATATTAAATATTATCTCTGCAACACATCTGAAATTAACGAAGTTCTAAACAAATATATATTTCATCATCAAGTCAATCAAACATATGAACTTACATTTAGATTAGATGGTAAGAAAAGACAGAGACACACATCCTTAATGTGTTTGTTTTAAGAATTCATAAAACCCTCTGATACAACGGAGATGAGCCATGGTATAAATACCATCAGAACTTCTTTCCTCTATATCTAGGTCTCAATACTCAGGCTAAAATTAAAATCCAATTTATGCTCAATTAGATTTTCTTCAACAGAAGAGGGAGGATGCTGTTCTGTACCTACAGAGACGATAGTCCAGATTTTCTGTTGATGTAGATCAGCATAGATCCACCAGCCATAGTGAGATACACAATTATCACAGCTGAGAACCAAGCCCATACACAGGTGCTGCTTAAAATGATCTATAACAGGAAGCTCCATGAAATGAGGATATTTAGAAACAGGAAGAAGTGAATGAGAGATAACCATAACTTTGATACTCTTAAATTGGATTTTGCCCAGATAAAAAGTTGTGAGAAAATCATGATGATGCTGACAATTAATGACTGCCAAAGGCCCACTTCTGCCTAATGTAGGTCTGTCAAAAATTTTTCAACAAGACAATATTTCTTTAAGGAAATAAGCTTAAGCTGCTTTGGTTTTCTGGTAGATAAAGTGGAGAATTTATCTAGAAATAAACTGATTGTAGTGTCTCGGATTTAAAAAGTGACTCATTCACTTACAAAATGGTTTAAACTGTGCCTCCTCTTCTGTGAGGCCTACCCTTGCAATTCTGAATTATACTTAAATTAGCAGAGATGACAAGCCCTTATCAATATGTAGCATAATATTAGTCTTTTATAACTACTGCTCTCATCAGAATGGGAAATATCGCATTAATAGCATCCTCAAAGTGTTCTTGTTATATACTAGTTAAAGCTGAATGAGAGCATGTTTAATTTTTTAAACTGATTTTTAACAAAAAACAGAAGTGCAGTCCTTCAGACACGCAAACACCGCACACTGAAATCCCATGTAAGCCAATTTCTCAAGACTCTTCTGACCACCTGGCCACCCAATTCTCCCTTCTGAGCCTTCCTCCACCAGTTATTCAGCTGTACACTTACTGCATTACAATGATAAAATTTTAAAAAATAATCCTGGAGCTACACATGCCAGAGTACACACACTGCATCTTACAAAGCATGTGGACTCTAAAAGTAAAGACACTAAAACCTAGCTGAAAAGCAACCAGCCAGGCAACTGAGGCTTCTGCCAATAGCTTCCTAAACGTGGGTGCAATAAGGGCGCTTCTTCAGTCACATTTAATTTGTAAGGGGGAAAAAAGAAAGCTGTTTCTCAGCATTCAAGATCACAGACGCCTTCAAAGCAAACAAGGAGGCCCGTGGCACTTTTAAAGACTAACAAATGTATTTATCGCATGCGCTTTCCTGGGAGAAAATCCCACTTTGTCAGCGGCGCAGAAGGTCTCTATTGTGATATCACAGGCACACACCCACCCAGCTGTTACTGCAGGGGGCTGCGAGCAGCGGCCCTACTTTGTAATGCACCTTCCGCAGCCTGGTTAGTGCAGAATGGAAAGCTTAAAACACAATCAGCCTCAACAACAAACAAGGCGGCCCTGCTGTGTCATTTACCGCCCGTGTTTCTCTCGGCTTCCAGAGGGCGCTGGGTGGAGGCAGTTCGGGATGGCTGGGGGGGGAGCAGCCAGAAAACAGGAATCTGACATGCTTTTCCTCTGACGGCCAAGCAGGATGAGTCACAAACTCCACAAGCCCTGGAGCAGCTGAGGCGGCCTTGGCAGCCCCTTGGCCCTGGTAACAGACCGAAATCGCACGGCCATCCCTGCCCCGGGCCGTGCTCCAACCTGCCACGCACCGTGCAGGCTGCAACCCTGCAAAAGGGAGCGCCGGGCTGGGGCCCTGTCCTCGGGGAACGCGCTTTGCAGCTCCCCGCCCAGGGATCCCTCCCCGGACTGCAGCAGGCGGCTGCTTACCGTGCTGAGCTGCGCCCCCATGTCTGTGCGGAGCTCGCTTCTGTCCGCGGCGCCGCTAAGAAAAGCCCGGAGAGAGGCCGCGAACCCCCCACCCGCTCGAGCGCTGCAACCACACGGCGGCGCGACTGCGCTTTCCACGCCCTGCAAGGCCGTGTGAGCAGCCGCCCCACAGCTACCGCCCCTTGCCTGGCACGCTGCCTGACAGCGCCGCCGGCGTCTCTGCCTTTCCACGCGCAGTCTGCCAGGGCCTGCCCTGCCCTATGGGGAGGGGACCCGCCCCTCGCTCGCCGCCTGGCTGCGGGAAGGGGGCGCCCTGCTCCCAGCTGTTCCCAGAAAGGCGGTGGGGTGTGGGTGTGCCCTAGGCTGGGGGGCGGGTGCAGGCTGTGGCAGCAGGGCTGATCCTAGCAAGCTACTCTGCCAGCTAAACTAGCTTTAATTTTCCTTCCCTGGGGCTAGGAGCCTCTGCAGGGTGGGCTGGGGCCTGGTTCTCTGCATAGAAAATGCTGCAGGCAAGGTACTAGTCAGTAGTAGAGAAACAAACGGAGTTCTGTGGCACTTTTAAAGACTAACAGATTTATTCATTGCATGAGTTTTTGTGGGAGAAAATCCCACTTTGTCAGCTGCTCAGGCAGAGGTGTCAAATTCATATGGTGTTGGAGGCCAGATTGGAAGGCAAGACAGCCCAAGTGTGTCCAAGTGACCCCCCTTCTCAGCACAGTCCCACCTGGGGTCGCTGACCCCCTTCCCCTGCCATGCTTGGGCCAGTGTGGGGTCCTCTTTCCCTTCCCCAAACCTACAAGTTCTCTGACACCTTCCCTTTCCCTTGCCCTGCGGGGTCCCCTTTGTTGTGCTGGCTCCCCGACCCCTTTGGTGCGCTGCCCTTCCCTTCTCCCTTTCCTGGTGCGGCTCCTCTGCCCATTCTCTTCCCTGAATGGGGATCTGTTCTGATCCCTGCCCACCTTTTCCACACCAGTTCCTGAACCTCTTTTCCAGCCTGCTGTTCCATGGAGCTGGCTCCCTGCCCCCCCACTTACCTGGCTCACAGGGGCTCAATCCAGCCCCTGGAGTCAGTTCCCTGGCCAGGCCAGTCCCTGTCCTGGGGCACTGCCTGGATGCATGCAGGGCAGCAGATTTTAAAAGGCCCTAGCCAGGTATCAACAAAATTTCTGCCCAGCTAGGTGCCCAGCCTCAAAGAAAGGTGCCCAGCTGGGACCCTGCTAAAAAAACTTGCTGACAGCCAGGGAATCTGCAAGGGGCCGATGAAGATGCCTGCAGTTTTTACTTTTCGCCACCAGAGGGTGCGCCTCCAATGTATTTTTACAGCGGAGGAGCGCTTTCTGCTGACAAAAAGTAAAATTGCAGGCACTTTAACAGGACTTGACAAGTCCTGCAAGGGAGAGTTGTGCAGTGCTCTGGGGCCTGGATAAACGCCCTTGGCGGGCTGGATCCAGCCTGTAGGCTGTAAGTTTGATACCCCTGTGCTAAAGTGTCTGACGAAGTGGGATTTTCTCCCATGAAAGCTCATGCGATAAATAAATCTGTTAGTCTTTAAAAGTGCCACAGGACTCCGTTTGTTCTCTGCAACAGACTAACATGGCTACCCTGTTGGAACAGGGTATCAGTAGTAGCAATCCCATGGCATGTTTGCTAATGGTCAGAGCAGGTAGGGCACCCAGTAGAGCAGTGGTTTTCAAACCACGGGTTGGGACCCAGTCCTGGGTCTCAGCCCCCCTCCCAGATACTAAGTCACAGCACCTGCTACTGCAGAAAGACCGGACTGCATTGCTGTTGAAAGATGTAATTGTTGGGTTGCAGGCAAAAATCATTGTTTTTCAACTGGGTCCCGAGAAAAAAGTTTGAAAACCAGTATGCTAGAGTATGCTGTTTGGCCCTGGACGAGTCATTTCATCTTTGTATGTCTCTCTCCCACTCTATACACTGCAGAGAATGCAACCTGCCCATCTCTGCTCCTCCAGTTACTAGGGGGACAAGTTAAGCTTTGTTGGTGGTATTGAAAACATACAATGAAAGATGCTAGGTAAATGTAGCTTTCCCTAGGTCCATGCTAACAAAGTGCCCATGCAATATAAAGCTGGTTGCAGAGTCTATGCCTTGTCACGGTAACCGGCAGGGATGTCGCTGCCATAGGGCACGAGCCTAGAATGTGCCCAGCAATGCCCCGAGTCTCACCGAGGAGCTTGAGCTGGTGGGGCCATTTTAAATTTCCCGCCCTGCTCTGCTCCCAGGCAGGTAGCCTAGGGTGGAGCAGGGTGGGAAATGTAAACACCTGCTCGCTCCAGGGCATTTGGAGGCTACCCAGATCCACAGCAAGGTAAGTGCTGTGGTGGACGGAGGGCCTCGAAAGCTGGGCATGGGTGGAGGTGGGGGAAGGAAAAGAAAGGGGCTTGGGGGCTGGCTGGCACTCAGAGGCCCAGCTGGAGCTTGGGGGCCTGGCTGGCTCTGCTCAGGGCCCAGCCAGCACTCGGGGGGGCCATCCCGCCTTGGCTTGGATCCTGACTGGAACTCAGGAGCCCTGGTCCAGCTTGGCTCAGGGACTGGCTGGTGCTCCAAAGCCTGGCCCAGCTCAGCTCGGGGCCCGGCTGGAGCTCGGGGGCCAAACCCGGCTCAACTCGGGGCCCAGCCAGTGCTTGGGGGGCCCAGCCCGGCTCGGGGCCCGATTGGAGCTCGGAAGCCCAGCCCGGCTCGGCTTGGGGCCCAGCTGGTTCTTCGGGCTTGGCCTGGCCCAGCTTGGCTACCGGCCAGCACTCGGGGGACGGCTGGTGCCGGGGCCGCCGACACCACGGCCGAATCAGGCCCATGGCTGGATCGGGCCCTGGGCCACTGGTGAGGTTGGGGACGTGCCAGGGGTAGGGGGCCTATGTGCCCCGAATGTTTTTTAGAGGCGGCAACATCCCTGGTAACCAGTCTCCTTGTACACCTCTGGATGCTGTCCCTGGATAGTAGAGATGCGGACAGCTGCTGCTCCCATGAATCACCTGCAAACATGAGGGTTTCACAGTCAGTCACTTTATTGTATAAATTATCAGCTCCTGAGAAGTGTTTCATTTTTAAGAGCAAAAGCGACATGAAACAAGATGTGAATTATGGGCAGGGTCCTTGTGAAATATGTGACTGAGGGTATATCTATTCTGCAGTCATGTGGTGTGGTTATGTAGACATACCCAAGTTAGACATACCCAAGTTAGCTTCAATGAGAGCTAGTTCAGGTACCAGAGCAGTGAAGAAGCAGCAGGGCATATTTCTGTGTGAGCTAACTGCACAAGTAATTGCCTAGAAGGTCTTGTACAGCTCGCGGTGAAGTGTGCACTGATACGGTGTCACTCCTCCTGTCTAGAGCCAGAGGGAGGGCGGGAAATGGTTAAGGTAGTTTTTGGTTAATCAAAAAGCCCCTTTCATGTCTGCTGTAGAATGAATTTGAATGTAGGTCTTCTATCCCTGGTGAGTACCTTAACCGCTGAGCTAAAGGTGATAAAAGTGGGAGGAGGGGTAAGGAGCTACCTCTCCTCTTCTAGCCTTTTGTATCTAGCCAGAACTAATCATGTCAAATCTGTGTCTAGTTTCTGTTTGACTATAACTACATTTTTCTTTGAATAACATATGGATCTGAAAAATTTCACCTAGCTCGCCTCTAGGACCTGATCTAGCTACATTAATTCTAGCCTGCGTATGTCTATGTGAGTTGAAATCCCACCCTGGGATTGCTGTGAAGATATACCCTGAGTCAAATAAAAATGTTTTAAAAATTCTTATAAAATCAGATCTGCATTATCTCCTTTGTAAAGTGTTTTGAGATCTGTGCTGCCTTGACATTATTCTTATCGGTCCCAAACAACTAAATTAAAGCTAACTCAGATATGCCTAGATATCTTGCAATCATACTTCCTGATTGTAGCATACACACACATGCATGCACAAAGTTGACTTAAAGCCCCATCTTTTCCCCTTAAGGGCAGGAATAGAGGGGCCGAGAAGCTGGTCCCTACCAGGCTGGATATTTAAGGAGGCACAACAGTCCCACAGTTCCAGGTTGTGCCCCAGCAATCCCATCACACTAGCAAGCCCCACTTTCTGGGTACCCATAGTATTGCCATGAAGGGAATCCAAGCATATGTGTTCTGGATTCCTAGGGGTGTTTAAAGCCTCTGGAGTCTGAACACAGTCCAGCCACTGCCCCAGTCTGTGAGTGAAGACCTGCCTGGCATCCTTCTTCCAAATGTTCGAACCTGCTGTCCATCCCCCCTCTACACAGCAATGACCCTTAACGTTTCCCAGAACCCCTCCCCTTGTGGTTTACAGGGCCTGCCTGCACTAGCTGTGAAGCCATCACCACACACTCTTTGTTCAGTCTATCAACTTTATGCTCTTATCAGAGAACGCACAGGAACATGGATCGTATAAAACAAACATCCCCCAGTAGTTCACCCTGTTCTTCGGGGTCCTGGGGTGGGGAGTGGACGAATCAACTGTGTTCCGTCAGGCAGGCCTGGTCCTCCTCCCACTTGCCTACCCTGCCTCTCCAGGAGCTGTTTTACTTTGAGTAGACGATAGTTGACAGCGTCATGCTAATTCATGGGGGGACCCATATGCATACAGGTTTCCCACAACCATATAATCTCATTATATGATTTCATAAAATCATCAACAGTTCAGAAGTGGGAATGACAAGGTCCCCATTCAGTACAGGCCCGAAAGAGTAAAATCTGCAACATGTTCTCCCTTCCTTTCAGAGAGAAGTCATCAGGTAGCAGTTGGCTGAGTTCTTGTCTTTAACTAGCTCTTCCTCCGGTATCTGAGAGCTATGGATCTGCTCTCCTTGCTGGTTTATTCCCGTCTGATCTGGGCTTTTCCCTTTTAACCTTCTCTTTCCAGCAAGTCTGACATCTCTCACAGGTGCAGTGGGAAAGGACTACCTGCGCCCACATTAGGATCATATCCCCCATTACACCCCTCTTCTGCCTTTCCCGTGAGAAAAAATATGGGAAAAAAATTCCAAGGGAAAGTTAAGGGCTTTGAATGCCATGTGTGGGAGAAGAAGGGGGGTTCAGAACTCAGTGAGGCCTTAAAAAAGTATAGCACAGTAGTTTGGTTGAAGCTTTCTAACAATGGAAGACATGAGAGGCTCAGCAGGAGTGCTTAGGACCCAGGGTGCCTGAGAACTAGGGAGGGGGACTTCAAAAGCTGTAAGGAGAGGGAGAGCATTGAGAATTGGTGGTAGCGAATGCTCATTGAAGGCATTGAAAATCCCCCATGTCTGGCTGTGATGAAGGACAGAAGCTTCCCGCATTGCCTGTCCTGCCCTGGACCCCACTCGCCAGTCTGCACTTCCAGCACCGTTACAAATGTGGACTTCACTCCAGTGCTATATAACCATATGAGAGGTTCGGTTCGGTTCGGTGCAGGCACTGTTTTCTAAGTAGGAGAACTTATAAGGACAGCTTGTGGCCACTCTGGGCTGATGTGAGGTGATCCAGATGCAAGCTATGGAAATCTTCATCAAGCTCATTTCTCAGCCCCTTTCCCCTTCCCAATACCCATCCATTAGATGAGTAGGGCATCAGCTTCCTTGCAGGAAATACTGAGAACCACTACACAGTGGCATGAATATTACTAAGCATTACCTGGTCTCCAATCTCTCTTAGCAGAGGAAGGTTAGGGAGTTGGTGAAGACAAAGCAAATTCTCAGAGTTCTCAGATTCCTTAACATGGTGCAATCCAAGAACAGCACAGACATTGCATTGTTCTGATGAGCATTGATGACCAGGTCTTTTGTCACCATAAACAAGATGCTGAAGATCTTGATTTAGTAGTTCAACAATACATTAGAGATTTTAATCTAGGTTTAAGGGCAAATTTTAATGCATTCTTAATGGTGGACTGTATACTAATGCTTCCATATGTTAGGATTCCCTCTGACACCTTTCTGCTTCGTGTATCCAGAACGCATTGTCCAGTTCTGGAAGAACACTTCATCCAGTTCTTTGGGATCCAAAAAACTCAGTTCCATTCCAACTCATCATTCAAGTTACTCTATTAGGGCATATAAGAGTTCTTTGCCCACAACACCACAAAAAACACATATGGCGCAGTCTTAGTCAAGGTAGATTCCTTTAATCAAATTAAAATCCAGTGTAACACAATTTACTAGAGTGGATTTACACCAAGATTACTTTGACTCCACTGACCTTAAATTTTGCTTGAGAAAAGCATGCAGAATTGGGCACGTATACTTCAGCTTTTAATCAATGATAATGGAAGGGTTTCACACTCATTGTAGAGTGAATACAGAAGTTTATTTTTGGACTTTGCATTCATATTGGTTTCTGCCTAGTAAAAACAGGTATGTTTCTTTCAGATACTAGATACATTGCATTTCCTGGGATTTTCCCTGTTTGCACAGCTGAATCATAAAATAGTGAGAAAAAGCATCTGAATTTTTTAAAATCAAGGATATTAAACCCTTGGAAAAATTATGTTTTTGCAATTTTTTAATGATTTTTTAAAAGATTTTGAATGGTTCCAGTGAATCAAATAAGTCCCGGCTCCTACAAGTTACATCATGCAGACAGATTCCAGCACCTCACAGAAACCTACACTGTTTTAATGGGGTTTCACAGCAGTACAGGGATTTCATGCGTGTAGATTCATTTTCAGGTTTGGGATGCCACCACTAGAAACATTTTTTTATTTCCATAGTTGTAGAGTCAAAAAATTAAAGCTAAATGACAGTATATCACTTTTTGGAAGGGAGGGGATTACAAGAAAATAGCTTTAAAAGTATTTTAATTTAAGCTTCAGTGTGGCCATTTGAAGAATATATTGATCTTCAGCAAAGATTCAGGATCACATCATTTGATACATGAAAGGATTTGCGTTTGTAAAAGACAGGATTTTATCGCCCCTTAGTACTTTCCAGATGTAAGCTATCATGACACTTGTTTGTGGGGAAGCTGGAAGGTGTTTTTCCTGTACATATGGTCTTCATAAACTTTTTCTTTATTGATTTATAATAACAATATGGTAATACAAAAGCATAAGACTGGCCCTTAGGTCTCAAATCTGCTCTCATTGAAGTCAATACTATATTTTTAGGTTTGATCTAATTGTTTCTGGATATGAAATTAGTACATTATGTGGAAAGTAGTGGACAAAGAATTCAGTTCGGATTCCCTAACTGAGGAATTCTCTAGGAATGGGTGCTTTGTAAATCTGCACATCCACCAGAATAAAATCTCTGGAGAATAAAGAACGAGGCAAAGGCTGATCTAAGACTTACTCAGCCTCTCTCTGGCAGCTCAGCATGTGTGACAGCAAACAAGTTCCTCCAGCCCAGCTACTAGCAGGTTGCAGGCGCAGCTAGATGGAAGGTTATTATTGGCAGGTTGGGTCTGCCCCTCCCTTGTGTTTATACTCCCTTCCTCTAGTTACGTCTGCATCTTCATTGCCTGCTTGCTGGGCTGGGTAAGCAGGTTGTGGAGAAGTGACGTTTCTGTTCACTGGGCTTCAGACAATTTTGAGTTTCAGCTGGTATCTTGCTCTCCAGTGTATTTGCCAAGAGAAAAATATATTCTCAGCATGGCTCATGGGTAAGGGAGAATCACACTGACCCTCTAATTCCTCTTTTTGTAACGGAAAATTAACAGGCAGTGAGTTGTGTTTTTCTGTATATAAAGGGACTTTAGCTGGAGTGCGGCAGTGCAATCGCATTCTATTTATGTTTCTGTTCTGTTGTAGAAACTTGCTTCAAGTTAAAAAACAACTGGGAGCTAAAAATGCAACTGAATCATATGCTGCTTTATGTAAAATAAGGTGATACTAAGATTAGATGTTTTAAGACAGTTAATGTTGTAGAATACTTTGCAAAGATAAAGTTACGTATGGGGGATTGATGCAAGTCCCTCCCTCCCTCTAGTCTTTCACCAACCCCCATGGGTTTTTCCTGAATTATAGTGTCTTGCTAGAATGTTTATTGCATTGATAACAGTTGTTTATCTTGGAACTTGAAGCTTGATCTCCACTCTACAGACACAGTTCCGTTTACTGGAGCTGATTCTTCTCTTATCATGTTAACATTGTTAATCGTGCATGACTCCACTGAAGCCAATGTAGTTCCATGGAAACCGGAGTAAGCGAGAGGAGACTCAAATCAATACTTTCTTTCTTTCTTTCTTTTAATCATTTTGTAAACTTTTAGGGGGAACTTTAAATGCAAGCTAAACCTTAAAGCAAAGCTTAGCAACCTGGGTAAATCTTTTGCTTCTTTTAAAATGACAGATAATGCTGAGATTAGAGGATTTATAAAAATTGCACTCCTGCTAAAAGTAAAATTACATTACAGAAGATGTACATCCAAGCCTTTTGTTTGGAGGTTGCATTGCATATTTGCAATACAGTTTTTGTAGCACTCATTTTGGTGTTTTCCTTAGAACTAGCTTTCCGGCTGGTTGTTTCTTCAGTTACAACAGTTCTTGTTTCCTGCTCAGATACTATTTGTGCAAGGTGGAAAAAAGGAGGGTTTATACAGTACAGCAGAATTGCACACAAAGACAAATGTCATATCATTCAAATGTCTTGTTTTAAAATAGCACCAATTCCAAGATTAGAGTTTTAAGTGTACAACTGTTCGAAATACAATATAGTAAAGTTACAGTTGAGAAGCTATATCCCACCAGCTCTCTTTGCATCTTACGATTTTAGTATAACTTTTATGCAGTGGAACATCACTCATGCAAAATTCACTTTTAATCCTAGACAAAATTTAGCCTGTCTTGACATGCAGAAACTGTTGTAATCTCTTTTTATATGGAAACACAAAGCTAGCAACTGAGGTGATTTCATCAGGAGTTTGGAAGGAGAAATCATAAGGAAGGGATAAGAACATATGACACAAATCTCTGGTTGCAGCCACAGACAATATTATATTGAAAATTAGAGGGGTGGGAGGAAGTATTTTTTTTCCCAAGGAAACTGTATCTAAACATTGATCGCATCTTAAAAGATATTGCATCCTCCAGCTTCAAAGCCTGTCCTTGATGTTCCCACACCTTAGATGATTAAGGTATTTTTACTATCAGAAACAATTCTGCAGAATGAAAATGTAACTTGATAAGAGAGATTTGTCTTGGCAGGTTTGGTTTTTGTCTTTCATCTTCATTCTGAATTTCAGATATAATCTAAGAATGTGCTCTGTCATGTCTGAAAAGAAAAGTAACAACAAAAATAAGCTGGAAAGTCCCTATGTTTACTGATGCTGTTTTATTATTTTGGTCACAGGCAGGGGAGAAAGGAGAGAATGAAGAAAGATATTGCATAATATGAAGTGACTTTGAAATTCTAGACAGACATTTTCTCAATTGCTGGCAGTAACATACTTATTAAATTCATATGTGACCCTAACAACTGACTGTGTGTGTTCGCTCACTCATAGTCATCCTCTTTTGAGTAAAAAAGCATGAAGTGTATTATGGGGACAAGGTGGAGAGGGGGAGTTTGGAAAATTACAAAAAATTACTCCAGAAGAGGAAAGTGCAGACGGCACCGTTCTGTCCAGTAAACACTGCAATTTTTATAATGTGAGCAGCAGTGGAGGAAGATCCCTACATGAAAAAGAATTTTTACATAAATACTGTCAAACCATTACATCACTAAATCTTTATTTACATCTCCAGCACAGGGCAGATTTTCTGCCATCATAACAATTGGCTCAAACATGAAAAGTCTGTGAAGCCTAGCAGAGGTAACTAATTGTAGCAGCAGAAATGGAGCTAGACAGCATGAGTGTACAAAATGACTCCAGAAAGGAAGACAGTCCAAAAAGGAGGAAAAATAATGACCCATAAAAATGAGATTGTCCCAACATGGGGTGAATATCGGGAAGATACTGTAAAGAAATATGATTGTATGGATGTCTGCAGAGTAATGGGGAAAAGGTTTAAAAGTCTCTGGTAGACTTCTGTGGACTCTGGATGAAAGGGAGAGCATCTGGTTCCAAGTGGAGATAATTATCTGAACAGAGCTCTACATTTGTCCATAGTTAAGGCTTCTTCAGAGCAGGGACTGCCCTTCAGTGTTTAGAAACCACTGTCCATGTAGCAGGTTCTATCCCAGATAAATGATTATCAATAATAGCACTGTTACTGGTGGGCTCTGTTCTTTATTTTGTAGTTAATTCTCTGTAGATGTTGTCATTTGCACTGTGCAGATTTGAGCAGCCAGGGCTGATGCTCTGGGCAGGTCTACACTGCAGCAGGATTTTGGTGGCAGTTGAAGGGAGATATGTTAAGTTCTTAAAATAAATTTGCATAACTCCCTTTGATTGCCTACTTAACTGTGGTGTCTTTAGTGCGCTGAGTCGAAGGGAAATGTCTTCTCTTCGACTCAGTGCTACTTCAGTTGCAGGGTGG
The DNA here is from genome assembly GCA_007922175.1 of Pelusios castaneus. Taxonomy (NCBI): domain Eukaryota; kingdom Metazoa; phylum Chordata; order Testudines; family Pelomedusidae; genus Pelusios; species Pelusios castaneus. The sequence goes on from ML685821.1 coordinate 8,443,167, forward strand.
TCTTCAGCAATCGACTTCCTGATCGGCCAAGCAGGTCTTCACAGACCTGATTAGTCAAGTGGGAAAATCAATCAGACTGTGGCGAATTCTCCTGTCAGTGAAGGCTGGCTCTAATGCTGCAGTTCACATGTCCCCTTCAGAGCAGAGCATTTACATGGATCAATGGAGCCATGGATCTGTTCCATAAAGGCCCCGCTCTGTAGTCCTTACATACATGTAACTTCTGTTGAAACTCTTTTATGTACGAAAGGGCTACAAACTCAATAATTCAGTGTTGACTGACAACCATCAGTTTCTACCAAATTGTATTGTTATGGGTTGTGTGTAGTCATTTCCCTTCTTTAAGATAGTTCTAAGAAACAAGTAAGCCTCTTTATGAAACCAAATAATGAAACCAAATAATAACAGCCTCCATTCCAAACGCAGGCTCCTGGAACCCCCTAAACAATGGCAAATGGAAGACCATATATGGGTGGAGGGTTTTTTGGTGTAGGTGTTTTGTTTTGTTTTTGGCTATTGTTATGTATCTGTGAGAAAGGCCAAAGAAACAGGCAATAACACTAGAGCAGAAGAGGCAGAAAAGTCAAGGACCCAAGCCTGAACAAGTATTGGGGGGTGGAGAGGGAAGGCCAGGAGAAAAGCCCAGAAAGAGCTTTTTGTGCCAAGTGCTAGTTGAAAGGGGCTTGGAGTTCTGAACAAAGAAACTTTTCCTGCCATTGGATTCCTGCCATGTTCAAGGATTCAGGATTTTGTATATTCTTTGTAAATAAATAGGAGTGGCCATAAGAAATACTTGCCTCCATCATAGAATCACAGAAGATTAAGGTTGGAAGGGACCTCAGGAGGTCATCTAGTTCAACCCCCTGTTCAAAGCAGGACCAACCCCAACTAAATCATCCCAGCCAGGGCTTTGTCAAGCCACACCTTAAAAACCTCTAAGGATGAAGATTCCACCACCTCCCTAGGTGACCCATTCCTGTACTTCTCCACCCTCCTATTGAAAAAGTTTTTTATAATATCCAACTTAGACGTCCTCCACTGTAACTTGAGACCATTGCTTCTAGTTCAGTCATCTGTACTGCCACGGAGAACAGCCTAGCTCCATACACCCTGACACCCCTTTTCGGCCAGTTAGAGACTGCTATCAAAACCTCTTCATTTTTCTCTTCTGCAGATTAAACAAGCCTGGTTCCCTCAGTCTCTCCTCATGTCATGTGCTCCAGCCCCCTAATCATTTTTCTCAAATCATCAGTTTCCCCTCTTAGTGAACCAACCCTCAGCCCCCCAAATTGGCTAATCATTTGGGTCAAGGAAGGGGTAAATGTAGTATAGTTATTTTAAGGGCAAAAATGATCATATGTCTAAACCACGGGACTGAAGTTAACATGTGAACTAACAATTACAAATTTTACTGTAGCCCTCACACAAACATTTGTTCTAGGACACAAACATTAATTGCTAGTCAACCCTAGCAAACAAATGTGATTGTCTTGTCTGGACTAAAATTTGTTGGTCATGTTAGTTAACAAGAGTTAATTAACACAATAAAACACAGCTAAAAATTAAAATATAGACACACCTTGGGTGCGTCTAAACATTGGCAACTTAGGTCGACTTAAGGACGCTTAAGTCGACCTACACAAAGCCATGTCCACACTGGGCTTTTATTAAGTCAACTTAAAGCCAGTGTGGACAGGGAATAGTGCTAAGTCGACCTTATTAAGATGACTTAAACCCAGTGTGGATGGCTATGTCTACTGTTATGTTGACTTATCAAGGTCGACTTAAAGTGTAGCCACCCTGTTAAGTCAACGTAAGTTCACAAGTGTAGACGTAGCCCTTTTCTGGGTTGTATAGCTCCCACTGCAATACCATCTAAATACTTACATGCTCAGTTTTTTCTTCTGTCAAATAAACATAGTGATTCCTATACCCCACAGGGGGGTTGTGAGTTTCAGTTTACAGGTGTTTATAAAGCACTCTAAGATCCTCAAATGGAAGGCACAACAGAATGTGGTTAAGATTTATAATGATAAGTATAGATAAAGCATGACAAGTGCTTGCTATCAAACTATCAACATGTGGCTTTTTTTAAAGCCCGACCCAGACATCAGCTTTATATTGATATTGCTTTTTCTCCAAACCAGCTCTTAAGTAAATGAGCTGTGAAAGTTCAACTGTTCCCTTCTCTCCCACACTTGTACTGCAGAATCTCAAGGAAATTGTGCCTTTGCTTCTGCCCAACTATAATTTTAATCTCTGAACCCTTGAAGAAAGGAAAGCAAGAGTTCAGTATATTAAGCTGTCCTTTGCATTGCTATATTTACCCCTCATTTAAACGTCTTCATATCGTGTTTGTCGGGAGTTTTTGTACTGTTTTGTTTTTTTAAGATTTGTGGGCTTGGGGAAAATCTTTAGTAAGTTGGCATGATCTTTGGAAAGAGCAGAAGGAGGTGGTGTGTGTGGGCAGGAGCACCAATAATGAGTTAAGGAACAAGATGAATGGTGGTAGGGAGAGAGAGGCAAGGTCAGCAGTGGGTGCAGCTAGAAAGGAACACAGGAGACAGGTGGTTCTGGGACATCAAATGATTGTAGCATGATGGGAGCATAGTATATCTTTGCTTCCAGTATGCTCCCTGGCATGCAACTGAATTGGCATTTTAGTAAAGAAAAAGTTAAATTGACCTGCAGATATGGTCTGATATAACAAAAAAATCTGCCCAAGAACACAGCAAGTGTGCAAAGCAACTATTGTTCTACATCTGAAATTTATTATCAGAGGGCTTGTGCTGAGTGGTATTTTTAATACTTTGCTGTGAGAAAAATAAACAAGACCTGAGTTCAGTTTCCAAGTTTGGGGCCAAGTTCATCCTGCCGTAAAAGCCTAAGTCAGCACTAATAATGGTGCTTTGTCCCATGTTAACGTTAGTGGTGGATTTGGCTCTTATTCCCCTTGATTTCAGTGCAAGTTTGACTGAGAACTTTTTCTCCCCAAGACCAGCAGGAGCAGGGAGTGCATTTTCTCCATCAACCAAAAGTTTATTCAATGAAAGATGAGCATTTAATGGGATTTGATGTGTATTCTGTCCCAGACTTTCAGGGCTAAATGAACTGTGGCTGCAGATTTGGTCTTGATTGTGTGCAGGTATAAATGCTAGACGAGATAACAGGATAGAGTGGGGTATCCACAGGGCTGTTACTGCAAGGAGAGCTCATTTCCACTATAAAACTAAAGCCATTGCATTAATTGCAATTTAATGTGTGTGCACAGGAATGCCTTTGCTTAAAAAAGCTCCTTGGATCCCAAGATATGGAGTTGATTTTTACAGTTATGCAGATCTGTATCCCATGGTACACACAAGATTCTGTCATTTCCTCGAGTGTTTTTGTTTCCTCTCTTGCACTTAAACAGATGGTACCCCCGGCCCCCCTCCCCACCCCTCCAGGATCTCTGGGTTGCAGCCCCTAAGTCCCTTTACTCATCTCTCCCTGGCTGCTGTCTGTGTTGTGTAGCAGGAGTGGGCTGTTGAGGGCAGCAGGCGGCAGGAGCCCCAAGCCGGTTCCAAGCTGAGCTGCCAATTTTCTGTGACACACCTCCCGGATCTTTTGTGTCCCAACACAGTGGTTGAGAACCACTGTATTAGGGCATAAGGAAATTCAGTTTTTTCAAACAGAGTGTTCTAAAACTAATTTCAGAGCTTCATAAAAATAAATAGATGTGTGTTCCCAAAAGGACATATTCTCTCTTCCACTTTCATCCATCTTTTGCTTATACTTAAATTCCAAAGGGCCAAATCTACCTTCAGATGTATGCAAGATGCTCCCACTGAAGTCAATGGGACTCTGCACAACTGCATTCAAAGGCAGAATTTAGCCCATGGCTGGATTTTAGATTTAACATTGTTCAGACATTGAATGGTATCTGGTTCATTTGTTTTTCACATTTGGTGGCATAAGGTATCCAGCTTTGATTGATTTGTATTTCATTGTCTCCAACAAGTGCAAAATTTTTACAACAGCCTCTATGGGCTGTATGTTGTAAACATATCCCCATTCAGCCATATGTTCAGTAAACAGTAACTTCTACACAGGATAGGAATGCCCAGCCATTCTCCCACACTTGTATTACAAAGCCTCAAGGAAATTGGCTAATATATCCTATTACTCATTTCGAAAGAATACAGAAGACTGGGCTTGAGCTGTAAGTCTGTAATTCAACAAAACGCCCCATACTGCCATCAGGTGTTTCGCCCGAGTTAACAGCTACAGGATTGGGCTCTTCTTTCATCCCTACCTTCTCACCAAAATTCAGAGACCCTTTAAAGTAATTAGAGAGACAAGATGGGTGAAGTGTAGTATTTTTATGGAACCTATTTCTTTTAGTGAGAGAGACAAACTTTTGATTCACATAGCTCAAAAGCTTGTCTCTCTCACCATCAGAAACTAGACCAATAAAAGATGTTCCCTCACCTACCTTACCTCTCTGATAGGACTGACACAGCTACAACAGTGCATACTTTGAAGTAATGTCAAAGATCGTATCTATTATATGGAGAGTGTGCATATTGTATCTGAAGGTCAGCAGTTTAAGAAACAAGAAACTGTGATCAGGCACAATAGGATTAAAATGTGTGCACACAAAGCAAAAGGGTTTGTTTGTTTTTGTTTTTTTTAAATGGGAGTAGCATGGTTATCATCTTTGTTAGCTGTCAGCACTACAAGCTCCTGTTGTTGTTCTGTACCAAATACAGAATGGTTTGTTTGCAGGACACAAAAACTGACCTTTCAGAAGAGATCCATCTAGCAAACCAAACATATTTTGTTCCAGTTGTTAACGCTTTTTATGCAACTTTTTCTTCCCTTTTCCTTTTAAAATGCACACTTTTATGTAAGTGGGGAGGAGACAGAGAATAATTTGTGTGGTGATGGGAATGTGCAACACAGGGTTTTGTTTGCATTGGGCAATCAAGGATTCTGAAGGGCAATGCCAGATGTAGGTTCAGAGCTGTGTGATTGCATTGGGAGGGAGCAGAAGGCGGGGACTAGAAGGGAAGTCATATGATTTATGATAGTTTGGGTTTTTCTTTTATTTCAGTCACCAGTCTGAATGGTGTGTTTCAGGAAACCAGCAAACGACTCCGTTTTACTGCACAGATATGTGACTTAGTCACTCTTTTTATGACCAGACAAGGGTTCTTATTACTTTCCACTATGCCTATATGGGATTTCAGGATCGTTGACCTGTTTATATAAACTTTGTTCTTGTGCCAATACAAATTTGCATCAGCCATCTTTGTTTCTTTCTGAATTTCTATTGAGTTGGATTTGCAAATTCAAATAGTTAATCCAAATAAAGTTTACTTCTTAAAGTCTGAGGGATTAAGCCTATTTGAACAATGACAGCAGACTAGGAAATGCAAACTAGATAGTTCCTACTGACTGTATTTTCAGATTGTCCTGACCATGTGAGCTTTCCTCTCTGTTGAAAGAAATTTGTATAGTAAGGGTGTATCTTCATGGAAAGTTAACTTGGATGATCAGCACTTGGATCTGGGCACCCGAGTGGGCCTAGCGTGGGTGTGAGCAACCATATTGCACAGTCTAGCGGCGTTGCTATGTCCTCGCTGGTGCTACGCTCATATGAGTCCCTAGTATTTCTGGGTGCGTCTACACTTACAAATTAAGTCGACTTAAAGAGGCTTAAGGCAACTTAAAATACTCCGCATCTATACTGGGCTTTCCTTAAATTGACTTAAGCTGCTCCTTAAGTCGAATTAAGGAAAAGTTAGTTCGAATTAATAACACCTCGTTTTAATTCAAACTAGCGCTTAAATCAACTTAAGCCAGTGGAGACGGGGATTAGCGCCTTGGTGGAATTTACTAAATCGACTTAAAACATTAAGTTGACTTAAGAAGGTCGAAAAGGGGACACATCTACACTTTAAGTCGACTTTTGTTAAGTCGACTTAATGGGGTCGACTTTAAGTCGACTTCATAAAGTTGACCTAACTTTTCAAGTGTAGACATAGCGTCTGGGAGGGGGTGACAGTTATTCATTCCATGGTTCTTTGTGCTGCAGTAAACTGAGCTGCTCTATGACTCTTGCCTAATGAATTGTGAAAGAACTTGTCTGTCCTTCTGGACACGGAGAGAATTTGAGGACCATCAGCTCTTGAGAGGTTTTGCCTGCGTCCTCAGTACAAAATGATTTGGTACCCAGATCAAGTGAAACCCTCTCTCAGGCTTTAGTTTGCAGATGAGCCAAATGGCTCAATTTAAAAGCACCATCACACGTGTGCCAGAGAGTCTTGGGTAGGGGAGCCATCTAAGGAAGAGCCCAGGTGAACTCTGAAGTGAAGATATACTCAAAAACTGAGGCTAGTTCCTTAAGCTTTGAGCCACTTGAAGAAATAGAGTCAAAACTTCATTGCAGATGTAAAACAAAGGGAAATATACTGTAATCGACCCCACTACTGGGTCTTGTAGTGAGTTCTGTGGTACATCGGTCCCCTCTTGTGTTCTGTGCACCATGAGCTCCAAGCACAAGGCTGTACAAGGTCCAGCCCTTACTGGATTCCCACAAATACCCATTTCGAGTAAGAGGAGTGATTTACTGAGGAAACAAGAAATAAAAATCGGCAAAATCTATAGGCACAATTGCTTTTAGTTAGAATAACAATGAAGCTGGAAACAAGAGTTCCCAGCCCAGCTTCTAGGGGCAGCCCAGCATGAGTCTATAGGTAAAAATCTAATAGAAACCCCTGCACACTGTCATTGATTTTCATGGAGTTTAAGGCTAGGGGTCTATTCAATCATCTAGTCTGCCTGCTTTTATATCACAGGCCATTAAATTTCACCCAGACATCTCTGTATAGAACCCCATGACTGAGAGTAAAAATTTCAGTCCTTAGGAGGCAAGTGTGGTGTGACACAGGCAGAGAACAGGAAAGACCAATGTCCCACTAATGTCCGAGGCCCATGAAATGCCATAGAACTATTTAGCTGAGACATGCCCAGATGATCCTAGCTGATGATTTGTGCTCCATGTTACAAAGAAAAGCAAAAAAAAAAAAAATCCCAAGACCCCCGCCAGTCTGACTTAGAGGAGAATTCCTTCCTGATCCCAGGGCCATCCCATGGAGGGAGCGGGGCCCAGAGCCAACTGGCCTTGGGGGGGCCCAGCCCCCCACATGCTGGCCGGGAGGCAGGCCGCTCCACCCCCTGCCCCCCTCCAGGGAGAAAGCACCTGCCGGTGGGGGGCCCAGTCCCGGAAGCAGGGGCTGCTGGTGGGGGGAGCCGGCCGCAGCCGGGACCCCAGGTTGCTGCGACCAGTGGTCCAGCTGGGGACCCGAGGCCGCTGCCGGGAGCCGGTTCTGGCCAAGGGCAGCCCGCCAGCGAGGGCTGGCTCTGGCTGCATGGGGCAGGCCGGGCCAGAGGCGGGCCCCAGCCACCTGCCCCACCCCTGGGCTTGCCTGCTCTGCCCTGGGGGCGGGGAGGGCTAGCCCATGCTGTTCTTTTGTGAGGCAAGAGTGGTGTGCGGGGACCCAAGGAGAATGCCTGAGACCACTGGTTTTGGTGTACACTATTTATGTAACTTTTAGTAGCTAAATATTTAAAACAAATCACTATCTCTTAATTGCCTAAAACAACACAGCAAACATACAAAGAGCATTCCAAATCCTGCAAGGTTATAACTATTCCTCCTCCTATTCCCATAAATAGCCCCATTAGTAATTCTTGGCTACAGTTAGTATTATTTGCAGACATAGGTATTTACCCAACAACAAATAGAAGCAGCTGCAATAGCATTCTGGTTACAGGTTTCTCATTCGTTTTGATACTTCATCCGCGGGTTATCATCAGTCAGCAGTGCAGACTGGTTCCGGTTTTCATGCACGGTTACCAACCCAAACGATTCTAGGGTGGCTTTCTTTTGGTCCAAAGATTCTAGGACCGGGGAGCTGCCTCCGGGTGATCAGTCTGACGGCTTGTCGGCGCTACGCCTGTCGACTCCGCCCTGTGGAGGAAATTTTAGGGGTGTTCAGTCAGCGGAGGCCACACTTAGCAAAAGAGAAAAGTTTAGTAGAAACCTATACGCAGCTGCGGACCCCCGGGACCAGGCAAAGGCCCAAGAGCCCCTCACAAAGGGTGGAGTTATCTTATATAGGTAACACATTTTCATATTACAATTATGTATACATCACATAGTGCGACTTGGCTCCCCTCCAATCCCTCAATGCCCCTCACTATCTTTCCTTATTAGGGAAGATGCTCTTCTTTCCTTATATGGGGTCTGCTAAATGGCTGTTTTCCTAAGTTTCGTTCCCTGCACCTGTCCCTTTCTTATGCATATTCTCACACACACCCCCGCCCAGTTCCGGCAGAGTACATGACTTCTTGCTCTAGCTGAAATGGAGTTTACTGATTATAAAATGGAGTCAGCTAGTTGCTATACTTAATTTCTTCCACAATTTCCCCCCTTTGAGGCTTCGCCCCTAATGGTGAAAGCCTCACCCTTTCCAGCTCTCTTTCTTGAGCTCCCACTTTCCTTATTAACCCTCACCATTGTTCGGTCTGGCTTTCTTTAGATGCACAGGTTCGCCAAAGATGATAACACAATTTACAGCCAACAAAAAGAATAGCTATAAACATAAGCCATGACAGTATGCCTGACAACGGTCGTTTTCCCCAAGCCCCAATGTCCGGTATCCAGGACCACAGCCAGGAAAGGAGTCTGCTTTCTGCTTGCTCAGTGATACACCCCTCCAGGGCCTTTAAGTCCTTTAAGCGAGTCTCGATCCGGTGGGAATTATCTGCTAGGTTGAAGCAGCAAAGTCCTTCGAATTCCTCACAGCCATGGCCTGCCTGCAGTAACAGACAGTCCAGGGCTACACGGTTCTGCAGGATAGCTGCTTGCAGTTGGTCTTGTTCTTCGCTGAGCAACTGGATTAGGGTAGAAGTCTCATTAATGCTCTTTGCTGAGGCACAGGCTACCTTATGCACAGTCAAGTAAGCCCCCATGGCCAGGCCTGGCACCCCCACCAAGGAAACTTCCAGGGATACCACCTCAGCTTTGGACATCTGATGGATGTCACTTTCACAGTCTGAGGGTAAGGAACGGGTATTGCGGTGGTAAGGGCGCACCCATGGGAGAGCATTTAGCAAGGAGAGCTGACCAAAGGCACAGGGTCCTCCGGTAGCGTTGGCAGGCACATAGGAATAGGAGCTATTGCTGTATATCATTACAAACCCCCTGGGTAGGTAGATGGGAGTCCAAACATAAGAGATGTTCCAGGTTTGGGTGCAGTTAGTCCTCTGGGCAATTTATATTGGGGATCTGGGAACCCAGCTCTAGCAAAAACCGACCAAATCACGCACTCGGGAGCTGAAAGTGAGCCCATGAGCTCTAGCCTCGATTGTCGTTGATTGGTCCATTCGGCTGGCTTAGGGCTGGTTCCAAATAGATAAACAAAGGAGGACCATTCAGATGCAGAAAGGGAGTGCTGCAAGAGGATGTTTAAGCCAGACTCATTTGCCAATGCCTGGAATGGAAGGGGGACCCCAAAGAAACAGGTTTTACCGACTCCACCCACAGTTAAGGCAGGGGCTACGCAGAAATGGGTAGAATTCAGGCTAGTTTGAGCAAGTTCCACAAAAATATTATTATTTGCGCTATATTGCAGCGCCATTGGTGTCTGGAACAACAGAAAGAACAGGAATCCCCGTGATGGGGGTTTTCCACTTTGTGACAGTGAGAGGCATGTGTCCACGCAGAGCAGCCCTTGCACTTGACATCTGTATGGGTCACCAGGAGGACTTGGTGCAGACCGGACCAGCGTGGAGCCAAACAATTCTTTCTTCGGAACTCCTTAATCAGGACCCAATCTCCAGGCTGGGTACTGTGACAGGTCTCTGCTTCAGGAGGTCGGTGCACTGCTTTAACCTGGGAGTAAACAGACTGCAAAGCATTGGTTAAAGCAATACAGTACTGAACTATATAGTTGTCCAACATGGCCAGTCCTTCCTGTCTTAGGAGTGCCCTACGTTACAATCCCACCCACATGGGTCGTCCTGTCACAATCTTAAAGGGGGTGAGACCATACTTCTTGTTGGGGTGGTTCCGGATAGACATTAGGGCGAATGGAAGAGCATCGGGCCAGGGCATCCCCGAGTCCTGGACCAATTTAGCTAGCCGAGTCTTAATATCCAGATTTCTTCTTTCCACTTGACCGCTGCTACTTGGATGGTGAGGCGTATGGAACTGCAGAGAAATGCCTAGGGCTCGGCAAATGGTTTTAACTACGTGGCTTGTGAAATTAGTTCCCATGTCACAGTCAGTAGAGATAGGCAGTCCGTATCGGGGGATGAGTTCTCATAGCAGAGCCTTTGCTACGGAGATAGCATCTGCTTTTCTGCATGGGAAGGCCTCTACTCACTCCGAGTGTTGGCACACTATTACCAACAAATGGCGATATCCCCGGGCGGGAGGCAATTCTGCAAAATCAATTTGAAGGTTCTGAAAGGGCCCATCGGACCAGGGTCGTGTTGATATCCGAGTAGGCTCTGCTCTGCTTTTCCTACGTTATATATCCGGCAGGTAGGACAGGAATCACACAGCCGTTATGCCTCTATACTAGCGAAAGGAGCAAACCAGAATTTAGAAATATTTTTGCTTATCCCCCCTTTGCTGGAATGAGCCCCCATGTGGGCAATTTGGACGAGGTGTTGAACTAGGGTCCGTGGAGCCACGGGTCTTCCGTCAGGGTGTTTCCATATACCCCGTTCAGCTGAGGTGCAACCTGCTTTTCCCCAAAGATGTAGTTCACCAGGTGAGGCTTGTGCTTGGAGGGCCCACAGTTCCTCTAAGAGAGGGGTGGCCTGTATGGGGGAAGAAACAGCCAACACAATGGCACCTGCTGGGCCCTGCAATGCAGCTGCCTTTACGGCAGCATCTGCCACACGGTTTCCTCTCGCTTCAGGGGAGGAAGCAGAGGTATGTGCTTTACAGTGAATAATTGGTAGTGCTTTGGGCAACAGGACTGCCTCCAGCAGAGCCTGAACATAGGGAGCATAAGAAATGGGGGAACCACTAGAGGTAAGGAAACCTCTTTCCCTCCATAGTACCCCAAAAGAGTAGGAAACCCCAAAGGCATACCTTGAATCAGTAAAAATATTAACTGTCAAACCTTCAGCAAATTCCAAAGGGGTAGCCATGTTAGTCTATTGTAGAAAGACAACAGAGTCTTGTGGCACTTTTAAAGACTAACAGATTTATTTATCGCATGAGCTTTCGTGGGAGAAAATCCCACTTCGTCAGACGCTTTGAAGATAGGAAAGTTACAGAGTGGGAGGAAGCAACCAGTTCAGCGGGTTGAGCAAAGGACAATTCAGATAAGGCGAAAGCCTCCAGGATATCTGTCCCAGTACATACTGCATATCCCGCAGACAGCCTTCCTTCCGGGGTACACAAGCAGCTCCCATCCACGAAAAGGGAGAAGTTTGAGTTAGGGAGCGGTACATCTGAAAGATCTAGACGGGGAGTCGTGAGAGAGTCCACAGCCTCCAGACAAACGCGTGGCAAGGTGTGCTTTAAACCTTCTTCGGGAGTAGGCAGCAGGGAGGCTGGGTTAAGGGGTGGGGAGCGGATAAGAGAAATGTTCTCTTGCGCCAACAGGGTGAGCTCGTACTTGGTTTGCCTTGCAGCCAAAAGGTGCTGTGTTTTATGTTGAGTTAAAAGGGCTTGTACCGCGTGAGGGACTGCCACTACGAGAGGGTGCCCCAGGACCAAGTCCGAGACCTTCATGGCGATTTCGGCTGCAGCCGCAACCGCCCGTAGACAGGGAGGCCTCATGCCACAGGATCTAGCTCCAGGCTGTAGTAAGCGACTGGGCGCATGGAGGGTCCAAAGGTTTGTGTTAAAACTCCTAGTGCAAAACCTTTCGACTCGTAGCAGTATAAAGTAAAGGGCTCGGGCTAGGGCAGGAGGGGAGGCTAAAGCCTTTTTTAAAGTCCCGAAGGCTTCTCTTGCTTCTTTAGACCAACAGAGTGGGTCAGCCGAGGTGTCCACAAGGAGGGCATACAAGGACTTGGTTATGATTGCGTATTCAGAAATCCACTGCCGACAGTAGTTGGCTGCCCCCAGGAAACGCCGAAGCTGTTGCTTGGTAGCAGGCTGTGGGAGAGCCAGAATAGCCTCCACCCGGGGTCCCTTTAACTTGCACTCGCCTGCAGAGATTCGATGACCGAAATAATCCATCTCTGGGAGACAAAATTGTAATTTTTCCTTTGACACCTTCTGTCCCTTATGAGCCAGGTGGCACAGGAGTTTAAGTGAGGCTTCGTTACAGACAGAAAGGGTATCAGCAGCTATCAACAAATCATCAGCATAAGTAATCAGTGCAGCCCCTGATGGTGGGAGAAAATCTGTTAGGGTCTCCTTCAAAGCCAGACAAAACAGACTGGGAGAATCTCTGAAACCCTGTGGCAATCTTGTATAAGTCAGCTGGCGCACCCTATAGGTGAAAGCAAATAAGTACTGCGATTGTTTAGCTATAGGAACAGAGAAAAAGGTGCTACTTAAGTCTATGACAGTGAAATATGTTGCAGAGGCTGGGATAGAAGCGAGTATAGTAGAGGGGTTAGGAACAATAGGGTGCAGTGGTATTACAAGGTCATTCACAGCCTGTAAATCCTGAACAAATCGATATATTTGTTTCCCCTCTGAATCAAACCTTCCCTCCTTAGGAACTGGTAAAATAGGAGTATTGACGGGGCTGGTGGTAGGTACCAGGATTCCTTGAGACAACAAGGAATTATGACTGGAGCTATCCCATCCTCTGCTCGAGGGGACAGCTTATATTGGGGAATCTGTGGGACGGACCGGTTAGGTTTTATTTTAATTTCCACAGGCTGAACCCCCAGTAGCAATCCCACATCATTGCTGTGGGTTGCCCCCAAAGAGTCAGGAACAAGGCTGAGGTCCTCCTGTTGGCCACCAGGAGGCCCCTTCTGCTCCCCCTCTGTAACTAGGGCCATCAGGAAATTTGGAGTCTGATCAGTAGGGAGGTTCAGAAACACTCCCTCTGGAGTACAGAATATAGTAGCTCCCAATTTACACGACAGGTCTCTTCCCAGAAGGTTAACTGGTGTAGAGTGACTTAGCAAAAAGGCATGTTCACACGTCAGGAGCCCAATCTGCAGACTTGCAGGTCGGGACACATCATGTAACAGAGGCCTGCCTCCCACCCCGACAGCGCTGATTTTTTTTCCAGAAGGACGTAGTTGTGGAACAGCGTCGGCTCGTAGGGTGGACCATGTGGCCCCAGTATCTACGAGTAGAGGCAGCTCCGTGCCGGCTATAGTGCACTCTAGAAAAGGCCCAGCCTGATTTATAGGCAGAGAGACCGCAGTAATGGGACTTTCATTTGCAGTGTCAGGGACCATGTTGAGACAGTCTTTATTCGTGTCTAGTCAGGAGTCAAAAATGATTAGAGGGGCCTTGGAGTTGGTCCCGAGGCGGGGGCGGGGGATGCATGGCCCTTAGGGGGATCAGTTGTCGTGGCTGAGCAGCGCTGTCTGCTGCCGGGCCATGCACAGGGACCTGAGGTACTGAGTGCCTTTTGGACCGCCTGGGACACTCGTTCTTCCAGTGCCCTTCTTGTTTACAGTAGTGGCAAATATTTCGTCCCAAAGTCCCAGATTGATTGCGAGGGGGCAGTTGCTGGAACCTGCGAGGTGGGGCCCCCTTTGGTTTTACCTCCATTTGCTGGACCTGAAGTGCACAGAGACGATCTGCTTGCTCCTGGCACTTCAGTTGCCGGTCCTCTCTCTTTGCTACGATGCGGTCCCAGATCTGGGCACACGACTCCTGAACGCTGTCAAGGTTTCGAGTTCTCCAGTCCAATACTGCATCCTCGAGTCGTTGACGGACTGCTGGTAGCAGTCCCTGGACATAAGCTCCGACTACCAGAGCTCGGGTGCCCTCGGCAGCTGGATCAACCCCCGAGAACCTTCTGAGAGCTGACAGGAATCGGGCTTTGTAATCGGCCGGGTGCTCGTCTTTACCCTGCTTTACTGCCAGCACCTTTCGCCAGTCATATTATGGAGGCACCAGTGCTGTTATAGATTCTAGTAGCCTATTTCTGTAGGCGACTAGTTGAGTACGCCGCTCTGGGGTATCATGACCAGGGTCCTCAAGGGGCCAGCCATTTTGATTACCTCCCTCCCTGCTCTTAGTAAGGAGCGAGACCTTTTGTTCTTCTGACAGAATGCCAGACAGGAGCAGCTCTATATCTCCCCAGGTGGGCTTGTAAACTGCAAACAGCTGCGACAGCTTCTGTCTGAATTCTCCTGGTGCTTCCCGCAGTTTGGGAAACGTGTTAGACCAGTTCATCACGTCTGCTGGAGTCCAGGGCACATGAACTATGCTAGGGTTGCCTCCATTTGGGTTCGGGTAGATCCGTAGGGGAGCAATTACCTGGCTTTCACTGGTGCTATCAGCCAGCTTGTCACCTTCAGGCTGATCCCTTTTCTTGTAACCTGGGAAATTTGCTTTGTTTTTACAGGAAAATGATGATGAGTAGACAAGTCCTGCTGGCTTTGGCACTGGACTGAATATATTCCATCCTTCTTGGAGCTGTACCCGATGGGCTCCCAATTTTTTTAAAAGGTCAGGGTGAATGTATTTCCGGAGTTGGGAGAGAGAGTCCCCTAGGGGTTTTTCGTCTTGGGGCGAACTGTTGTCGGACAGAGTGACACCTCCTGCTCCACTGGACGAGGAAACCTGGTTCAGCCGGGGTGAACTCCTAGCCAGGCCAGGTTCCCCCCCCCGCCCCCCCGTAGCTGGGGCTAGGGCAGTGTGGCGGGGTACCAGTTATCTAACAAATCATCTGGGGGGCTAGTATAAATCTGAGGCGGGATCACAGATGGAAAGGTGGCTGCCATATGTGGTGGCGCAGAAGGGGGAGCCAAGGCGGATCCCTTTATACGGAATGCCAAGGGCTTTCCCTTTTCCTGCTCTCTTTTTATAGGGCCCCAGACCCGTCTTCCCTCTGCCTCGTCATCCCACAAGTACCAAGTCTCCATTTGCCCGGGATGGTTGTCCTCGAGATTATGACGCAAATTCATCAGAATCACCAGGTCAAAACTACCCTCCAGCGGAAACTGCAATGAGGGATCATCCCCAGTATAGGAATTCCATTTAATAACATAGCTGAGCGTGCGCTTCCCATACTTCCTACGCATAATAGCTGCCGGAGTGTCCCGAGAGAGACACTTACACTGACCACTTCCTCCCATACTGACGGGCCCAAGCAGTGAGCCGCTCTAAAAGACAGAGAGGGAAGGGAAACGGCTCACCAGAGCCAGACCAGGCAGGGCATCCTCTGCAGGGTAACACGAGGTTTGGGAGACACAGGGGAGGAAGGATAAACCAGACTTACCAGACTGGCCAGAAGCTGAACCTGAGTCAAAGCCAAGGGAAACCAGAACCTCGAGGAATTCCTGAAACCTAGTCTCTGGTGCCAAGTGGATGGTGGCACTTGCCGCAGGCTGCACCCCAGGCTAGCCCGTGTTCCACCAGTTTGTGGAGGAAATTTTAGGGGTGTTCAGTCAGCAGAGGCCACACTTAGCAAAAGAGAAAAGTTTAGTAGAAACCTATACGCAGCTGTGGACCCCTGGGACCAGGCAAAGGCCCAAGAGCCCCTCACAAAGGGTGGAGTTACGTTATATAGGTAACACATTTTCATATTACAATTATGTATACATCACATAGTGCGACTTGGCTCCCCTCCAATCCCGCAATGCCCCTCACTACCTTTCCTTATTAGGGAAGATGCTCTTCTTTCCTTATATGGGGTCTGCTAAATGGCTGTTTTCCTAAGTTTCGTTCCCTGCACCTGTCCTTTTCTTATGCTTATTCCCCCCCCCCCCCCCCCCGGTTCCGGCAGAGTACATGACTTCTTGCTCTAGCTGAAATGGAGTTTACTGATTACAAAATGGAGTTAGCGAGTTGCTATACTTAATTTCTTCCACAGCCCTTGCTGTTCTTGGGGTGCTGCTTTTATAAGCACACCCCTATGCTTGCAAAATCATTCCTTAGTTTTATTTTTACTTTTGGGTGGTTTTTTGCCAGTCTGAACCAGCTTCAGGGACTCTCTGCTGCTGCTGATTTTGCAAGGTTACCCGGATCTATGTCTTTGCATAGCCAATTATTAAGTCTGCATACATAGCTGGGCAAAACAGTCTCAGGGCCAGATCTAGTCAAGGGCATGTACGTCTCTCTTTCGACATCTCCCGGCGGCCTTGGCTAGATTTGGGCAGCTTCTAATTCCTCCCATACTTTATCATTTTGTTCTAATTCATTTAGCTTTTGCTGCCTTATGCATATATATTTAGTTTGCTATTTTTTTTACACACCATTCTATTTAACCATAAGCATCTAACAATAACATAACATAACACACAAACACTATTACAATTATCCAAAACCACTTTCTGGCCACTATTTAAGACAACCAATTCCACAATATTTCAGTCCATGATATTGCTCCGGATACAATCTTTTGAATGGCATCATTAAGTTTTCCAAGAATGTTTGCTATTGTGGGTGGTGCTTTATTAACATGTGAGACAGTCTGCTTTGTGATTTGATATTCTAGTACGCGCTTTTCTCCCAGGAGCAATAACCATTTGCAGTGCTCTTCCTCTAATGTAATTTCTTGGAAGTTTAGTAGGTACAGGTTTGGCAGGGGCTCAGGGTCCAGGTTGTTTCCTGTGGCCGTTATATTGTTGTCAGCTGAAAGATACTCAAACGTAGAGTTATGCCAGATTATCCGAAAGGCCACCCCCCTGGATTTTTTTTTGGTAACTTAATTCGCCTATTTGCATGGTGGCGCTTTTAGTGCACTTGGGACCTGGGATATTTTTGCGTGTAATATTTACACAACTTACATTGTACCAGCCCACCACTTTGGGGATGATGTAACAACGGTTTTGATTGGTACTATTTAGCCCTATTACATTCCACTGACTGGAGTTACAGTGACATAATATGATGTGGGTTTAATTGTTGTGCACCACTTTGGGGTTTCTGCAAATATTTGTAACAATTGCTAGTTTTTTTACAAACAGCTGTATTATATATGGGTCTCTGAATTTTGATAATGGGAGGGTTTCCTTCGATTCCTTTCAGGTTTTGTTGAAGTTGTGCTTTTACCTGTGGTTTTAAAAGTTTCCATTAAGTGCAACATCATACATCTTAATTTGTTTAGGTTTTTAGTTATATTATTTTACCACATTTCCAGCTATATCGTGTTGTTATTTTGGATTACACTTCAATTGCTTAATTCATTGGCAAGGTGCTGCCACCCTGCATTGTTTATATGTACATGCTGTTGTTTCTGTAAATACAGTTAAAGGGCTTGTTAATCCTTTCTTGCCCGATACAGTATCCTTTTTTTTTTTAATGCAATACACAACAAGTCTAGCAACAAGACATACAACACAAACAAAACACAAAACAATTGTCATCGCAACAGTAGATTTATGATGTTTTGGAATTTTTTTTAGCTGGTACTAGCTCTTTTTGAAATTTTGAAAAACAAAAAAAAACATCAGATCATTGCTTAAAATATATATATATTTTAATGAAGTAAACTGGTAAGGGGCTTCTGTCTTCTAAAGGTTATTTTATTTTTTTATGACTGACTTGTTTTTTACTTGTGTGTGTGTGTGTGTGTGTGTGTGTGTGTGTGTGTGTGTGTGTGTGTGTGTGTGTTTAGACTTTTTGTACTACTGTTTCTGGGAAGTTGCCTTAATAGACACCACTGGTTGTTGCTTGATTATGGGGGTTTTTTTGTTTGTTTGTTTATTTGTTTTTTACAAAACCAAAACTAAAAACTTTTACTTGGCATTCTGTTTGGCTGGCCTTGTTTCACAATAGTTACTGGACTTATTTAAAATGTAAAGTATGGTATTCGCCTTGCCTTTTTTTTTGGTATGCTTTCATTATTTTTAAAGCACAGTGATCTGAAAAAAAAGATAACTTTTTTTGGCTCTGTTTTGAGCCCTTGCAGGACTTTAATAATAGTAAATCCACATTTCTTTTATAGCTTAACTTTTATCACATTATACTAACCATACCAGTTTCTATAAGGGGTAACTGTTCTATACTTGCGAAGTTTTAAAAATTTTACAAAATATTAGGCACGGGGTACATTTTTTTATTTTTGGCATTATAGGTTTTTAGTTTAACTACATTCCTGGGGTTTGGATGGTCAAGGGTTAACCTGAGCCTGACACTCAGAGGATAAAGCTTCCTTGGAGGTTTGAAACCATAGTTTCTGGTAACCTGATCTACTGTCTTACTAGGTGTTTTTCATGCTAACAGCTCCCAGTCTGGCCAATTCTTTTCATGCCAGTGAGTCAGGTAAATTCTATTAAGCCATACACTAGGTTGCTTAGTAATTTTTTAATTCCCATTTTTAAATTTGGACTCTGTCTCCAAGATATACCGAATATTTCACAAACAGGGTCCTGATGTTTATTTTTTAAGCTTTTATTTTACATGGCCTTAGAGAAACTTTAAAATACTTTCAAAGTACTCAGAGAAAAAGGTTGGTCTGCTCCCTGAATTTTTAAGAGATCAATCCCACAGAGCCAAACAACACTAGTTTACTTATGTCTGACAAGAACGTTTGTCAGTTTTACAACTTCAAATAGAAAATTCAATTCAGTTTCTAGTAACACTACTTAAATAAACAAAACAAAAAACTTTACAAACTAAAAGTATTGGTTTAAACTCTGAATATTTTAAATATTTACACAATATATTTACATACACACATACAAATTCTTTTTTTAACATCCCTTACACTGCTGCAATTGTTTTTACACATTTATACAGATTACATTCTCTACTATACATTGCAGCAGTTAAGTTCCAGTGAAAAAGAACATAGGGGTTTAGTAAATTTGGCTAAATTGTCCAAATTTAAATAACTTAATTCACATTATTATTTTGCCTAAGGCAATTAATTTCAATTATTTTCATATTTGCAGACCAATCATTTAGGAAAAGGGTCCAGTTTTTCTTCAGAATGGCTGCAAAGTCTATAAAATTTTTCACAACTTCCAGCTGTCCAAACTTTGTAGTTTTTATTTCTCACTCTTCTTTCTTAAATCACTTGCTTATCTCCTAGGAGAACACCTCTGTCAGCTTAGATATTACCATTGAAAGCACTGCTTAAGGATTTAAATTCCCTATACTGCCTCCCGTATCTCTGTTTACTCCTCTCTCTGTTTCCTACCACAATGCCCCTCTGGGCTCCTTTCACAGCATTTTTTCTTAATTTTTTTACTACATGGCTACTGTTGGCCCGATCCTGCTGCCTTTCTTACCATAATCCTTCATGATTTAACTCTGCCCTTAGGGCTGTACTTTTTCTTTCTAATAATTTAGCCTGTAGACGTGCTCTTCACTGTTCTTCTGCTTATGGGAGTTCAAGACCGAGCAGTCTATCCCCTTAGTGTCTTCATTCTTTGTGTGGTAAAACCAGTGGTTGAGACCGTTCACCGGAGTCTCAACACACTCCCCAAATGGGCACTCTATGCATCCCACTACTGACACCATGCTGTTCTTTTGTAATGCAAGAGCGGTGTGCGGGGACTTAAGGAAAATGCCTGAGGCTACTGGTTTTGGTGTACACTATTTATGTAACTTTTATTAGCTAAATATTTAAAACAAATCACTATCTCTTAATTGCCTAACACAACACAGCAAACATACAAAGAGCATTCCAAATCCTAAAAGAAAAAGCCAGGTTATAACTATTCCTCCTCCTATTCCCACAAATAGCCCCATTAGTAATTCTTAGCTACAGTTAGTATCATTTGCACACATATTTACCCAACAACAAGCAGAAGCAGCTGCAATAGCATTCTGGTTACAGATTTCTTATTCGTTTTGATACTTCATCCGCAGGTAGTCAGCAGTGCAGACTGGTTCTGGTTTTCGTGCAGTTACCAACCCAAACCATTCTAGGGTGGCCTTCTTTCGGTCCAAATATTCTAGGACAGGGGAGCTGCCTCCAGGTGATCAGTCTGACAGTTTGTCAGGGCGCTACTCCTGTCGACTCCATCCTTGCTGTTCTCGGGGCGCTGCTTATATAAGCACACCCCTATGCTTGCAAAATCATTCCTTAGTTTTATTTTTACTTTTGGGTGGTTTTTTGCCAGTCTGAACCAGCTTCAGGGACTCTCTGCTGATGATGATTTTGCAAGCTTACCCGGATCTACGTCTTTGCATAGTCAATTATTAAGTCTGCGTACATAGCTGGGCAAAACAATCTCAGGGCCAGATCTGGTCAAGGACATGTACGTCTCTTTTTCCACAGCCCAGAGGCTGGGCTGAGTGCTCCTGGCCCGCACCGCTGCCTTCGGCTCCCTGCCGAAGGCAGCGGGGAGCAGGGAAGAGTGTGGCCATGGGCGGGCTGCGGTGCAGGACCCTCACTGCCCCGCTGGGAGCGGGACAGCACGGGGCCCGCGTAACCGCTGGGCCCGGGGCGATCGCCCCATTCGCGTCCCCCCTAGGGACGGCCCTGCCTGATCCCAAGTCTGGCTGTAAGTTTGACTCTGAGCTTGTGAGCAAGACACACCAGACAGACATTTAGAAAAAGGAGTCTCTTTATCACCTCAGAGCACTGTTCCACCCTGTCCTGTATCTGGTCTTCATCTGTGTCCAGTCTCTGATGCTTCAGTAGAAGGTAAACCCTCCCCCCCAGGATACAATCAATTATGTTCCAGGGCTGAGGGGGTGGGGAATTCCATCCTGACCACTGCAGAAAACCAGCTGAAGCCGTGAAGCATGAGATTTTATTATAGTCATTGTCTTAATGCAAAGCTGCAAGAGTTATGAGCACATCATGGGCAATTCAGGCAGTTCTGTTCCTCCATAGATCACAAAGGAATGGGATGAATAGTAGCACATAGGCTAATGCCTTGTTTCCTCTTGCTGTGGCTACTGCTCTCCCTCACCCCAACAAAGCATGTCTGCCTGGCTCTCACCCCAAATTTCTGGCTGATTGCTGAGCTTCTGTCTGCTGTCAACCTGCATGCTGCTGTCTTTGAGCTGCTACTCCTGGTCTCATGCAAACATTGCTGCCCTCCTGTATCATAGAATATTAGGCTATGTCTACACTAGAAAAAGTTAGGTCGACTTTGTTAAGTCGACTTAATAAGGTCGACTGTAAGTCGACTTAAAGGCAACCTTATTAAGTCGACTTAACAAAGTGGTTACCCTGAATGGGGACTTAGTAAGTGGACCTAACTGCCCTTAAGTCGACTTAAGGGTTAATCCATGTCCACACTGTGCTTAAATCAACCTAAGGAGTCGACTTAAGGGTTAGGTCGACCTAACCAGCGGTTCTTACTAAGTTGACCTAACCTTTCAATAAGTCGACTTAAGGAATTTCTTAAGTCAACTTAATGAAAGTCCAGTGTGGATGGGAAGTAATTTAGTTTGATATAAGGCTACTTAGGTCAACCTAAATTGCCAGTGTAGACATACCCTTAGAGATGGAAAAGATCGCAGAAGATTATCTAGTCCAACCCTCTGCTCAAAGCAGGACCAGGCCCCACTAAATCATCCCAGCCAGGGCTTTGTCAAGCCAGGCCTTAAAAATCTCCAAGGATGGAGGTTCTACCACCTCCCTAGGTGACCCGTTCCAGGGCTTCATCACTCTCATAGTGAAAATGTTTTTCCAAACAGCCAAACTAGACCTTCCCCACTGCAACTTGAGACCACTGCTCCTTGTTCTGTCATCTGCCACCACTGAGAACAGCCTAGCTCTATCCTCCCTGAAACCCCCCTTTGGGTAGTCATAGACCACTCTCAAATCCTTCCACCCCCCACCCCCCCCGCCACTCCCCTTCTGCAGACAAAACAAGCCAAGATCCTTCATCTCAGGAGTTGACACCCTTTTGTGCACCGGATGCCAAATCTTTCTCCCCTCCCCCAATTCCCCTCTCACATCCTGAGTCCAGCACCATGGCCAGGGTGTTTGGCAGTTGGTGTCAGGGGCGTGTGGGAGAGGATGTGTGTCTGTGGGTCCGTTCCCTACTCTCCCCATCTCAGCCCTGGGGAAGGGGCCGTCCAGACTCCTCTGAGGAGCTGCCACCTGCTGACATCCCCAGAGGCCACCCCTCTCCTGTGTGGGCTTAGTGGTGCCCTGGCCAGAGCTGAAGCAAAGCAGGCAGGGGCTGCATGACTTCTGGCCAGGGCCAGTGGCATGCTAATCTGGCCTTTCAGCCTTCATTCTTCAGCTCCACCCTTATCCTGGGTGCTTCTAGGAAACCGCAGGTACCGTGCACAGGGCCAGGCAGCCTTCCCTGCCTGTTTGTGCGGACTCCTGCCAGGGCACTGCTGGACGCACATGGGAGAGGGGCATGGCAGGAAGGGGGGAACAGCTGCTGGTGCCCGCTACACAGCCCTGCTTGGGGCCAGGAGCAATGTGACTTTGCTGGGCCCAGCTCCTGGCTCATTTGGAAGAGGGGCGGGGCTGGAAGCAGGGAGAGGCCACCGTGTGGCCCTGTTTGGAGCTGGAAGCAGCATGGTGTCCTGCTAAAAAGCAAGCTGGTATGTGCAGCACC
Organism: Pelusios castaneus; assembly: GCA_007922175.1. NCBI lineage: Eukaryota > Metazoa > Chordata > Testudines > Pelomedusidae > Pelusios > Pelusios castaneus. The sequence goes on from ML685821.1 coordinate 8,465,814, forward strand.
ATAGGTTGCAAACCCATACCTTAGCCTCTTCTCATAAGTCATGTGCTCCAGCCCTCTAATCATTTTCATTGCCCTCTGCTGGACTCTCTCCAATCTTTCCTGTAGTGGAGAGGGGGCCCAGAACTGTATGCAGTACTCCAGATGTGGCCTCACCAGTGCCAACTAGAGGGGAATGATCAGTTTCCTTGATCCTCTGGCAATGCTCCTACTAATGCAGTCCAATGTACCATTAGTCTTCTTGGCAACAAGAGCACCCTGCAACTCATATCCGGCTTCTTGTCCACTGTAACACTCAGGTCACCTTCTGCAGAACTGCTGTCTAACTAGTCAATCCCCAGTCTGTAGCAGTGCATGGGATTCTTCTGTCCTAAATGCAGGACACTGCACTTGCCCTTGTTGAACCCCATCAGATTTCTTTTGGCCCAATCCAATTCGTCTAGATCATTCTGTATCCTATCCCTGACCTGCACTCTCCACCTCAGCCAGTTATCTGCTAGAAGGTTCATCACAGATACTAAAGAGAAATAAAATGTCACTGTCACAAATCTTGATGAATGCTCCTTGCTGGTGGCTATGCAATTCTATTTCTAAGTAAGACAAATATTTAAAGTGTAGAGGGGCCAACACAATAACCTTGCAGTGAGTGCTTAGTATCACTACATGCTGGAGGCAGACAGAAAGCTTCTGGATTAAAAGCTTTCGCCTTTATTTTATTTTTTTATATTAGTAGATTTCAAGTAATTCTAAAATAAAATTGAAATCTACTGTTAAGAGGTTAAAAACCTCAATTGTTTTAAAAAGTCAACTCTCCCTTGAAGATTTACAAAATAAACTAAAATTTCCCAGCTCTTTATAAAGTACTTTAGCCAATATTGTTAATCTTGTCATTCATATAAGAGCAGCACTGATACCTCGTGTCATGAGGGGAGCAAGCTCCCTCAATGTCCCGGTAGCACCCAGAAGACTACTGAAGTGGCAGCAGATGCATGGTTGCTGCCTCTGACAAAGTAGTATGTATTTGTGTCTTTTATAAAGCATTAATATGTTTCTGAATTTCTTTGCAGGCTGGGCTTAAATCATGAACTTTCTAAACTTTTCAATGAGCTATGGGATGCAGATGTTAACCGCTTTGTGCCTGGGAAAGATTATACAATTGACTTACAGGTAATTTAGCTACTAAATAGCATGAGGAATGGATGAATCTATATGAAATAGTGGCGTAGGAACACAGCATTGTATGTGGGGAGTGGGGGCACTGTTTATGAGGGGCCCAGTTTACAAATCCATTGCAGTCTGGATACAAGTCACCTGTTAATCTTAGGAGCTAACCAGTATGAACGCTCTTAAAGACCTATGGCTTGTCTTCACTGACGGCAGCAAGTTCGCCACCGTCAGATCAATCGTCTGAATTGACTGATCGGGTCTGTGAAGATCCGCTCAGCCAATCAGGAAGTTGATGCTATAACGCTACCCCTGCAGATGGAGTAGTGCTGAGTTGGAGGGAAGGGGTTCCCCATGGCTCAGCGCATTGAAGATCACTCGGTAAGTAGGCGGCAGGCAATCGGAGAGAGATAGGCAATGTATTTTAAGTACTTTGCATATCACTTTGCTTGCTGCCAAAAATCACATGGGCAGTATAGACCAGAGCCTAGGGTGAACTCCTGATCCTATTGAAGTCAATGGAGTTTTGCCATTGACTTCAACTGGGCCAGTATTTCATTCTTCAAGAGTAGCTAATTTCCTAATGTTTAATCCCATTCATCAAAACGTCGCAAAACACATTTTCCTATGGTTGACTGATGTGATAACATTGATGATTGTATGGCAGATGCAATAAGTAACAAACGGGTTAGCACATTCAATGACAGAATTGCCCTGCATTGTTTCTTGAAGATTTCTCAGGGCAATACAAAGAATCCACACTGTCATCAGTAAATGTTACAGACTTTAGATTTCAGACCAGTTCTCCAGTCTGTTAAAATCATCCTGTCCTCCAAAGTGCTTGTAATCTTCCTAGTTTGGTGTCATCCACAAATTTTATAAGCATACTCTCCACTCCATCATCCAAGTCATTAATAAAAACATTGAATAGTACCAAACCTAAGTTTCTCTCATACCAGCAACATCTCTGGGGCCCTGATCCTGGTCCAATTGACGTCAACGACAAAATTCCAGTGATTTTAATGCTGTAGGATCAAGCAGTCCCTCATAGGGAGTTGCATTAAAAAGCTGCTGAAATCTTCCACCTCAGTATAATGTTGAACTGAGACCGACCTACAAGAAGCAGATCTTGCATGACCTTGCTAAGCATACTCTCATATCCAGAAAAGGGCACAAACTAAGGATGGAAACTATCCTTGAGGTCATTGTTATCCAAGTTGTCTTTCAGTTGAACAACCACTGTCGTCTCAGGTATCCAACCAAAAGAGAAGTGGGTAAAATCTGGACTTCAGTTGACAAACACTCCAGCATCAGGAGGTGAAATCGCTGAACAAGTACAGCAAATCAATCAACCCAGTTGACTTCAGTTGGACTATTTACAGTCTTAAAGTTATTAATGTGATTAAATGCTTTGCTAGGGTGTGGCCTTTGTCCTTACTATTGTTTGTTATTACTAGAATGCTTATTAGTGTTCCTAAAGAAATCCACTGTGCTAATGCTAGGAAATACATAGTATATTTCTCTCTTGAATATTAATTCAGTAGCTAACAATTATTCTTAGTTTGCTAGAAAATATTCTATAGTATACTCCAGGGCTTGACAAAAACCCAGGAGCCAGGTCACCATGGTGACCAGGGTGTGTAGCCTGGCTCCTAGCTCTGCTGAAGACCTGCAGCAGAGGAGTGCCCTTTGGCAACCAAAAATAAAGTTGCTGGCGCCTAGCTGGGAGCCAATTTTGTCAAGCCTAGGTATACTCTGTAAAAGTAATGAAATCTTAGTTATATCAGATCTCACTACAGTGAATCTGAAGCTATCGCTTTACCATAAAGTGGGAAGAAATGGCTGTGTGTTTAATGTATAAGTTATGAGAGCATCGATCCGCAGAGCATGAATTAGTCTAGCAGGGTTCTACTGTATACAGAAAGAAAAAACAGTTAGGACAATGGTTGGTGAAACTACAACCTCTTCAGAGCATTTTTATAATGCAAGGAAGGCAAGAAAACAGATAACTCTCAAATCATCCATTCAGAAGGACAGTGATTCCACAATTCTAATGCAGGCATCAATTTCCCTGAAGTCAGTGAGAGCTGTGTTTGTGCCAGGAGTGCAGCATCTGACCCAAATTGCTCCAAATGTTTGCTTACTATTTAGCCCACACCATGGTATGCTTGGTTATTCAGTATAGCTGTGCCCCAACGATCCATCACTGTTAGCCCCAAGAAAGGCAATAGGACCCTTTCAGACACTTACAATGACAAAAATTAATATTTTTTCTCTTCTCGCTGCTGTGCTTTATTGTATAATGAGCTATATTGTTTTGTAGTATAATACACAGTTTTAATAGCAGTTAATTTTTTTCTGTGCTTTGCTTACTACTAGGAGAGAGCTATTATCCCCTTTGAATACATATTGCATCCTCTATTGTTTTGTTCTGCTGCCTCTCTTAGGGAAAAGCAGGCTTTGTACAGCAGGGCAGGGATGTTGCAAGGGACAGTGCATCTGAACCTCTCTTTCGCTACGTGAATGAAGAGCGTCTGAAGCGCAGAAAAACTTTTGCAGGTGAGATCTTCCTTTCATCTGTTCTGCAGTAATTGTGCATCCCTTCTTCTCACTGTCATTTTGTTAACCCTGGAAATGGAATGATGACTCTGCATTTTTTTTTTTTAAATGTAGACTTAAAATGTAGCATTATGTGTAACTTGGCTGGTCAGCCCGTTAGGAGATGAAGATCACCCTGTGCCATGTCATTTGAAGGGTAATTGCCCCTAGATTTACAATAAGAACTTGGAGTTTACCCGTGGCTTCTATTTCAGAAAGTACATTGCTCTCTAGAGGAAATATATAGGTAAACGAATGTACACATTTTTGGTAAGATTGGCTAGAATTGTGTGTATTTACAAGAGTGAAATAAATCAACAGAACCCACCAACTCTTAATATGTAACTTGTTTACACTTAATACTGCTGTTGCTCAGGTGGTTGGCTATACCAGCATTAAAATATAGTGTCAGCTACAAATTTTACTTTTAACAAAAGTGCCTGAGTAGTATTCTGAAATTTATTACACCAGCGAGGCAATGCCAATAAAACCAATGGACATATATAAAAACAATTTCTCTGTATATACATAGCCATGTAACTCAGAACAGAATTTGACTTTATGCCTATTGACTGGCAGCTCCAGAAACTGCCATTGCAATTTATTATTTATTTCTTGGTACTTCTAGAAACATTAACTAGTGCCTAAACCAAAAACAATTAATTGGTTGTAACATTTCCCATTTTGCAGCTGTTCAGGTTCACACTGTATTTTTTATCTTCTTTCCTGCATGGAGAATGTTTTCCCACAAGCTAATTTTGTCAGAATTAGCGCCCTCTCCAGGATTGGGCTCACTTGGGGAATCAACCATCTTTATATTGTTCAAAAGCACCGCTTACTGCAGTGGTTTGCAAACTTAGAGTCGGGACCCAGTACTGGTTCACAGACCATCAGGTACTGGATCATGGCGCCCTGTGCTGCTGCCACCGAAATGCTGGAACTGCATTGCTCAAAGATGTAATTGTTGGGTCACGGGCATAAATGATTTTTTTCAGCTGGGTGCTCCTGAGAAAAAAAGTTTGAAAACCACTGGTTTACTGGACCTAATACCCTTGATCAAAGCCAGGCCCACCAACAGCAATTCTAGGCCTCAGGGCAGAACAGCCAATACCCCACTCCAAGAGATGGCTGAGATCCAAGTGGGCTTTCACTGGAAATTTTTGCTAATTTATTATGCATCATGCAGCTGAGGAGATGGTATTTGCTTTTCAGCTGCCTAGGTCCCTTGGACTCACAGAGAGATAGCTAATGAACCCAGGGAGCTGTGTGGCAGATACAGCCCCTGAGTACCTGCATAGCATGTACTAAATAAACTTGGCTCAGAGGAGGGGGGGGTGGAAAACATGAATGGCCGGGCTCTTGGGGGAAGGAGGTGTGCAGAGAGAGGCAGCTATGTATCTATCCTCCGATCCGCTCAGTTTCTTTGCTTCTTCAAAGCGTCTGATGAAGTGGGATTTTCTCCATGAAAGCTCATGCGATAAATAAATCTGTTAGTCTTTAAAAGTGCCACTGGACTCTGTTGTCTTTCTACAATAGACTAACACGGCTGCCCCTTTGGAATTTGACTTCTTTGCAATGTCATAGGAATGAATGGAATGTCACAAAAGCACTGTTAGGTATAGCCAGTAAATGCTCTACTAAGCAGAAGACTAGAATCGGTCGTTTTTTGTGACTGTTGCCATCTAGAGGCCAATCTACAAAGGTGATTTTGGCCTACACATTGTTGAACATCTGTAACAGTTGCTCTGCTGAATTGTGTCTTTCTTCGCAGCTTTTGTTTCCCTCTTGGACAACTATGAGACATCCACTGGGGTAGCAGAAGTTGTGACCGCAGAAGAAATGGCTGAAAACAATCGTTTTCTTGATGCTATCTTAGAAACAGAGATAATGAAAGTGAGTACAGCAGCTCTTCATGCTTTATCACTTACCACAGTTAACTGTGTATTAAACTAATTATATTTCCTTGTTTTCAATTCTCCAGCTTACGCATCAATATTTAGTTAAAAAAAATTGGTCCAGACCCAGCCTTAATGATTTCAAGTCTCAGCTTTATAGCATCTGGTTTAAGATGTACACCAGGGAAACAGGAAAGGGGTACGTATGATTAATATGGAGCCTAGAAGAAATCAAATTTAATGGGCTAGAAGAAATAAACCTCATACAGATATAACCACAGAAAATGGAAAAGGTAATTAATTGACCCTACAGGGATGAAAGTGACTTTTAATGTGCCGTTGTTTCTGTAACAGACTGTCCTAGTTTGTCAAAGAATATTTATTTTATTTTTCAAAGACCGAATGATTAGACCAAGCGTTCCCAACATTTTTGGCTTGAGGACCACACCCCAGCTCTCAGCTGTGCATTGGGATTGGGTGGGAAACTGGCAGCTGCAGTCTGGCTTTTGGCCTCCAGGGCATGGTTGGGAAACATTGAGATACACAGTCCTTCTCTGTGCAAACACTTGCATTTGAGGGGCAAAGGAAATTTACAGCTACCTTTCTGTGTACAGTGGAAAAGATAAATATTCTGATCCATTTGTTCTTTACTAGTATTTCTTTAACATCAAATAGCACCTCAGATTTCATGAACGGGTCTTTATTTTTATTTCCACAAAACAAAAATTCAAACCAGGAAATGTTCATGGGTAAATCTCAGCAAGTTACCAGTTGCATTCATTTTCTGGCCTTTTGAATTCAGCAAATTGAAGTTTTCTAAGCTATTTTTTCTTTTTAAACACTGATTTTATTGCAGGCCTGATTCCTGTGGATTTGAACATGTGTTTGTTGGAGAAACAAAACATGGAAGAGAGATTCTGGGTTTGCATAATTGGGTACAATTTTACCTTCAGGAAAAGCATAATCAAATTGACTACAAAGGCTATGTTGCCAGGAGTCAAAAGAGCAGGGTAAGAGAGAGTTGGGATTATCTGTTTGTCTGTTTACAGTTTATAGATAAGGTAAGTAAATCCACTCAAGATGTCTCTGGTAATGAGTCCCCATAGTGCTGCAGGCAGGACCCTTGGGCCAGAGGCCACAGCTTTCCTGCCTTGTTGCTGGGCGGGTAGGCAGGCCTATGGTGGCTCAGCCAGGGCTGCATTTTGGCCAGAGCCCAGCTCTGCCTTAATCCGGCCCTGGGTGTTGTGAGGTTTAATGAACACCTGCAAATTAATCTGCTGAGTGTCAAAAGGTGCGACTTAAAAATAGTTTTAGCTCTGGAGAACCCCTACCCAATCCTTTTGGGTTGTAACACAGTCTGTCGCAGCACGTTGGTACCTCCTGCTGGCTATCTGGGGAATCAGCTCTCAGCCACGGAGCCGCCCCCTCTCTTCAAGGTCCCACTCTTAGCGTGCATCTACACTTACAAATTAAGTTGACTTAAAATACTTCGTGTCTACACTGAGCTTTCCTTAAGTCGCCTTAAGCTGCTCCTTAAGTCAAAATAAGGAAAAGTTAGTTCGAATTAACACCTCATTTTAATTCGAACTGGCACTTAAGTCAACTTTATTAAGTCTACTTAAGACAGTGGAGATGGGGATTAGTGCCTTGGTGGAGCTTATTAAGTCCATTTAAAACATTAAGTTGACTCATCTCTCACGGTGGCCTCTGTAGCCCTGCCACAAGTCCCTGTGGCAATTGGGGGTGCAGAGGGGACCCTGGCCCACTCACTACTCTGTTTCCTGGCCCATGAACCCTATATGCATGGCCGTCTTTCACGGAAGCCTCCTGCACAATTCCTCCATCGATTTCCCTGGGCCACTACACGACAGCCCCAGTACCATTCCATCCTTACATCAGGGCCTTTGACTCTGCGGAGTCCGGGCAGTCTGCCACTCTCTGTCCAGGGTTATGACAGGTCTTCCCCTTCAAGCTGCTGGGTGGCACTGTCCTTGCTTTGCACTTCAGCTCCCTTATATACTGGCCTCCTGGTCCCTGATTGGTTGCCACACAGAGGCTTCCTATTGGCTATGCCTTGTGCAGCCTCTCCAAGGACCCCCTTAACCCTTTCCCGGCCAATGAAGGGTAGGTGGCCTGTCAATCATTTTCTCTGCTCTAGTGCTGTGTGAAATGCCTATACAAAGAGAAGACCTACTGATCAGAGGAAACAGTGAAAATGACTTACACAAACTTCTGTCTAATGCAGAGAGGGTACACACTTTGAAACTAAAGAAAATATTGTCTTGCTCTCAATAATAATGATCTTAGGTGTTCGTTATAAGAGTCATAAGATTAAAAAAATCAAGCAGATAGCAACTGGAAGTTAACAGTGCACCTTAAATAATACAGACAATGGTTATTTGAGAACTGTGAGTGAAGGGAGCTACAGCAGCCCTGTACATCATTTTGTTTTCATAATGGTGCAGTTTTCATTTATGCCTATAGATGTCACCTTTCAACCACAAAGGAGGCCATAAATTAGACATCCATGCAAGGGATACTGTAACAATGTCCGTTCCATGGAGCGGCTCCAGCTCCCAAGCCGGGCCGGACAATCCTCTGGTCCTCTAGTTCACCGTCCCCAGGCTGGGCGCGGCAAAGGCACAGTAGTCAGTAGCCTCGCAGCCCTCCGGCAAGGCAGGGCAAGGCAAACACACAGGAGTTGGTGACCTCTCAGTCCCCAGGCGGGGTGAGGCCAGTGCACAGTAGTCAGTGGCCTCCCAGCCCTCCGGCAGGGCAAGGCAGATGCACAATCGTCAGTAGCCTCTCAGCCCCCAGGCGGGGCGAGGCAAATGCACCGTAGTCTGGTTCAGCTCCAGGTGGAAAATATAGAAACTCGGTAAGTGCGAGGGGAGGGGAAAGGAGAGGGACACAGGCCCACCCAACACCACTGCGTCCCAGCCCCGGGCCCTATCCAGTGACAGAAAAATCTGCCACTGGAGTTAGCAGGGCTCCAGCTGAACCCCGCTGCCCACAGCTCGGCCGTGCCGTAATCCGCTGCCCTTATGCTGCTTCCTCCTTATCCCTGCCCACGTACCTTGTTGTCTGATCCTCGGCCCACAGGTCAGGATACGTCCCCACAGGCAGTCCAGTCAGGCCTTCCGAATCAGCTGGCAGCAGGTCCGGCAACTCCCCCGCTAAGGGTAGCTCCCCAGGTCACAGGGGCCCTCAGGGTCCTCCACTGAGGGCAGCTCTTCCAAATTGCAGGGGGTCATTCTGGGCTGGCTCCTCTCCCCGGTTCTCTGGGGACTCAGTTCCTCTAGGTCCTCCCCTGGGAGATAGTACAGTGGGGGGGGGGTCCTCCCTCCTGGTTGCCCCAGGGTTCGGTTGTTCCGCCTGGAGGGGCATTAGGGTCTTCCCAGGGGGGTTGCTCTTGGGAGTCTCTGGCGGCAGCTCTGTCCACTTCCTAGGAGTTTCCCCATCTGGAGTATAATCCAGGATGTGAAAATATGTCTGTCTGGTCACAGTCAGCATTTGGAGTCTTCAGCTCTTTTGTTTTTGATTACAGCCTGATGAAGAGGATCAAATTCTGAGCCTACAGTTCAGTTGGAAAGGTCTTGTAAAGCCTGTGGGGAGTACCTTTATCGGTGTCAGTCCCGAGTTCGAATTTGCCCTCTATACAATCATTTTTCTACAGTCTCAGGATAAGGTCACCAGGGAGATGGTGCAGATAGAGGAGTATGAACTACAGATAGTTGTGTATCGCCATGGAAAATACATTGGAACAGCGTATCCAGTCCTCCTTAGCAGCAACAATAAAGATTTGTATTGAAAAGGAGCCTGCTAAATTGAGTTTCTTTTTGAGTTCCACTGTAGTTTTGTATAATTTTAAATGTCATGTTGGAATAATTTGATTTTGTTCTATATCAAGATGTTTAACCTAAGATGTGCGTTTTCAAAAAATGTTTAGTGCCTTTAAAATCCTTTCTATTATCATACCCAAGAATGAAAGAAGTTGCACTCAAGTGCCTTCAGAAATCATACAGCTCTACTTTAATTTCCTGATTGGACAATCATTTTTTAAAGCTTGCTCTGTTAAAATAGTAAACAAAAAAAAAAAAAAAAAACCCAACCCTATTTCCAAGTTCTTTAGAAACTTAGAAGCTCATATTGTTTATGGGTCTATTGTTAAAACTGATCAAAACCTATAAATACAAACTAGAATATTCTATAATAAGTGTTTTTGTGGTATTAGTTTTGAATAAAACCATCTGTTATGACAGTGTAAAACAATACTGCATGGCTTTACTTTGTGTTGCCATTCTCAGCTGCAAGAAGGATTTCTGCCAGTGGCAACCTGGACAATTATAACATTAATCCCTCCCCTTCCCAACCAACACAGTCCTTATGATTCTGAATCCAGGAGGACTTCCTGGGATGCAAGTTCGTGCAGAGTTTATCACACGGCATCCAATCACTCTTTTACAGGACAGGGCACATTTTAAAAATATTTATTGGGGGAGATTAGCAAGAAGCTGGAATAATTTGGCTGCCTGCAGTTAGCTGCCTGAGTTCTGAGGAGATAGCAAAATAATTTGCCTCCATCAAGCCCCCAAACTCACAAAACACCCCAAAAACCAGACCAGAGCATGGCAGGGGATGGATGTTCCAAAAACAATCCAAAATCAGTAATATACAGTGAGAGACTTCAGCCAAGAAAATAAAATATACTTCAGTCACTGTGATAGAAATCCAAATTTCAGATGCAACAGAGTATTTTCCTTAGGTAGTAACTACAAGTAAGCTACTGAAAAATCTCTTGGCAGATTGTGAAACTCAAGAAAAGGAAGATAGGGAAAGAAAGAACAAACAGCTCTAGAGACCCTATGGGCAATGGCAGAAGTGAAGCTGAACAAGAGAACTCTTATACCAGAGGAATAACCTAAAGATTAACTAGAAGAGATTTCTTGGGAGGCACCGGGAACGAACAGTTAGTAGTAACTGTGTTAATGTTATAAAGAAAATAGTTTTCTTTAATTAGGGTGATGATAACTCTATGGTAGTTGTGTTCTCTAATAGAGAAGATAAAAAAAACTATAAGAGGGAGATCACAGGGATATGGAGACGAATGGAGAAAATAGAGAGAGGTTGGGGAGGAACCTTTAATTGTTCTGTGTAAATCCTCCCCATGTAACTCAAATGACTGGATGGTGATCTATCCCCAAAGGTGTAGGCTAAGGTCCCATACGTAGAGACTGAACCTCCTTTGGATTGAAAGAGAAACAGTATGTGTTCATGGAAAGAGTACAGGGATTTGGGATTAGCAAAGGGATTTGGGGACTCTTTTACATGCTAATCATGATGATCTTTTGTATGTGGATTTAAAATAAGGTGAATGAAGGAAAGGGGACTAGCCTGATGAGGCAGGGGTGGAATTACTACAGGAAATAGGTTTATAAAGCAGAAACCAAGCCATAGTCAGATACACAGTTAAATGAGACATTGGCCACATTAATGTTTATGCCAGCAAACAGCCATCAAGAATCATCATAATTTCACATTTTCAATAAACTAACTAGTTAATCTCAATGGCTCTTCCTTTCAAAAGGCTAATTAATGACCTAAGAAGGGGAAAAAAAAAAAACATGCCCAGATTATTTTATTTCAAGAAATTTAATTTCAAAAGGGACATATGGGCATGGAAGATAATTGTTTCAGTAGGCTTTTTGCTTATGCTAAAGAAAAGAAAGGAGTGGGGATAATATTTGTTAATCATATACCTTTTCAGATTAAAGATCAACAAGGTAAATCACCTCTATTTATCCTTAATCTTTAAGCTGAAAAAATACATTTTGCACCAGCCCATGGCAGCTTTTGCACTGGGGTCTAAGGAACAATTAATAGATCACAAAAATAAAATTTGAAGGAACACATCAGAAATTAGCATTATATGCAGATGCTATGGTATTTTTATCTAAATTAAATATTTCTTTGAAGTTAGTTTCTAAAGAGAGCAGCTAGATTTAATGTAAATTTTGCCAAATCTGAAATATTTGCTATAAATTTGCCAGAAAAATCTTTGGATACCGATGGTTACACTCTGTAACAGCCTCCTCCATTCCAGCTGGTGTGGACCTCTGGGTTGCTGTGCCCAGTAGGGAGCTATATGACCTCAATATTACTGAAGCTTTATGGACCCCCTGTAATTTTCAGAACCCCCTCTCCCCCCTGGGGGTCCCACATATGAGTTTGGGAACCATTGCTTTATAAGGGTACGTCTACACTAGTACATTAAGTCGACTTAAGCAGGCTTAAGTTGACTTAATTTACTCTGCGTCCACACTGGAGTTTCCTTAAGTCGACTTAAGCTGCGCCTTAAGTCGACTTAAGGAAAACTTAAGTCGACTTTTATAAGACCTAGATTTAAGTCGACTTAAGACTTAAGTCAACTTCTTAAATTGACTTAAGCCAGTGTGGACACCCTAAGTCAACTTACAAGGTAAGTTGACTCGGGGGCAGGGGATAAAGGGAGCCCCTGCTCCCTTCTCCCCAGGAAGCTGCTAGCAGCTTGTCCTGGGGAAAGCCAGTCCCGCGCGGGCCTGGCTCTCCCTGGGACAAGCCGCTAGTGGCTTGTCCCCTTGCCGGGACCTCTGGAGCTCCCAGCCAGAAGGAAGCTGGCGGCTCCCCTCTGCCTGGGACCCCCGCGGGTCCCGGCAAAAAGGGAGCTGTGGCTCCCTTTTCGCTGGGACCTGCGGGGGTCCTGGCCAGAAGGGAGCGCTGGGCTCCCTTTTCACTGGGACCGCGCTCAGGCCGTTTCCCTATCAGCTGGAGGGCCGTGCCGGCAATTGCTACCGGGACCACCCACTTGGCCAGCAGGCCCGCCCATCCCTGCCCACCATAGCGGCCGGTAGCACTGTGAGCTTTGCCATCCTGGCCATGGACCAACAAGCAGCCGTGGCCCTGCAGGCAGATGGGTGTGGGTAAGTTGCTCTCGCTTGCAGTGCTGGCCCCGCGGGGGCAGTGGCTGTGGCTTGACATGGAAGGGCTCGGGCTGCCTTTCCCCTTACATCCTCCTCCCAACACTCCAATTACTAGGCATATGACTGGAAGCAGGATAGTCTGGCCTATCCTGGAGCCTCAGGAGCCTGGCCAGAAAGTACTTCCTGTGGGGAAGTATGTTATTTTTTATTTGGGAAGAATAGCTACAGTCAAAAATGAAAATTTTACAAAGATCGTTTTCTGCTGTCAAAATCTTTCTGTGGGCATCCCAAATAAAACCCTAGCAGGAATCAGAGGATGTTATAAGAATTTATATGGAATAAGAAACACCTAAAGTGGTACAGATATTAAACAGGCTGAACTAACTGTTCCAAATATTCTGTGGAACCACGAAGCCAGCTAAAAGCCGTAGTGGATTGGGGGAGGGGCTAACACAGCCAAACAATGGTGTTTTATTAAACAAGAAAATTGTAGCAGTGCAAACTTTGCTAGGCGACCATAGATTAATTTTTTTTTAAAAACCCCACACTATTCAGAAAAACATACAAATCTTTTAGCAAAGAGTACTTTATGGGTCTGGGATAGAACTAGCAGTAAGTCCTTTTCTTTCACCAATTTAAACCAGATCCTCACCCAAATCATGAGCCAGAAAGCATTAAAGTTTGGAAGAGCCATGAAATACCTACAGTTTGCCAGCTGTTCAGTAAAGGAATGTTTCTAACTAACTTAGAGATCAAAACTAACTTTAATTGGCTCACTATCCCATGGTACCAGTTCCTTACGTTTCTTAATTTTCTAAAAAAAAAAACCCGTTTATATAGAAATCTAACTTTAATAGAAGTACTGGTGTTTGGTCAATTAGGAAACAAAACAAAACAATTTATATCAATCTTTGCATGTAACTTTCCCAAGAAAAAAGTAGCCATATATGAGAAGCTGGGAAAAAGGATCAGGATATACAAATTACCCCAGAGAGATGGGTTTTGATCCTGAAAAGAGGACTAGCAACCTCACTCTGTAGCACACTAAAAGATTTTTTTTAAAGATACTGTTTCAATGGTACCTTACGATAGGCAGAGTTAAAAAAAAAAAAATAGATCGAATGCAAATAGGTTTTGGAGAAATAGTTGTGAGGGAGGAGATTTTATGTGTCTGTGGTGGATAAGACGAGTCATTAGAGAGCATTGAGTTCAATCCATAACCAAATGTCACACATAGTTGGATATTTACTACTAAAATGATTTTTTGGTACTCCTCCAGGGGCTTCTGAGTGGAAATGATCATGGAAGAGGACATGAAGAAATAATCTCATCCGCTCATCTTCTAATAGCATCTCACTGGAAAAAGAAAAGTAGCTCATTAGTAAAGAAATGATTTTAAAAAATCTGGGAGGTTGTGATTATGGAAAAATTAATACACCAATAATACCCACTAAATAGACAGAAGACAAATAAACAGTTGGTTGCCTTTTATTTAATATTCAGAACAGTCTCCTGCAAAAGAGCCAGCACACCTGGTCAAGTCTTTTGAATATTGACATTTAATGGACATGCCTGGTCTTTATAATATTTGTAATCAGAGATTTCACTCTAGTTAACAAAATCATTAGAAGTGACATGTCGTAGCTGTTGCTCACACTGTAATGTAACAACTTGTTAAACAGAAAGCGCTAATAACTATCTTCCCATATAAAGTCTTTTTAGATGTCTGCTATTGTAATGATGTTTCTGATATTTACATAACAAGGATTTGTAAATCTGTTAATACTTCCTTATCAAATAAATAGTATTTTTAAATGATTCTTGGGTCAATCTTTGAACAAGAGATTTACCTTACCCGACATGCAAAATTGAGATGGGCTGAGGTACAAAACTCCCACTGATTAGTGGGGTCAGAACTTTATCTGTCACCCCAAAATCAGCATCTTCATCAGCATAGTGCTCTCCCTCTCCCCGGGGGTTATTAGCTCTGTACTCAGTCAGACGGATGCACGTTTGATCTTGAATGCCCAAAAAAAAAAAAAAAATGCTTCCACATATTTGTTTCCCATGCTATTGAAAGCTGAGCACCACTCTTTCAGAAAAATGAAGCTAACCGGAATATGCCTGCCCTATAAAGGCATGGTGCTGCTGAGGCCCACTTTCGTTTCCTCTTCAAAAATCCACTCATTCTACCTATTCAAAATATTCCCCTTCTGGGATAAGGAAGTTTAGTTTTTAAAGTCTTGCACAAAGCCTTTCAAAATTGAACTCAAATTTACCAAATTTTCATTCTAGTTTCAGCATGGCCTAGCCCCGCTTCACTCAGGATCTGTTGTCTCTTTAAAGTTTCTCTCTTTCAAACACTCTTCTCCTCCAGTCCCAACCTGGGCACAGCCTTGAGAATCTGTATTCCCACTGTCCTAGGCTATGTTTACACTAGAAAAGTTAAGTCGACCTTATTAAGTTGATTTAACAAAGTCAACTTAACTTTTCTAGTGGAGACATAGCCCCTTGTTGACCTTATTAAGTCGACTTAACGCTTGAAGTCGACTTAATAAGGTCAACTTAGGTGCTGATCCCCATCCACACTGGCTTTAAGTCGACTTAAGGAGTCGATTTAAGGCTTAAGTCAACCTAAAACTAGGTGTTATTAAGTCGACCTAAGCTTCCCTTACATCGACTTAAGGAGATGCTTAAGTCGACTTAATAAAAGCCCAGTGTGGACGCAGCTTTGTTTAGCTCGACTTAAGCCTCCTTAACTCGACCTAAGTTGCCAGTGTAGACACACCCCTAGTACCTGAAGTTGCAGCTGTCTCCAAATGCCTCCTTGATATCTTTTCTGGGATGACGCAGGGCCTTGTGGGAGCATTCTTGCGCCTGAAGTGTTTGACAGCATCTACCAACAACAATGCACATGGACATTGGCTAGTTATATACTTGACAGAGCACAACCATTGAGGAGCTCTTGACTAGTATACTCATTACCCAGATAAAACAAACAAGGAGTCTAGTAGCACTTTTAAAGACTAACAGATTTATTTATCGTGAAAGCTCATGCGATAAATAAATCTGTTAATCTTTAAAAGTGCCACTAGACTCCTTGTTTGTTTTGCTGAACTAGACTAACATGGCTATTGATTTGGAGCTACCCAGACAGTGTTTTGTTCCAAAGTTGTATCATGAGCTCTTCAATCAAAACTGCCAGCAATATCATGCTAAATAATACCAAGATGGAAATGTTGCCTGTGGGGATCACTGGGTAGTTTGCTTAAGAGGTTATCTTTTGAACCCTTCTTAACAGTCAACTCTAACCATTCAGCACAAAACTGACAAGATCATGCAGCATTTTAAAAACATAAGAAAAAGAGGATCTTATTTGTCCAGACCCAGCCTAAACATATTTCATCATCTGTTTCCTGCAGTGAAGTTCCTAAGCATGTTTCTCAATAACTACATACTGTACCTCACCATCACATAAAGCTAATTGTTGGCTAGTTTTTTGAGGGGATCAAAATAATCGCACTTAAATTGCAAAAAATCATACATGGATAGAAAAGTTTATTTAAAGCAAAGCAATTTTAAGCCAAGAAAGCCTGTTAAAGAATTGCTTTTTATGGAAAAACATTTCTAAAAAATTTACTTTCTGAGTTTTCACTGCAATAAGATAGGAAAAAAAAAAGCAGGTTTTTTTTCATTGCAATATGGTGAAATTTAACAAATTATATGTTCATTAAATCTAAAATATTTTATAATTATTCTGGTGGCAAATTTTTCCTTTATTTGACACCTTACATCAGATGTTTCTACGAAAGTTTCAATTGAAGTCTTTATTCTTTCTTTTTACATTGACCATTTCTGTGAAAGTCTTGATTTAATTAACAATCATATGTCACTTGTTTCAGGGTAACTCCTGAGTCAAGTGTCTTTGATGGGTAGCATAGCTGTAAAATAGATTTGAAAGAGAAAAAACAATGAGAATCCTGTGGCACCTTAAAGACTAACACATTTCTTCGGGCATAAGCTTTTGTGGGCTCCAACCCACTTTGAAGTGAGTTGGAGCCCACAAAATCTTATACCTGAAGAGATTTGTTAGTCTTTAAGGCGCCGCAGGACTCTCGTTGTTTTTTCTATACATAGACTAACATGGCTACCGCTCTGGGTATTCGAAAGAGTTAAATCAGTTCATGCCAAGTGAGGATTCTATTATTCAAAAAATAAATAGCTGTTTGCACTTTATTGTTTTCTTTGCACTTGCATTTTAAACATGTTTCAAAAATGTTTGTGTTCTGTCTCTTTTCACTCCTATTGTATAATGTGATGTCTTACAAGAAAGCTTGAAATGTCATCCTTACACCTTTGTATCTCTCTTTAATGTCACTCTGGTAATCTTACGTGAAATACAAAACCATCCTCTATTTATAGTCACATACAAAAAGTTTAAAAAGTAGCCTCTGTTTACATCCAGCTCAGTTGCCTCTGCTCTCAATCCTGGGATCAGATTGATTACAAAAATACAAATAAAAGAAATCTGTAATTGTTTCAACATTCTCAAACGATTTTCATTTGGTTCAGCTTTTCATTTAGAAATTTCCTGCAGTTTGAATTTTCTTTTAAAAAGTATAGTCAACAAGTCCTAGAATTTAAGGTCTGAAGAGATCTCCAGTTCATTTAGGCTAGCCTGCATATCACAGGTTACCAACACCTGTAGACTAAACCCAACAACCAAAATTACATCAAGGTTTTACAGCCATGGAAGACTACACTTTTAAGTGCCAAAGGTACAGAATAGGAGAAACTGTGGTGCTCGAGGCTCCCTGAAGTGGCAGGGAAATGGTTAAGAGATATATCTGGATAACCCTGTTAAACAACCCATAATCTACCATGCAGGAGAAGGCAGAAGGTCAAAAAAAAATTGGTTTTGGTCCAACAAAATTTTGCATTTCACTGGAAGCAATTATTTTTTTAGTTTCGGTTTATTTATTTTTTAAAAAATATTTGTTTAAAATCAGCTCAAAACAATTTTTTAAAAATTGTCCCATTCAGCCACTGAATCCATTCATCAAGCTCTGCCCCAAAATCATATGCTTTTAGCAGAGTTAATACTCTCTTCAAACCTGGCACAGTTCCTGTTCATTTTGTTTTTCTGTCATCAACTGTTTTCTCTACTGCAGTTTCCTTCTCTCAAAAACAGACCCAGGTCTGCAGGGATCAGTACTCGTCTCGGCATAGTCTCAATCTGAGCATGCAGATACGAGAAATATGTTCTGTTTGTAGGTTTGTGAGCTGTTACACATTCTTGCCTTTTTCTCTCTCTCTGCGTTGCTCATTCTGCATTCTTTCTCCCTCCTGGATCATCACGGGTAAAATCTAAATCTCTTCATTACACTGTGTTCAGTACATTTCGCCAAGGCAAAAACCACACTCTGTAAAAACAAACCTATGAATCATCCCATGTCATTACATCAGTTTTGTTTCACTGTTCGATCCATCTTTGTTCTGAGAAAGGCCATCATCTCTTTTTTATTCTTATTTGTTTATGTTTGGCAGTGTACTGTAATGTCAGTTTTGATAGTAATTCCATACAATGCACTGATGCTGATACCCTGTCTGGGAAACCATGCCAGGATAGTGCCAACAAAGAAGCCAGGATTGGGGGAAAAAACCTACCAGTCTTTGACACCAGAAGAAAAGGTCACCAACTGTGGGGCAGAGACTCCAATGCAAGATGAAAGAATCATGATTTTGAAAGCGACACAGCAGAAGCACTGGACTGAAGAAAGCCCATTACATCCTCCAGAAGAGTTATGGACAAACTGAGGTATATGACAATACAAAGAAGATTGGCCAGACTTGCAAGGACAGAAGCGAACATGGGCCGTTACAATCAACTGATGAACCTGAG
>ML685821.1:8484338-8514493 GCA_007922175.1 Pelusios castaneus
CAACCAACTAATGCAACTGAGTGTATCCTGAAGCTTACCCAATGGGTCCAAAATCATTACTACTGGCCTGGATAGTACAGGTCTGTTGAGAATGGGATAAAGGCTGCTATTCAGGTGCAGCATGAGGCAGCTCATACTGGGTGCACTACACTTAGAAATTAAGTTGACTTCAGCTTGCTTAAATTGACTTAATTTAATCCGCGTCTACGCTACACTTTCCTTAAGTTGACTTAAGCAAGCTGCTGAAGTTGACTTAAGGAAAATAAAGTCAACTTAATAAAGATTGTCGACTTTATTAAACCTCATTTTAATTCGACTTTAGGCTTAAGTCGAGTTTCTAAAGTCGACTTAAATCAGTGTAGACCTGGAGTAGCCCTAAATCGACTCTAAGTCGACTTAGGGCTCTCCAGGACTCCTCCACTGCCCTCCCTGCCAGGGGGGTGGCACAGAAAGAGCCTGGGATGCCCCCCTGCCCTGCCCCTATGCCCTGTCAGGGTCTCTGTCCCCCTTTGCCTCATTGTACCCAGGTACAATGGGGCAAAGGCTGAGCCCCCTGGCACTGGGCAAGGAATGCCCCCCTGCCACTGTGGACCTGCCCAATGTCCCCCTAGCCTCTACAAGTCGACCTAGACGTCCAGTGTGGACGCTCTAGGTTGACTTTGTAAGTTCCCTCCTAAGTCGAATTTAAACTGAAGTGTGGACATGCTAAATTAATTTAACTAAGTCGACTTTTTTAAGTCGACTTAAATTAACAAGTGTAGACATAGCCACTGTAACTAGAACTAAAGTTGCCACCCAGAAGCATGACTCTCTAAAGGCACTCGGGTCATCCTCCCATAGCAGACTACTCCTTCCAGTGAGATGGGGCTCATCCACGCCTGACCAAGAAGCACCAATGGTTGCTAAGGTATTTGTTGAGTGGCTTGTACTGCAGACCTTGCTCCTTGCTACTGTCCAAGGGAGAAACTTTGGGTCATGGTTGCACCAAGAGGTGTGTGACCTGCTCAAGATAAATAAGATCCACACCTTATCACCCACAGCCTGGCACATGATCTAAACAATATGTTGGCAGCTGCAATGTCATCCTTGCCTTCCAAATCCTGGTGGTTCTCCAGCAGGAAGGATGAGTAGAGGAAAGGTACTCTCACTGATAGAGCAGTAGACCCACACTCCACCAGGTGGCCTGGTACCGAAGTTGGCGAGAGTTTCCACTGCTAGAACTCTTGACCCAGTTGACCTGGGCAGAGGAGGCTTCTGAGTAGAAGGCCTCACAGGCCTCCAGCCATGCCAGGGTCCTAACCATGATGAGTACATCATCAGCATACATTGACAACACTATCCACAGTTCTGGCTCACAGAGCACCAACGCTGTCAACTTCCAGAAGACGAGAGGGAGTAAGAGTCAACAGCCAGAGCATAAAACTGGCCTGACAGCAGACAGCATTGACACAACCCTCACTAGAAGCTGACATGTTCTGTCAGGGTCCAGATGAGCTTGGCCAAGCACTCCATGGATACATACAGCACCTGTAGAAAAAACACAAAATAGGGCCCAAAGCCAAATGCCTGCAGGGTGCCCAGGAGATACACATGGTCCATTCTGTTGAACACTTTCTCCCGATCCAGGAGCAGGAGGGCAAATGACAGACCATCTCTACATTTGAACTCAAGGAGACTCTGGACCAAATAAAAGTTGTCAAAAATGGTATGGCCCAGAACAGTGTCGGTTTGGTTGGGATGGACCTCATCCACCAGCATGGGCCGTAGCCACAGCAAGATGGCCTTCACTATGATTTTATAGTCTGTGCTGAGGAGCAAGACAGGATTCCAGGTCCAAAGGACATGGGAGGGTGGGGGGGTCCCCTTTCTTTGGCAGCAAAGCTAACACACCTTGTCTGCTCAAAAAGGGGTGTTCCAAACTCTCTAAGGACTTGGCCCAGATGATGGCAAGGTCAGCATTCAGGACAGCCCAGAATACCTAGTCGAATTTCACAGTCAGCCTGTCCATGCCCAGAGATTTATCAGTACACATGAGACGGAGGGCTTCCGAGAACTCAGCCAGAGTGAGTTAGGACAGATAGTGTTAGGAGAGTTAATAAAGTGGCAGGGAACGTGGTGTTTTCAATATGCTAAGGACACCCAACCCTATGTCCCTGTCTTGTCCAATTCAGATAAAATAGTTCAGCTCCTCAGTGAGTGTCTAAATGAGATTGAAGGAGAGCATGCTGGGTGAAACTCAACCCAGATAAGACTGAGGTGTTGATGGTGTATTGATGAAAGCACTGAAAGAGACGGCAGAGGGAGTGCAGCCATTCAGCTGCTGCTAGATGTTTAAGTCACAGCAGTAACCTAAGCAGCTTTTTAACCATCTGTGTCTGGTTATGAAGTTACAGCCCTTTCCTTTCAAAAGTGGCACTTGCATAGTTAGTGATGCCTTTGTTCCCTCACGATAGTTACGTCAGTTAGAGATGGAAGCTGATCTCCGACTGATATAATGCAGAATGCAGCAGCTCGCTTATTGATTGGACTATTTCATTAAGAGTACATGAAATCAGGGCTCCCAGGGTCTGCACTAGCTGTGTGTTCCGCTGATTGCGGAGATTAAGTTTTGGTCATGGCCTCTAAAGCCCTGAGACCTGCCTATTTAATAGAGTGCCTCTCTGTCCAAGCCTTATTGCCCCAGCTGTGGCCAGTAATTGCCCTCCAGTTGGCCCTGCCCTTATTATAAAAGAGGGCACTAATAGCAAGATATGTCAGGGAGGGAATCTGGAATTTGCTTCCTTCTTGGGCTGAAATAGCCACAACTTAATGACCTCTTCGGCCTTCTGTAAAGGACACTTATTTGGCAGGGTTTTTGCGGAATATTAAGGAGATGTTCCTGGAGGACAGTCTGTGGGGAGAGTGGAGCTGATTTTTTTTAAAAAATTCAAATTTTTTTGTTTTGTTTTGCTGTTTTGATTATTGATGAAGTTAATTTGTTGTTTGTATATAACTAGTCTTTGCTGCTGAGTCATCATTTGTGACTGTAACCTTCATTAATTGGTAGGGCCCCACAACTTTTAATATGAGAGTTTTAAAAGATACAAGTTGCCAGTGCAGTCCTCAGAACCATCAGGCTTTGGCCCCTTTGATCTAACACAGGGGCCAGCAACCCAATAGGTAAGAAGAGCCATTTAAAAAAATTTCTTCAATGACCAAGTATTTTAAGAGCTGCAATGGATGTAGCCTTCTTCGAGGCAGGGCTGGGCTGGCCGCAGGGCCACCAGTGGGGTTATAGGTGGAGCTGGACTGGTGAGGGGGGAAAGCCCAGCTGGTGTGGGGGGACGGAGCCTCAAGGGGGCAGCCAAAAAGCTGCACGAGACTGCAGAGCTGCAGGTTCCAGCCTACTGATCTAAGAGGACCAAATAACTCCCCCTACCTGCTTTAGCTCTATAGAAAGAAGCTAAAATAAAGGTATGGATCTGAAGTCACGCCATACATATTGCATAGCATGAAAACCAGATCTACTCCAGTCTGTGTAGTTAAGTTCTAGGGCACAGAACCATTCAAACACCAATTTCAGCATTAAAAAATTTTGTTCGTGATTTTCTTGCTGTATGTTTCCAGCACTGGCTCTATTACTTTACAACTTCAAAACCTTTAATATTAGGTGGAATATCAGAGGAAGACATAATTTCCAGCAGCACCTGCCAACTTTAGACACCTCAAAAGCAATAGCAATACATACAGAATTCTAGCTTTCTCTGTAACTGTGCATGATTTAATCAGTGATGGGCAAACTTTTCTTGCTAAATCTATACTCACTTCAGTATCATGGGTTCAAAAGCTCAGTTCTGACTGAAATCAGACCAGGGCCAATCTAAACTGCAGGCAAAATTGGTGGTAGTCGACGGTAGTTACAAAAGCTCTGTAGGTTAGCTTGCATAACTCCCGTTGACTTTGTAACTCCCCTGTAGTGCGCCTTCATGGTGCTGCGCCGAAAGGAAACGCATTCCCGTTGATGTAGTGCTACGTTGCTAAAGTCCTAAATCCTCTTCGTGTCACTCTACCAGTACAACCAGGATTTAAGGCTGCCCTAATGGGGCAGTGGGGAATTCTCTTATTACAGGGGAACCTGCTGATAATATAACAACAACTACATGCAACCTGACGTATGTAAGGAGGACAGGCTGGCATGCACTGGAGAGTTGCTGGAACATGCTGTGTTTCAGCAATCTTGGGGCAGCAGAAGAGTCCCTAAAGGGCTGTTTCATGTAATAGAATTAAAATGGCTCAGTGGTTATTCTAAGTTGTGCCAGAGACATGTTCAACCCCAGGATCAGAGGAAATGGTCCAATTACTTAGAGCCAAGTTTAATGAATGTACCTGAGGCTAGAGCCCCCAGCATAACTATGTGCATGGCACCAGTATGTACCAGACCAGCTTCGGGGGTTATTTTAGCACTTATATGTGTTATGAGTTTCAGTGTTCAAATAGCAGGAAGTGGCTCTAGATCCATTTGTTTCTTGTGGATACTTATAGATTCTCTTATAGATTCTTCTAGATAGCTTACTGAATGGACAGCAATCAATTTATTAAATTGCTCTGTTGGGATTTAAAGACAGTGAACAAGGTTGTTTTGAATAACATGTGCCTTAATTAGATGCAGTGTCATTGACCCCAAATTAAACAAGGAGTCCTGTGGTACTTTTTAAAGACTAACAAATTAGAAGTGCTACTGGACTCTTTGTTTATTTTTCTGAACTTGACGAACATGGCTTCCCCTTTGGAAATTGACCCCAAATTGTGACTGGTATTAACAGAGGACTTGTTTACACTCTTGGTAGTTAGGCGAACGGATGCTCGTTAGGTCTCTTTCCCTCCCCATCCAATGGACCTGCTTAGTACTTAACTTAGCATAACAATATTTTCCATCAATTCATACAACTTGAGGCTTATCCTATTTTCTTATTTTTATATTCATGTTGAGTGATCACCAATCAAATAGAAATTTCTTGAGTTTACCAAAGGTGCATTTTTCCCCATTCATCATTCAGGCTTACTAGGACTGAGGTAAAAATGCTGCTTAATGACTCTCAACACTGGACTGTTTCCATCTCTAAGAGGCATGCAGATCTAATTAATAAACCATAAGGCATCTAGTCTGACCTGCTGCATAGAACTTCACCCAGCACTTTCTGCATTACACCCAAACTCCTGTTTCAGTGCTAGCATAGTTTTTGGAAAGATATCCAGTCTTGATGTAAAGAATCCTGTATCCCTCAAGGTAAATTGTTCCAGTATAAAAAATGACATCTTATTTCTAGTCTTGTTTAATCTAAAGCCTTAATTTTTAAGGCCACAAGATAGTATTATGTCATCTAGTTAGACGTCCAGTTTAACACAGGCCACAGAGCTTCATCCAGTTACTCCATCCTAAGCACAGTAACTTTTCTGAAAATGTTTCTCATTAACTAAAGCATATCTAGCTTCAGATTCTAACCAGTAATCATTGCATCTCATTATTCCTTTTTCTGCTAGATTAAAGCACCATCTACTATTAGAAATGTCTTCTCCATGTTAGTATTTGGGGACTGTGATTAAGTCACATTTTAATCTCTTTTGACCAAGTAGATTGATTTTTATGAAGTCTCTCATTATAAGGTATACTTCTAGACCGCAAATTATTCTTGTAGCTCTTTTCTGAACACTTTCCAATTTTTCAATACCTTATTTGCAGTGCAGACACCATAACTGAACACACTATTCCAGTAATAGTTTCACTAATGCCATATACATACGAATTACCTCTTCTCTATCCTTACTTGTTATTCTTCTCCTTGTACATCATATTGGTCCTCTCAGCTACACCATCTCCTTGGGAGCTCATTATAACTTTTCTTATATTCTCAC
Organism: Pelusios castaneus; assembly: GCA_007922175.1. Classification (NCBI taxonomy): domain Eukaryota; kingdom Metazoa; phylum Chordata; order Testudines; family Pelomedusidae; genus Pelusios; species Pelusios castaneus. The sequence continues at coordinate 8,490,231 of ML685821.1, forward strand.
AGAGCATTCTAGTAACAAGCAACTCCCTGGGGAAATCAGTTAAACCTATCATGGCCACTTTACTACAATCTTGATGCTTTTCTCTGTGTACAGAGTATGCTAAGCTTCATTTTACATTTACAGGGTGTGAAAAAAATTCTTACTTTATATGAGGACTATGGCAGGCTTCAAGTCCACATTCTGTATGGAGCCAGTTCTAATATGGTTCTTGCCCATGTAGCATGACAGGTTTCATTGTGCAGCTAGAAAATATTGTTCGTTTGCATTTCCATCTTCATGCTGTAATCTTCCTATGTTTATTTCTGCACTCATGTAAGAAATACTCTGTCTATGGGCCTTTCCTTGCTGTTCTATGAATTGTGTGATTGGGTGCCTTTGGGTGTGTTTGACTCAAGGTCAACTTTGCAGCATGGCAAGTTTGGGATTTTACATTAAATAAGAATAAGCCTCCTGTTTTGTCTTCATTCATATCTGGAACAGGTCTGCTCTACAAGTCAAAGTCCACCACGGGATTTTGATTTATACAGATTTCTACTTTCTGAGGGGAGATTTCTACTTTGTGAAGGTTCCTCATAGCCCTTATTGTCCTCATCTGTTTAGAGCTTACCTTTCATAAAAATATTTTCCATCAATCCACACCCCTATTCATGGGGCTGGCAGTGGATATCCTTCTTTTGGACCCACGTTGCAGAGTGTGTTTCATGGAGCATGATTTTCTCCAGTCATACCTTCTAGCTCTCCTACTAAACATTCTACCTAGAGTGGCACAGGTCTGGTTAGCTGACAAACCAGAATTGCCTCCTGCTTGTGGGGAACCAGTACAGGCTTTTGCTGCTATGAACTGCACACAAAACATTACTTGATCTGGAATCTGCAACAAGCACCCTCATTGAATGGTGGACTCCTGATTATTGAACCTTTGTACACAATACAGATTTGCTGTTTGGAACATATTCATGCTAAAAACTATGAGTGCTCCTAACCTCTTGTGAAGTGAATTGAACCAATGCAACATTTCCATGGATGGACTGTGCAAGATCCATTGGAGCAGCACTGGTGAGACGGACGCAGTATTCAAATGATAGATGAAACCACAAAGCAATAGAACGTATTCTCAGATCCAGTCAGTGAAGAAACTGTATTAACACAGTTGGGTGTTCGGGGGCTGAAGTTGACAATACTGATCACAGGTTGCTCACGTCTACAGTGAAACTGAAGTTGAAGACAACCACAACCAAACTTTCCATTAGTCATTGCAACTTACAGAAATGGATGTTGTCGTCAGAATGAAATACCAGGCTGAAATCCACAACCAATCTGAATCTCTAGCCCTTACTGCTGAAAATTTCGAGCATGAGCAAAGCATCTGGACTGTTTCCCATCTTCTATAATGAACACCACCAGCAAAATGCTGGGGGAAAGGTGCCCTAGCATTAACCATCAATAGATCAGGCAACAGACCTTGGCCATCATAGCAAAATGATGCATTGCTGGCTTAAACAGGAACCTTCCAGAACACTGATAACTCTATGATTTACATAACACAGCTTTAAAGAAGGATTATGAGGTGTTTGGGGCAAGAAGTCTCAATTAAATGAAGCTGTATTATACAGAAATAACCATGCTTAGTATCCAGACATATCTATGGCCACTGTATATAAAGAACTGTGCACCTTAAAAGCCAGTCCAAGAATAAATCCTTGCTCATCAAAGAAAGATACAACAACATACTGTTTAGTAACACTAAATACCAAAGAAGAATGTCTGAGTAGATGGAAAGAACACTTTTGGGAGCTTTTTAGCTGCCCCAGCAGCACTACAGATCCTCAGCTCAAGGAGAATGTGACATGTCCACTGACTGTCCCTCCACATAATGTAGAGGGTGTCACCCTGGAGAACATTCAAAGAGCAGCCCATAATCTCAAGAATGACCATGCTGACAGTATTTACGGTGTAGCTGCTGAGCTGATTCCATCTCGTCATGGCTGACCCATATTATTACCAAAGAGTGGATTCATGAGAAAGAACCCAATAATTGGCACCCCGAACTTATTCTCCCATTTTGGAAAGAGAGCGGGAAAGGTGATGATCTGTGCTTTCTAGTCACTGCAGCATCACTGTTCTTTCCATTCCAAGCAAACTGTTCCACTGGTTCTTCCTGAGCATGTCAAATCTGCCATAAAGAGACTACACAATCTAGAGCAAGCTGGCCTTATAGCTGGCCAGTCAACCCTGGAGCAGATTTTTACCATTAGATGAACTGTTGAAAAAGTCCAAGAGTTTTGGCATAGGAAGGATGAGATATATAGATATAGCAATTTTTATCATTTAAAAACTACCTTTGATTCTGTTGATGCTCACTCCATTTGGTTCTGCCTGCAAATTGCTGGTGTAACTGGCAAGACCGGTGTCTCGCAAAAAGGTATCATCAACATGAAAGATGTGTTCATGTAGGTACTAGAATGTCCAACTAGTTTGAGTAGAACAGTGGCATACATCAAGGAGGCATGGGTTCAACACCATTAGTGACCAGTGTGGAATGTGCAGATAGCACGGCTGTATTCACATGCTCAGAAACTAATTTCATGAATGACCTGAATATGTTTACAGAAGAAGCAAGTAAGCTTGATCTTCAAGTCAATTGAAAGAAGACCAAGCTGATGAACAACCTCTAGTCCTACCCATTGTAACCGATGAACAAGAAGTTGAACTCATCAGCTCATTTGCGTATTTTGGCTCCATTGTCAGCAAGGCAGGAGGTTACCTTGCTGACATGAAGCATCAAATTGGCAAGACCCTATATGGGTGCTATGCACACTTCTCAGCAGGTTCTGTGGAGTTCACATCACATATGAATTCATATGCATATACATGTCTATTAAAACCTGGGCCAGCAGAGCGATGCAGATATGCCAGCTGGATGTTTTTGACATGAAACAACAACATATTAAAGGCACATAGTGATTTCCATCATGTTATGAATGTTAGGCATTGGTCCAACTAGTGTTCAGCGTCTACTCAGCTGGATGACAATCTCTTCATAGGTGGCCCTGCATGTACAAGATGGATGTTGTGGCTTCTGACCTCACCAGTCTAAGCTTTAATATAGAGCAGGCTTTAACATCGGCAGGAAACTGGGCGTTCTAGAAAAAGGTGATCCAAAGTGTTCATTCTATGCTTTACTACTAGAAAAATGAATGAACAAATGAATGAATGGCCCTCTTAGTGCTTTTTCCTGTTTTCATATTTATGTTTTCATATTCATAGACCACCAATACAATAGAACTTTTTTGAGGAGTTTCCATTCACTATTCAGGGAGGGTTACTAAGGCTGAGATAAAAATGCTAATAGAGTCGTGGTACTGGTCTGTTTCCATCTCTGAGAGCCATATAAAATTAATTCGTAGATATTAAGGCCAGAAGGCATTGTAGAAGGGTACAACTTGCTCGGGAAGGACAAGGCAGGGAAAAAAGGGGGAGATGTTGCCTTGCATATCAAAGATGCATACACTTGCATTGAACTTGAGATAGAAGTGGGAGGCAGACCTATTGAAAGTCAGGAGGGAAGACTAAAAGGGGTTGAAAATAATGGTGATGTCATGGTGGAGGTCTGTTATAGCCAACCTAATCTGGGTGATTTAAAAAAAAAAAAAAAAAAAAAAAAACAACTAACAGAAATTATTCAAAGCATGGGACTTCGTGGTGATGGGGGACTTCAACTACACAGGCATCTGTTGGAAAGATAATACAGCAGGACACAGATTATCCAACACATTCTTGGAATGGACTGGCGGTAACTTTTTATTACAGAAGATGGAGGAAATGACTGGGGAGAGGCTATTCTGGATTTGATTCTGATAAACAGGGAGGCATGAGCTGAGAATCCAAAGATAGAAAACAGCTTGAGTGAGAGCAATCATAAAATGATAGAGTTCACAATTCTAAGGAATGGTAGGAGGGAAAATGGCCGAAGAAAGGTAATGGATTTCAAGATGACAGAATGTAGCAATCTCAGAGAATTGATATGCAAGATGTACATCCATGGGAAGTAAGCCTAAGGGCAAAAAGAGTTGAGTTGGTGGTTATTTAAAGGACATAAGAGAAAATTATCCCAGTGCATAGGAAAGATAGGAAGTGTGGTAAGGGACCAACCTGTCTTAACCAGGAGATCCTTAACGACCAGCAATTTAAGAAACAGGGTAGGTCTGTTACTCTATCAGGAGGTAAAGACAATAGCAGAAAATGCAGCAAAGGCTGAAGTGTTAAATACCATTTATTTCAGTTTTCACCCAAAAGGTTAGCAGTGATCAGATGACTAACATAGTTCACATCAGTGTAAAGGTGGCAGGATCTGAAGCTAAAATAGGAAGAGAGAAGTTAGATGTCTTCACATTGGAAGGGCTTGACTAAATACATCCTTGAATACTTAACTAAGTGTCTGAAGAGATCTCTGAGCCATTAATGATGATCTTTGAGAGCTCATGGAGGATGGGAGAGATTCCAGAGAAATGGAAAAGACAAATATAGTACCTGTCTATAAAAGAGGGAATAAGGTCAACCCAGGGAAGTAGAGACCAGTCTGCTTGATTCTGGTACCCAGAAAGATAATGAAACTATCAATCAATTTGTAAGCACCTAGAAGATAAAAGGTGAAAAGTAACAGTCAGCATGTACTTGTCAAGGACAAATTGTGTCAAACCAACCTAATAGCCTTCTTTGACAGGATAATAAGTCTTGTGGACTGGGGGTGGGGATGGGGCTGGAAGAGAAGCAGTAGGTATAAGATATCTTGACTTTAGTAAGGCTTTTGATATGCTTGTACACCTGCTGATAAGCAAATTACCTAAATATAGCCTAGATGAACTTACTATAAGGTGACTGCACAACAGATTGGGAAACTATACTCGGAGAATAGTCAACAACAGTTCACAATCAAGCTGGAACGGCTTATTGTGGAGACGTGGGGGGGGGGGGGAGGACCCACAAGGAATCTGTCTATAGTCCAGTTCTATTCAATAGTTTCATTAATGATTTGGATAATGGCAAAGAAAGTACACTTATAAAGTTTGTGGACGATACCAAACTGGGAGGGGTTGCAAGTGCATTAAGTGAAGAGGATTAGAACGCAAAATGATTTTGACAAACTGGGAGAAATGGTTTGAAGTATATAGAATGAAATTCAGTAAAGACAAATGTAAAGTATACACTTGGGAAGAAATAATCAATTGTACAATTAATACAATTGCATGGTCAATACAAAATGGGAAATGACTGCCTAGGAAGGAGTGCTGCAGAAAAGGATCTCGGTCTTATAGTGGATCACAAGCTAAAACATGAATCAACAGTGTAATGCTGTTGCAAAAAATAAGTAAATGTCATTTTAGGATGTATTAGCAGGAATGTTGTAAGCAAGACAACAAATACTTCTTCCTCTTTACTCAGCACTGAAAAGGCCTCAGCTCCAGTTCTGGGCATCAAACTTTGGAAAGAGGTAGACAAATTGCAGAAACTCCAGAGAAGTGAAACAAAAATGACTAAAGGCCTAAAAAGCCAGAATTTTGCAAATGGTCCGTTTTGCAATTGGCTATCCTAAATCCATACACCCTGATATTGGAGCTGTTAAATTCCAGTTCCTGATCAGAATTTTATGATCTGAACACAGCACTCCTTAAAGAGTAATAAGAACTATCTTCAAGAAGATGGCATTTTAGAACATCAACTAAAGCTCAGGTTCAGAGTTCTACATGGAAATATGAGAGACGCCTGTGGGCTTGATTCTCGGAGGTGATGTCGGTGGAAGCTGTGTATGCCCAGCACTTCTGAAAATCAGGCCAAGCCTCCTTTGCACAGCTATTTAATAACTTGTGTGGAGACTGAGCCATGAGAAGCACTCACAGGCTGGCCGTGCTACTATAGGACAAGAACGTAACGTGTGGGTGGAAAGCAACATCTGCCTAAAGATGAATGAGCTTAGAAGGGTATAACTGTGATAAATGCCCAACAGAATGTGGCTACATCTCATTTCTCTTGCTCTTTGGTGAACAAATAACCACACAACATTTTTTTCACCCTCAGTATTGTTTGTACTAAAACCTGTGGGACACCCTTCACATAGGCAGGGTTTCCTCCTTACTGTGAGAATCTAGTATTTCAATCATGAAAGGGTCCAACACCATGATATTGCCATTCCTTTCATGCTCCTCATGGGCAACAGTAATAATTTGAATTTAAATAGCTACTTCCATCTAAGGATTATAAAGGTTGGCAAAGATCATTACACGAAGGAGGAGACTCAGGCATAAAACTGGTTTGGTTATTCAAAGTTGTTCAGATAAATAAAACCAAACCCTGGAACAGGGCCCAGGGCCTCTGACTCTCCCTAGACCATGGTGGTGCCTAGGTAACATTTTAAGTACCAGTAGCCGGAATGGGGACAGTGGGACCTTAAGCAGTAGCAGCAGTAGTTCTAGAAATTATACATCACAAAGAAATAACAGAAAGACCAGGGTGCTCAATTTGGAACTGCAGTTGCTACTTTTCTGCATGAAGTTCTGGTGTCAGAAAGATGATTTCGACTGTGGCAAAACAGGCCCAGGGACCTGGAAATTCCTGACTCTTCTGCTCTCAACCACCTAATGGTAAGCAATAGCATTTCTATACATTGTTTTAGACTTTAGACATTGTTTTCACTGAGGTCGTTAACTGCAGGCTGCTTCCCTTTCCAGAGAACAGAAAATAATAACTTAAGGCTTTTTCCAGAGGGCTAGGCAGAAACAATGTTGCTTTAATTGTAACCACAATCTCTTAGCACCTGTATGTGTGTATAAAGTAGTAACTAAGTAGCTCCAGCTACTGCCTTAGCCTAAAACTTGTAATCTTTCTGTATCCTAAATTCATTCTACAGCTAAAGTAGCCTTCATGGAGTCAGCATCTGTTAATCTAGCTCCCCCAGAACTCAGAATTCACACCCTACTTAGAACCATGGTGTAGTAGAATGGGGCAGAGAAAACCCCCTCCCAGCTGCCTGAGCTGGAAGAAGAGCCAGTCAGCAGGGCCCCACAGGTGTACTAGACAAACAGACACAGGGGAGGGGAAGGAGTAGAACACAAATAGAATGAACAATATGATGGTGGCAAACCTCATGTTAGCTGGATGTTGAGTGGCAGGGGGTATTTAGGAGAGGATTAGCTAAAGGGAAAGAAAAAAGGAACAGAGGGGGCATTGATGGGAAGGGCGGTGTGGGGGACAGGATGGGGAGAAGAGGGTATGAGGGACAGTTGTGGAGAGGATTAAAGAAAACAGCCAATTAGCACAGGACAGAGAAAGTCCGGCTAAAATTATAGAACATTCTCTCAATGTCCAAAGATCCTGGCTTTGGCTGCTACTTCTACTGGGTGGAATGTCTCGTTGGCTTATTTCTATTCTTCTTCACCATGCCCCCAGAGTGGGGATCACCTGTGTCCTGCAGCCCCACCCCCCAGAGTATGTGTAGGCTATCCCTTCTGGACAGGCCTGGATCCAGGATGCTAAGAGAGGAGTCACTCCAGCTGGGTCTCATTTACCCCTCCCTCTTAGTACAGCAGTCCCTGCTGTGGCTGCTTCTGCAACTTCTCCTACTGGCTGGGGTCAACTGTGAGTCTACAGAAACATGGTCAACATTGAAGGCTATGCTGACTCACCTCAGTGTAGTAATACAAAGTATCATGCAGCTGCCTGGAGAATTAACAGATGGTTAATTCCTTGTGACTCACAAGTTTATGTAATTTCATCTAACACTTAGAAGGGAAAAGAAAGGAAAATAAGCATCCATGCATAGCTTTTGAAGGCCTGAAGGGACCATCAGCTCATCTGATCTGACCTCCAGTTTAACACAGGCTAAAACCGCTCCTCCAGTTACCTCTGCAGAGCCCAGTGGGTTGTTTGATTACAGCACAGCCTCCAAAAAGGAATCCAGTCTTGGATTTCAAGCCATTGAGAGAGTGAGAATCCACCATAGCCTTTGGTAATTTGTTCTAATGGTTAATAACCCTCACAGTTAAAATATTATGTCCTACTTGTAATTTTAATTAGCCTGGCTTTAAAGAGCCAATATTATTATTTCTTTTTTATGCTGGGGATGTGTGTAAGGTAATGTAGTACCATAAACAGATTATGAGAACATGATTAATATCCTGTTTCCTCTGTTAGGAGCCTGGATGAAAGAACTGATTCTTTCTTATTGAGCTGGCAGAAGTTAGGCCAGCTTTTTTTTTTTTTTTTTAATCAATTATACTTTTATCCATCACTCCATCCCATGGAAATGAGTTACACAGGTTAATTGTAAGGTGTGTGGAAAAGTACTTCTGTATGTTTGTGTTAAACCTGATGCCTACTAATTTCTTTGGGTGATCCTGAGTTTTGTATTGGGGGAAACAGTAAATAACACTTCCCTGTTCGCTTTTTCCTGTCTCTTTAGATGTAAGCCAATCCATACCTTTGCCCTTCTTTAAAGCTTTTCCAGTTCCATAAATCCTTTCTGAAATAAGGCAACCATTGGACAGAGTCAGGGCTGGATCAAGGGCTGGGGGGACCTGGGACTGCCCAATCTAGTGAGTCTCCCCCCCCCCATGGTGGCATCCAGTTTAGGGGTGAGGCACCCACTTTGCTGCCACTGGGGGGCAGGGATGGGGGATGAATCCACAGGCTGGCACTGCCGTAGAGGGCTGGAGGGGCCATGCTGTTGCAGGGGTGTTCTGAGGGGGCTGGTGCTGCTATGAGGGGCCTCTGGGGGGCTCTCAGGTTGGCTCTGCTGCAGAGAAGACTCAGGGGCAGGTGTGTACTGCAGGCCAGAGACTGTGGTCCATGCCACTCCTATCCTGGCCCCAGGATGGCTGGTCTGGAGCAGATTAGCCAGCCTGGGGACTGGGTGGGCAGGCCTATGGTGATCAGTGGCAGCGTGCCGCTGATGCCAGTTGGGCCAGATTTTTGCAGGACCGTGGGGCCTCCCTTTAGACCAGGGCCTTGGGCTGCAGCCCCTAAAGCCCTTCCTTAATCCAGCCCTGAACACAGTATTGAAGGTGTGGATGCATGCACAATTGGTTCATAAAGTGACAGCATGATATTTTCTGCCTTATTTTCTATCCTGTTCCTAATAATTCCTAACAGTTACATTTTCAGACCACTGCTGTGCACTGAGCTGAAGATTTCAGAAAACAAGCTACAGTGATACCAAGATCTTTCTTTAACGGTAATTTAGCTAATTTAGAATCTGTTGTTTTACATGTGTAGGTGGGATTTTCCCCCCCCCCCCAATATACATGACAAATGGACAAATACTCTAGCAATCAGTTTGCAAACAAATAGAAAATAATAAGGAAATAAGTATCAGTCAACACAGATTTGTCAAGAACAAATCATGTCAAACCAAACTAACAGTTTTCTTTGACATGGTAACAAGCCTTATGAAGGGGGAGAAGTGGTAGATATGGTATACCATGAGTTTGGTAAGGCTTTTGACACCATCGCACATGACCTTCTCACAAATAAACTAGGTAAATATAGCCTAGGTCAGTGGTTCCTAATCTGTGGCCCGGGGGTCAAAAGAGAACCATGGGGGCCTTCAAAGTGGCCTGTATCTTCCTTCTTGCTGGCTGCAGAAGGGAGCTGCTGCCTAAGAACCATGGTAGAGCATTATTTCCAGGGTGCTAAAAGACTGGTGCAATTCTCTTGCTTCAGCCAAGAGGATATAAGATGAGGCTCCTCTCCCCTGGCTACATCAGACAGCAAAGCATACTTTCTAGGTCCCTAGGTGCTGAGGTCCCTGCTGGAGCCAGAGGGAGAGGAGCACTGATTTCCAACCCCCTGGCTGCAGAAGGAAACCACTGTGTAGGGATCCGGGTGGAGCACACAGGGCTACCGGATGCATGCAGTTTTCTGGCTACAGCCAAAGAGATGAGATGAGTGAGGAGGCTCCCTTCTCACTGAACTCCTACCATCTGACTGCAGTAGGGTGCGGGGTTGCTGGTAGAGGCAGATTGCCCTTCAGGGTTATAAAAATGATGTCTGTGGCCCTCAAGCCAAAAAGGTTGGGAACCATTGACCCAGATGGATGAACTATAAGGTGGGTGTATAATTGGTTGGAAAACCATTTCCAGAAAGTAGTTTTCAGTGTGTGGCAAACCGGCTGCTCTCCTCCTGGGGGGTCCTGTGCTTCTTTATATTGTGGGCCCAGGGTAAGCCCTGTTTGCCCCAGTCTCTGGGCAGCTGGTGCTCTGCCTGCACAGAGAGGCAGGAGCGGGAAGGGGTCCGGGCTCAGGCCCTCCCTCTACTCCAAGCCCCAGCCCAGGGGCCCTAGAAATGGCAGCTGCACGCTGCTGACACCAGCACTACCCTCCCCTGGGCTATTTCCCCCTCTCTTTGTGCTCTTTTACCTTACACAGAACTGGTTACTGCTTCCTGTCTCTCTCCAAAACTCCCTGCTTTTACTGCTCCTTGCTCTCCACCCCCTCTGGCTGGAGCAAGGGCTTTTTATCAGCTGTGCCTTAATTGGTCCCAGGTGACTCTAATCAACTGAGGCAAACCCTGCTGAGCCTGTGGGGAGCAAAGCCCAGATCATTCTAAGGCTTATATACCTGCCTTCCAGCATTCTCCTGCTTCTTTCTGGCCCTGGTGTCTTACAAGTGGTTCATAGTCAAGCTGGAAAAGCATACTGAGGGCAGCACAATGTCCTTGGTCCAGTTCTGTTCAATATCTTCATAAACAATTTAGATAATGGTATAGAGAATACATTTATAAATTTTGCAGCCAATATTAAGCTTGCATGGGTTGCAAGTGCCGGATTAAAATTCAAAATAATCTGGAGAAATGGTCTGACGTAAATAGGATGAAATTCAATAAGGAGAAATGCAAAGCACTCTACTTAGAAAAGAACAATCAATTGCACACATACAAAAATGGAAAATAATTGGCTAGGAAGGAATACCATGGAAACTGATTTGGAGGTTGCAGTGGGTTACAAGCTAAATGGGAGTCAACAGTGCAACTGTCACCAAAAAAGCAAACATCAGTCTAGGATATATCAGCAGCAGCACTGCAAGAAAGACATTCTTCCATACTGATAAGACCTCAGCTGGATTACTGTGTCCAGTTCTGGGCACCACATTTCAAGAGAGATGTGGACAATTTGGAGAAAATACTGTACAAAGGAGAGCAACAGAAATGACTAAAGGTCTAGAAAACATGATCTATGTGGAAAGACTGGAAAAGTATCGTTTATTTAGTCTTAAGGGGTGCGTCTACACTGGCAATTTAGGTCGATTTAAGAATGCTTAAATTGACCTACACAAAGCCGTGTCCACACTGGGCTTTTATTAAGTCGACTTAAGCGCTTCCTTAAGTCAACTTAATAACAGCTTATTATAGCACCACCTCTGAAGGTCGACTTAAGCCTTAAGTCGACTTAAAGCCAGTGTGGACGGCTATGTCTGCTGTTAAGTTGACTTAACAAGGTCGACTTAAAGTGTAGCCACTTTGTTAAGTTGATTTAACAAGGTCAACTTTAAGTCGACAAAGTCGACCTTATTAACAGAGTTGACTTAACTTACAAGTGTAGACATAGCCAAGGAGAGAAGACTGAGGTATGTGGGGACAGGGCAATGAGAACGTGATAACAGTCACATAAAATTACATTGAGGTTAAGGAGAACAATTTTCAAAGGCTAGGACAAGAAGTAATGGGCTTAAACTGCAGCAAGGGAAGAAAATCTTCCTCAATGTCAGGTTAGTTTAAGCCCTGGAACAAATTGCCTAGGGAAGCTGTGGAATCCCCATCATTGGAGTTTTTTAAGATCATGCTAGACAGACATCTGTCAGGAATGGTCTACTTAATTACATAGTCCTGCTTTGAATGAAGGGGATGGGACTAGATGACGTACTGAAGACCCTTCCATGATCATTTCTACCTATTTGTGCAGTACTGAAGTTATGTTCACTGTCCTATAAATGCCAGGCTTGCCTTTGGAATCCTTTAGGAAAAAAAAAATCAGTGTTACATTAGCTACTTTCCAATCCTCTGGTACAGAAGTTTGTTTGCGCAATAGGTTATATACTATAGTTGTTAGTTCTGCAATTCCATATTTGAATTCCTTTGGACCTCTTGGGTGAAGGTGGTCCCAGCTCTTGGGATGTATTACTGTTTAATTAATTTATTTGTTCTAAAACCTCTTCTACTGACACATTAGTGTGGTACAATACTTCAAATCTGTCACCCAAAAAGATTAGCTCAGGTCTGGGAAGGGTTCTGCGTAACTTGAAAACCTGTCTCGGTCACCAACAGAAGCTGATCCAATAAAAGACATTACCTTCCCCCATCCACCTTTTCTTAAAGAAGAATATTACTATTTTGTATATAAACAAAATGTTTAATATTGTACAGTAAAAGTGACATCAGTTCCCTCTCTTCATGATCCAGTGTGGCTACAGTAACACTTCAGTCACTCTGCTAATATTAACATGATTTGAACACACTGGAAATGACTTATCAGATGCACTTTGGGGAACAACAGAACACACAATCTGCCATTGCAAAGCGATAGAAATAAAGCCGAGCTAGTATTTAATAATTGAAAAAATGTTATTTGTATGTTGGTCCAGGATTGGCTGTTTATAAATCTGCTTCTTTAACTGCCTAGCTGAATGTTGCACAAGCTATAAGACAAATCTGGGAGCTACATATTTTATTTTGAAAACAAGTCAGTTGGAGATCAAAATGGCAGTACTGCTGCATGAGCTCCTTTATTCATCCACTGCCTTACCCAAAGCACACGGGAGTCACTCGAAAGCCCCTCCTTGACTTCAAAAGGATTGTGATCAGCCTCCCCTCCCCCACAAAAATAGGAAGAGCAATGAAAGTGTAAAGTTTCCACTAATCAGATTCAGGAAGCAGTTAAATATCAATGCTAAGTTAGGGCCTTGATTATTAACCTCACTGAAAAGAGTAGTGTGAATTGTGATACAATTTCTTACGGTGTGGACATCCATTCATTTTCAACTGGACCAAGAGCTTCAATGTTATTTTATGAAGATAACCAAGTAGTCATTACGCGTGGTTGCTATAATCCTGGATTAGAGACCAGGAGCTGAATATTTTGTATTGGCATCACAAATTGCCTAGGCATCTTGCTTGCTTGCCTGAATCTATATTTTAAAATTGTTCAAGCTCAGTCTAATGCTATTTCATCATTAATCAACCTGTTTATAGTGATTTCATGAAAATGTTTGTTTTGACAATAACTAAGGTAGATTACATAAAGTTTCCATCAATCACCTGAAAAACAAAATTACTCCCCCCCCAATCAACACTGAACAGTAGGAAAAAGCCAAAGGCTACTTTGGTTTCATCCTCTTCTTGAAAGAGATCCTCTCTGAAAAGGCATCAAATGGCATAATCCCAGACATCAGCAACACTAATTCTTGATTTTAAAATATGCCGGCATTTCTTCTTAGTAACTCTGGCACTAAAAACGGTGCCTGTGTTCTCCCCACCCATGTCAAAAAACAAAACAAAACTTTGTAAACTCTTTCCCTCCCTAGGGTTCTGTAGTATTGCAGGAGCTTTCTTTGCTTAAAGCTAAAACCCTGAAGCAGGTTACCTCATAAAGGCAATATCATGAAAAAAGTGAGAAAAGATCACAGTGAACTGTTCATCTTTTTACCTTCAGTTATCAGTGTTAGTCCAGGTACAGTTTCAAGAAAGTCCTCACCAGTTTCCATAGTTCAGTGCAAGATAAGTAACAGGAGCACCAGTTACATTTTGAGTCTTCAGGGAAAGACATACGTGTTTTCTGGTTTGACTAGCAGAAGGTCACAGCAGACATTTTCAAGGTTAGTTATTTTGAACTTTTTTTTTTTTAACCACACTCAAACTTTCCCTTTCCTCTCTCAATAATGTTTCTGGCACATCTGACTGATGCTTTAGAACAGAACCTCACAGATGGTTGGGTGCCACAACTTCCATTCTGCAGGAGAGGCTGACATTTCCCCCTCACCCCAAAATTTCTTATAAATCAGAATAAAAAGCCAAAATTGTGTAATTTCCCATGAATCGAATTTTTAAACAAATCAATTTGGGACCATCTAAATGTTTTATTCTAATAATATTGAAATGTTTCATCGGTGTAGAAATATTTCATTTCAGTTAATTTTTTTGTTGCTTTAATGCCATATTAAAATATTACACAGATTACATATTTTAATATACCAAAATAAAAACAAAATTGATCATAATTACTCTGAAAAATAAAATGTTTTTACTTTTTACCTATTGCAAAATTTAGTCAAAACTCAATGTGCTTCTACAAAAAGTTTTGATTTAGTCAAAACTGCATTTTAACAGAAAACTGTTTTATCAACTTTTTTTCCCCCTGTTTTTAAACCAGATGTCCTGCTTATCACTTCAGGGGGAACAATGGGGGCAAGTGACAAATAGAGTCACTGCTGGCTCAAATCTGTTCCCTTCTGCATGGATGAGAGAGAGAGAGAGAGATGCTGTATTGATTTTCCTCAAATGGAGGAGGAAACACCGGGCAGATGAAACATTTTACTTTCATTGGGCATCCCTTTTATCTGCATGATCAGCACCACTAAAGCAGCAGTCAGAATGGAGATACTCAAGGCACATGATCCTTAATGTGCAAAGGTCCTTATGTCTTATGCATTCCACTACAGAGTAGATTGGCCCCTTCCTTAACCTGATAGTAAACTGCCATGAATTAATAACGTTCTATCCAAATCCTAAAGTTATAATCTGGCAAAACATAACTCATCCAACTTCCTGTGCTCTGCTAGGATGGAGAGACTCCCTTCCTATTTAACAAATGACCTCTACTCTGTTTACAGCAGTGGAGAGAACATGATATTAGTGCCAAGCTCTTTATGCAGGATATGAGTTGCAGAGAAACAGGCCATTATATGAAAAGGCACTTTCCCACAATAAGCAGTGCTGTATTTTACATGAAATTCAGAGGCGAAGAGTCCATGACCAAATAAAGTGCATACTTTGAGATGCAGCCTGACCAAATTAAGTCTATGCCTTGATCGTTAAGTTGTCCCTGGCTCAGCTAACCTTTCATTGCTTAGCTAGACTAAGGGCAAGTAAAATAGAGAAATACCAGAAACAGGATACCATACCACACAGACCAGGGATCTGTGCCAGCCTGGCAATTTCTTATATTTCTATCCATTTATATAGCTAGGAAGAGCATCTAAACTGACACAAGCTAAAACACAAATACAAGGCTACCAATTCAATGTCTAACATACATTCATCAACTAGGGAGCAGGAAGAACCCTACAGTAAATAGCATTGCAAAATTACAATGAATACACAGTTTGCCTTCCTCTGAAATATCCAACGTTGGCTCCACTGGATAGAGAGAGAGGATAATCAACATACATAGGCCATGGGCCTGCTGTAAGATCACAGCTCCTATACGCGTAAACGTTTTTGGTTTCTGGTAAGCACACTTGTTTTGAAAAGCTCTCAAACCTTAGAGTTTAAAGTGCTCAGATGGGGACTGTGGGGAAACCAGCAAGATTCAAAATGACTGTAGTAGAGGGCAGTGGTTTTCAAACTTTTTTTCACTGGACCCAGTTGAAAAAAATCATTACGCCCACGACTCAACAATTACATCTTTCAGCAATGCATTCCAATCTTTTGGCAGCAGCAACAGAGGCTGCTGTGACCTAGTTCCTAAGGGTCTGCGACCTGTACTGGATCCTGACCCTAAGTTTAAATCTGCTGTAGGGTACATAGGAGAAGGAGAGTAAAGCTCAGAATGTGACAAAGTTTAGAGAGGAGGAAAAAACATCTAACAACGAAGGGAGGGGAATGAGTTCCATAGTAGGTTAAAGTTCTTTTGCTGAGCTATTTTTGACATTTGGGTGGATGCAAATAAAATGAGAGGAAAAAAAATAAATAAAGAGATTTTTGTTCTTCTCTGCTTCAGGCTCTCTTTTGTTTTATACATTCCCTCAGCTCAGCTGAGCAAATCTAGGAAACAGAAGAGCCTTGAAGCAGCTGCAAACTTGAAGGTCAGACATAGCCAGAGCAGTCAGAGGTGTTGGAGGGATCATGACGTAGAGTGGTCTTCCCGCAGTGCCACATGATACCATCCCCTCAGGATTCGCCATTAGTCATCTTCGTGAAATAGAGCACTGCATCAGCCACTGAACTTTAGAGACGCTTATTTTTAGATCTGAAGTCAGTGGCTCGAACCCATCTTTATTCATAAGAAAACCAACTGTTTAAGTCTCAGGACAGGTGTGTAAAATATCTGATAGTGCGATGGTTTCCTTTATGAGAGTACAGGGTAGGTAGGAGATGGCTGATGCACCCACTCGCCCATGACAATGCCTGTGTCCCCGGGTGCCCCCCTCTTCTTATAATTCTTGTTTTAGAGTGCGTGCGCACGGAGACTGATGCATTAGCTGGCAGCCCGCCTCTTGTAGATGCTGCTGTTGCTTTGCTGTGCTCCGAATCATAGCATAGACTCACAGCTGAATCAAAGAGCAGGAAGTGGTAGCCAAAACAGAGGCAAGTAGAACAATTTTCCCATGGCAGAGGCTCCAGTTGGGTCTAACTTAACTAATAAGAGCCCATTCCTGCAAGGTGCTGAGTGCCTCCTGGGGGGTGCTAAGTTCCTTTGGTGCCCATTCACTTCACAGCAGGAGCTCAGTCCCTGGCAGGGTCAGGAGACAGCTAGGTGGGAAGGCGGTGAATTAAGGAAGGCAGAGGTACACTGTAGTTGCAGCTGCAAAAGCTTCAAATTGAAGCGAGATGATGGAGCAGTAACATTTCTATCATGCAGTGTTTCCCTCTCCTTTCCACTAAAGTATTTCTCCATCTGACTCCTTCAGTGACAAGTCCCTCTCACTTTACAAAAGCCATCCCGTTCATTGTCCTCTGTCACTGACACGCCCCCTGTGACAGGTCAGTCGGCTGCTCGTCTCTGCCGTCACACAGGACAGGCAATTCACTGGCATTGTAATGCTCACACAACCCCCCAGCAGCCACAGCACGTGGAAGAAAGATGATCAGTTCCATATATCCTATTTTACACTAAATTTATGGATACTGACATTTCTTGTCAGGATAAAAAGTCCCAAAGCTTTTAAGGTCTTCCCGTGGACTCATCCTAGTGCTGGGAGTCTTCAAAGACACCACTTTTCCACAACACAAACTACTTTTCTCCCCTCTCTACATCAGCCAGGAAGATTCTGAGAGCCACATATGCTTTTAGTAACATTTATTCAGGGCTCATGGGAGAGCAATGTCCTTTCCAGGCTACTTTCTGTGCAAGAAAGAGCATGAGAATTACTCAAAAGATCTGAAAGTGTAAGAAGCCTGATCTTTCAGTTTTGGCGTTAGAGTGAAGTTCAGAAAATCTATGTTCTGTTCCCAGTTCTGCCTTGCATTACCTGGGTGATCTTGGGCAGTGGACTTGGGCCCAGATCCTCAGGGGTATGTAGGCACCTAACTCCCACCCTTAACCGCTCTGTGCCTCAGTTCCCTATCTGTAAAATGGGAGAGTTGTACTTCCCTACATCCCAGTGGTGTGGTGAGAATAAAATGATTAATGTTTGCTCCAATACTACAGTGATAGTTGCGAAAGCTGCTGTGGGTATATGCACATAAACTCACAGATAATTCCAGTAAAAGAAAGTGACATAGAGCAGAAGAAAGTTAAGACATGACTTGGACACGCCTGTCACTTGCATCTTCCTAGCATGTTCATTCTGACCCTGTTTTAAAATAAAGTTTGTTCCGTGGCTACTTAGAACTGTTGTACAAATCCTGAAGTCCTGAACCAGTCAAACCTCATGCTGGAGAGAACAGGAATTTGCCCCTACAGCAAATCAACCTACAGCATGAGGCTCCTCTGACAGACACACAAAATTGTCACATTAAAGCTATGTAACATAAAAACTGGAACACGTGTAAGTTCCTTTCATCCACTAGTATCTGCAGTAAAGAGAAAGACAGAGGAAAAGAGGGTTTAAAAAAACCCCAACCCTTTCCTTCTTTTCTATCGTCTTCCTTACTCTTCCTTCTCTGGCTTTTCTGATCCTTCTTTTAATGCCTTCCTTAATTCATCTTCCCTCTGCTTCTCTCATTTTATTTCTTTGACGATATTGGGGAGTTCACAAGAATTAACCAATAACCTGGATCCAGATTTTCTTTTATTCTAAGGCCACTTTATGTCACGTGGGCAGTATAAAGGCTCTTTACTCTCACTTGACAGGATCTTTATACTGCCAAAGTAGGATAACATTTCCTCCCATCTTAAGGTCTGGTCACTACTCTGGTTGTGTAAAGGGACCTGAGTGTAAGGAAAGGAAGGAAAATGAGGTCAGCACGGCTCAGTCTCTAGTTAACTCCTGTGTTCACCCTACATTCAGGGTGCCCTGCATTTATCTTTGAATTTCACCACACCACCATGTCTGGTGACTGATGATTCACAGAGATAAGCACTTTCAAATGTCCATTTCTGCTAGGAAGGCTGAACAGATTGGCTACCTCCTTTGTTTGGTTAGGTGACAAGTGTGTCCATTCCTTTCACAAATACTTCTTCATTATCCCATATGTTGAAGGGCAATAGTGGGAATGCAGCTGAGCCAGCAAAGCTTTTGAGGTGATCTCGAATCTTGTCCCTTGGCTCTTTTTATTCCAAATATGCACTGCATAGGTGTTCTTGAAGAGTCTGTGAAGCTCTGAAGAACTGACAACTTCGAAGTACTTCTTCCAGTCCTGCCAGCGGATGGGATAAAAGGCTTCTCTGGGAAGAGTACTGACTCCTTTACAGCTTTTACTGCTCTGGAGACTCCTGATGGAGCACCATTTTTTGAAAACGCGGGTTAAAAGCTGTGGGCCCTGGTGCCCCCAGATCCAGCCATTGTAATTATCCACAAAGTCCTGCATGCAAAGCTCTATAAACTTGTGTTTGGGATCGAAGGAGAGAAAAGCCCCATTCAGTACATATTTGGACTGGGTGCCAAGCACATTGGTGAGGTTATTTAAGTTTTTGAGGACTATGAAGTCTGTGTCTAAGTAGATACCCCCAAATTTCCACATGATAGCAATTCTACAGGCATCAGAAAGTATGGGTAAGAAATAAGGCTCCCATCTGTGCTGGGCCAGTGAATACCAGTCAGCCAGAGGCGTATCAGAGAAGAGGTCACCCAAGTCCAATGGTCGGATTTCCACATTGGGGAAGCAGCTCAGCAGGGAAAAGCCCCAGTGTTTTGGGAGAGTGAAATTTCTTTTTGCCAAGCCCTTCATAAGGACGACGACTTTGGTCTCAGGGTGAACCCTGGCTGCTGATTCGACAGAGCACATAAAGAGAAAGCTTGGGCTGGTTTTCTCTGAGGTCTCCACAAAAAATATATCCCCTGGCAGTGGAGGTGGCCTGCCAGATACAGCTGGAGGAGGCGAAGGCACAGATCGAGGACATTTGACTTCCAGAGGCAAGCCATAGAGCCCACTCTTCCCTTTTGCGTCTTCAGTGATTCGCCAGTAGAACATTATGGAGAGAAAGGACATGAACTTAAAGGTGATGATGAAGACAGCCCACAGCTTGTGATTCATCACCCCCCTGCTTAGCTGCAGCGTGCAGGTGTGCATTTTGTACATATTGTCTCCACACCAGGGCCTGGTTCTTCTAATAAAAAATAGGGTGATCTGGGGGGAAAAAAAAAGAAAATTTATTAAACACAAAAAGGCAATAGAAACAGTTAACACTAGTGCATATTTTGTAACCATATGCAATTATGTAAACCTATTTTTATTTTCAAAATGCAGAGGCTTACTTTATTAATCACCATTATTATTTATTTGTACGTATTATGCACCTAGGGGCCCTGATCAACAACAGCTTCACAGTCATATAACCAAAAGACAGTCCCTGCCCCCTTTAACACCATGCTTCCAGATTCTGCCCTCTGTCTACCCTGATGCAACTTCAGGCATTTCAATGCCTGGGGAAGAATTTGGCCCATAATTAGTTTTTTCTTTCTCTTCTGGCCATGTTGTTCACCAGACTAATACAGTATTAATTTTAGGGAGCTGGGAATTAGGAGATACTTTCTCATCCAAACAATCCTAGAGGTGAGCCCTGGAAAAAGGCATTTTGTGGGGCAGCTGCCATTATTGTGACAAGATGTTCCTGCCTTAGCAAAGACGCAGGCATTTGCCTATGCTGATTGCTCAAGTGATTGATACCAGCCAGGGCAGTCACACGTTCCTCTCAAGAGAGCTCAGCTCCTAGGCCAGCAAACATGCTGTAAACTTTGCAGACCCTATTCTGCTCTCTCATTTCTCTGGTGACATCCTACTGTCCTGTTTCTTTGTTACAGAGTCCCACAGGCTATGTCTACACTAGAAAAGTTGTTGACTTTATTAAGTCGACTTAAAGTTGACCTTATTAAGTTGACTTAACAAGTCGACTTAACTTTTCTAGTGTAGACATAGCCCCTTGTTGACCTTATTAAGTTGATTTAATGCTTTAAGTTGACTTAATAAAGTCGACTTAGGCACTAATCTCCATCCACACTGGTTTAAGTTGACCTAATAAGGTCGACTTAAGCGGTAAGTCGACCTAAAACAAGGCGTTATTAAGATAACTTAACCTTTCCTTAAGTCGACTTAAGGAGATGTTTAAGTCGACTTAATAAAAGCCCAGTGTGGACGTGGCTTTGTTTAGGTTGACTTAAGCCTCCTTAAGTCGACCTAACTTGTAAGTGCACCCACAGTGTGAGAGCTTTATCCATATTGCCCTCACACTTCTGGCTCTGCTTCAGTCTCCTTTGACTCCCTGATTTAATATTTATGAAAATATCTAAATCTGACTATCATTCCTCCTTCACAACACAGGAGTCTGAACACCCTATCCTGGCTTTCCTGAAATCATCTCCCCGGGTGGAAGGGGAAACACTCAATGTCCTTTTCCCTTTCTCTCCACGTTATCAAATAGGTCTACTGATCTGCTGAACCTCACCTTCCTCTACGCGCTGTTCTCCAGTGTTTGAATCCTAACATCTATTTTGATTTGCTGTTACAGCCTGACCTGATCCTATGTCATACACTTCCCTGCATTTAATTTCCTCCCATTCTGTAAGTTTCCCATCCTCTAAGCATCTGTCGAAGTGGGATTTTCTCTCACGAAAGCTCATGCAATAAATAAATCTGTTAGTTTTTAAACGTGCCACAGGACTCTGTTTGTTGATCTGCTGGAATATTTCCACAAGCATTGGGGAAGCCTGTCTACCCTCACAGCTTTCAGCCCAACCAGGATCCATTACTCCTGCCTTGCTGTTACTAGCCCCTTAATGTTTCGGCCTGGGGCTGAGATTCCTCACCGTTCACTAGACAGGATTTCCTGCCATTCAGCAAGTGAAGTTATTTGATCTCTTCAGGAATTTGAAGCACCACCTCTACTTATTGCACGTAGCAGTGTCTAAATACATTGGAATGAAGCAGTGCCTCAAAATTAAACACACACCACTTATCTGTAACGCATCATCTGCCTAATACATTAATGGTGACTGAAGCTGCCTCATAGCTGAAACATTTTTTGAAGCAGCTTGCCAGCCAGGGGATGGTGAAGTGTTGCTAAAGATGCCGGATTTGGGGGCAGGGTGGTGGAGACCAACAGCTTAGGTCTCTGGACAAAGAGAAGAAAGGCTAATGGAAACTGGCAGTGCAGCAGGATGCAACGCATTGTTTTCAGCACTGACTGCATCCCAAGAATGTATCATTAGTAACAAACAAGGAGTCCTGGGGCACTTTTAAAGACTAACAAATTTATTTATCGCATGAGCTTTCGTGGGAGAAAAATCCCACTTCGTCAGATGCTCTGAAGATAGGGAATTTACAGAATGGGAGGAAGTGTATGACAAAGGATCAGGTCAGGCTGTAACAGCAAATCAAAGCAAATGTTAAGATTCAAACACTGGGAACAGCATATAGAGGAAGGTGAGGTCAAATCACCTGTTGTAATGAGAAAAAAATCTGTAATCCCTGTTTAACCCTGAGGCAACGGAGCTGAATTTAAATATAAACTCCAGTTCTGCAGTTTCTCTTTGAAGCTGCAATTTGTTATTCATTTGTTTGAGCACAGCTATTAACAAGTTGTAATGAGAAAATATCTGTAGTCCAACCTTGAGGCAACGGAGTCGAGTTTACACATGAATTCCAGTTCTGTAGTTTCTCTTTGAAGCTGCAATTTGTTATTCATTTGTTTGAGCGCAGCTATTAACCAAGTCATCAATGGAGTGAGCAGGGAGATTGAAGTGTTTCCCTATCGTTTTTTTAAACGTTGCCATTTCTGATGTCAGACTTGTGGCTACAGATCTTTTTCTCAGAAGTTCTGCCACACTTTTACTGTAAGGTAAGTAAATCATGGCAGAAATGAAGTCATCTATGTTCTACAGTCTGGAAGGGACCAAATCAGAGAACCTGGTAAAAGGCTACAAGTGTTTCTCCATTTTTCCCGCCGGCATATAATATTATTGAGAAACAGGCAAACAGTTAGAACTAAGTGAACACACAACCAACAAACAAACAACAAAAAAGAAGGTTGGTTTTGAATCAAAATGGCCATTTAGATTTTTTTTTCTCCTTGCTTAAATAAATAGGTTTCATTCAGGTTGAGCAAAATGACATTTTCTGAGTGAACTGTTGATTAGAACGGACATTTTAAAACAGAACCATTTATTTCCAGACTAAAGGTTTGTTTTGGAAATGTCAAAATGGACAGTTTTTGTTTCCTCCTGGCCTTCCCTCCCCCTCGTTTTTTATTTGGCTGAAGCTATTTACCAAATGCAGCCCAAATTCACCAGTGCAGTGTGGGAGCAACCAAAAAGTGGTTTTTTGGGATGGAGGGGAGGGGGTGTTTTGTTTTGCTTTTTGGATTTTTTTTTGTGTATTTGTTATTTGCTGAAAAAATTTCACTCAGCTATTGCAAGGGTGATATTTTCCACAGTGCTACATGGCAGGCCTACAAGTGCTTGAAACTGACAACAAATTCCAGTGTGAGCATGAAGTGACATGAAATCTGCTAGAAAAAAATCATTAAAATGTGTCAAGACTATTGTGATCCTAGCAAAAATGTCACTTGGGAAGGGCACATTTCCTTTATAATAAACTAGTGGCTAGGAGAGACCGTGGACCATTATGGTCCAGACCTACTTTGTTTAGCTCTAGGAATAGTTAACATAATTAGGGACAAAATTAGATCAAAGCAAGGTTGATTGCAAGAACTGGATTTGATTTTGCAAAGGACAGTGGATATTTGCAAAGCTAATGACATTTGTGCACTGACCATTGAGAGAGAGAAAAATGTATATTATGTCAAAACTAAGGTCAGCAGAGTGCATCGTCGCAACTGCTATGCAGGGCATTCCAAAGATGTTTTGTCCACTGTCCTGCTTCTAGTGCCTGGGGCTTTTCATATCCAGAAACAGGTTCTACACCCAGAGGCTTCTATTTCTCCTCCAGGCAACAGGGTTGAGAGCAGGGAGCTGTCAAGGCCTTGTGTTGCAGATGGTAAGGAGGTGTACCGCAAGCCCTCCTTGGTGATGGTTAGTTCAGAGTTGGTGGCATAGGGACAGAGAACTCCATTGCTTCTGCCCTGGCAACTAACTTGCATTTGGTCCCTGTGATGGAAATTAGTTGCATGTGTTTTTTTGCTTTTTAAAGAAATACATCTAGCAAACAACTATCCTGCCCCACATGTTGGGCGAATCCACTGTGAAATGGGTTTTTAAAAAAACAAGACTGTCCTAAAGAGATCAGAGCAAACTGGGAAACTGAATTTCTATGGAACGGAAAATTTCAAGGTAGAAAAAACAGTCATCACAAATGGAGACCAAAAATAAAGGAAATCAAAGCATTTTGAACGGACATATTCTAGTAATTTTGGAAACATCGCACTGTGCCTGTTGCCTGGCCACCCCAGAACCTCCTGCTCCATGGCATCCCACCAGGTAGACAGCCCCCACCATATAAGCAGCAAGGCAGATAGGAAGGCTATTTTCCTATCTCATACAGTGCTTTCAATAATAAACTTTGATAAGGCTTTCACTTCCACTTCTTCAACAACATGTAGAACAAAGCACAGATCCCAAAGAGCTTTCATTTTCTTACAAAGGGTGTCTAAAAACAGGTGAAAGACAACAGAGTCCTGTGGCACTTTTAAAGACTAACAGATTTATTTATCGCATGAGCTTTCG
>ML685821.1:8514593-8552141 GCA_007922175.1 Pelusios castaneus
TCGTCAGATGCTTTGAAGAAGTGGGATTTTCTCCCACGAAAGCTCATGCGATAAATAAATCTGTTAGTCTTTAAAAGTGCCACAGGACTCTGTTGTCTTTCTACAATAGACTAACACGGCTACCCCTTTGGAATTTAAAAACAGGTGAGGCAGTGAAAACCTGCAACAAGTGGGGGTCATCCATCACTCTGTATCAAATGAATTTGCATCAAACTGGTATGAAAAATTCCAAAGTTTTATTCTATGCCAGTTTATTGATTTTTTTAAAAATAAAATAAAGGCTTAAAGCTCCTGCCAAACTGAAAATGACCAGTCACTTCCTAAAAAGACACACACACTCAAACCCTTTTAAAAAGTAATGGAATCAGCAAGATATACACTTGCCTTACTGCAAAAGTGTATGATTTTTATTGTCAGTCTCATCCTACCCATTCCCTCTCTTCCCAGCTTCTCTCTGTTTATCACACTTATTAATATCATTCAGAATTTTGACTGGTCTTTTTGGGGGCAAGGACAATGTCTTTACCCGTTTAGTGACATACCTAGCAAATTTTAATTTACTTTCAGTTTAATATTAAGAAGATTAAGAAATGTTATACAAACATTGATGCCAATGTTTTACCTATTTCTGTGTAAGATTAATCATTTGTGCCACTCATGTGGCTTCTAGGTTAAAGGTGGTCTTATATATTTGATGCTGTATATGAGCAACAACGGCCAATGAAATCAAGTTTTAAAACTGACCATATAAGTCTGAGTAACCCCTTTGGGGTTTTAGGAAGCATGGTCTCTTTAAATCTTTGCCCTGAGGGGAATTGCTGATTGTGCCAGAAGGAGGAGGTGCTGTTTGGGGCAGAGAAGCAAATGACAGGATGTGGCTGAGCTCCAGACAGAAATACTGCAGCGAGAGGCCCTCACAAAGGTGAAGCAGGTGAGAACCTGCCTGAAGAGCAGGAGGAAGAGAGCAGCTGACATGGGACTCCCCAAGACCTGAGTCAGGAGGGGCACCATGCCAGGAAGGAGTTGCCTAAGAAAGAAAAAACAAGAGATGGACTCAGTACCGGTTGCCCAGAGCTGTGTGGAACCATGAGTACTGGAGCCTGTGGCTTTCCACGGGGCATTAGGAGGGAGGCTCTAGTTAGTTAGAAGTAGAGGATTTCATTCTATGTGGGTTTCAGAAGAGGGCACTGGAGGGGTTTGCTGGGGAAAGTTCACTGGTGCTGAAGATGAGCAGGAGCACCCTGGACACTGGATCAGAACATAGCCAGGGACACTCTAAACTCTGAGTGCAGACACATTTTTCCTTGGGGGGTCTGCCCTTTCAGTCTGTGGCACCATTGGGCCCGTGGGGCCTTGTGTTGAATGTAACCCTGTTTTACTGCTCCCCTTATCTTTCCCCCTGTTGTTTTCCTCCATTCATCCCTCTGTAAATAAACATTTCCCTTTCCTATATTCACTGTACAATTCCAGTGTGTCTGTGTTCATGCTGAGGGGGGTGGAACAGGTGGTCCTGGGGTAGAAAGGGCCTTCCCTGCTGCATTCCTGCATGTGCCTTTTCCTGGCCAGAGCAGACTCCGAGATTAAAGTTACACTTGGTGGCTTGTATGGGGACTTGCAGGACACACAAACACATACACCCCCTATGTTACATACCCTGGATGCTCCTCCACAGTGAAAAGAGACTGCCTGAGTGATTTTTCCTCTGAATCAAATGAAGAAAAACAAATGGAGAGAGGATTCCTAGAAGACCTTTGCCAAGGGCACGGATCTCAGTAACCCAGACTGCGCTGGTGGCGGGGTTCCTGGAAGAGATGGGAACCAATGAAATTGAGGAGAGCCTAGATGCAGTGAGAATACTGGTGAGTGAAGGACCACATCCATATTTACAGTTGTGAAGTGAAGGATATGGTAGCACTATGTACTCATTCCAAGGAAACAGACCTTGATAGGGTGCCCAAATTGATGCAAGTGGGAAGTACCTCTTGGACAATTCTGAGGCCAGAGCAGTCCTCTGCTAGTGCACCCTTGTCACTTGAGTTTGATTCATTAGCACAGAAACTATAAGCTCCTACGGTGGATAAGAAGTGGACACAAGAGGAATTGATATTGGCATTAGGAGGGGCTCCAACACCTACAGTGCCCAGACCAGTGGAGTGGGTCAAAGCATTGGGGAACACCCTCAAAGTTGCATTGAAGTCAATGTATGAAAGTGCACCACACAAGCAGTTATGTTCTTTCTCAGGAGTTACATATAGAAAGCTTGACTACCACCAAGTCTACCAATGGAGGTTTTCCAAAAAGTAAGGGCAGCATCACAAGTAAATTACATTATCCTTGTGGCATGCAGTGTCACACTTGTACGAGCAAATCTCCAAAAGCTGGCCCAGTGACTGGTATTAGTCACATTTATAACAAGCAAATCTTTTTCCACTATTGAAATTTTAACAAGAAAATGGCGTTTCTATTTCTCATAGTCCTCTGCTTTAGAATGTAATACCAGATCTACCGCATGGATTAATTTATTAAGTGTTTTTTGATACATGGAGATTTTTCTCATTTCCAAATTTGTTGTCACTGAGCTTTGGCAAATCTATAGATTCTATATTTAGAAAAAATGCCATAACAGATTTGAAAAACTAAAACACATTTCTGCTCCCTCTGCCCCCACTTTGTGGCCTGATTCAAAGCCCACTGAAGTCAATGGAAGTATGTTGACTATCTATTTTGTTAGATTTCAGACCGAAGATAGTGAGACCAAGTCTACACTGATGGTGGCAAATTGGCTACCATCAGTTCGATCTTTCTGGTTCGATTAAGCAGTCAATGAATACCCGCTCAATCAATCCAGAAGCTGACGCAGTAGTCCACCCCCTCAAGAAGAGTAGCGCTGAGTGGAAAGGATGACTCAGCACAGTGGAGATGCCATGGTAGTAGGTGTTAGAAAGTCAACGGGAGATACAGAAGTTATTTTACAGAGCTTGTGCATCTCCCTTTGACTGCCACTGAAAACAGCAGTCAGTGTAGACCAGGCCTGAGAGACAAACCAATATTATGCCCCACACCACACTGCGATTTTTTACAAAGTCACTCTTCGGAGTAGAAGTGCATTAACCGTGCACAGCCACGCCACTCAAAACAATCTAAGGCAGAAAGTGAAGACGAGTTCCCATTGTCATCTAAACAATAGGTGGAATGTAATTAGGTAGGTACAATCCTCTAAAGTTTACTGTAGCCCCTCCCCTCCCATCTTGTACATTTGAAACTGTTATACGAGAGTCTAAAATGATAGTGCTTGTATTTGTCTCCTAGCCTCTTTTACATTTGATCAAAAGCTCTTTATCATCTACAATCCTCTCTTCTCCTGCACCACACAGGGGTGAATAAATATGCCAGCCCTGGGTGCTAAAAGGCCTAGTTTTAGCCTTCACAGGGTCCCCCCCCCCCCCCAAATTATTTACAGGCCATAAACATTTACAAATGGGACCTAAGCCCAACGCGGTTGAGAACCATTACAAATTTCCCCACTACCTTCATCCTCCAGGCACTGGGCTTCCACAATTTCCCAAAACTTCTTTCTACACCCAGCCCAAGGCTTTACCTCCAACTCTCCATGCACTTTACTACCCAACAGTCTTCCAGCGCATCTCGCACTAACACAGCCCCCCTTCCCTCAAGGCCCCTGACACCCACTGATTCTTTGAGATGTGCAGGGAATAGGCTCCTGTCTATCCCACATCTACTTCCATTGCTCAAGGTGGATGCTAAGGAGGAAAACCAATGCCATTTTCTCTCTGTCAAGAAATGTCAAATATGGGGCTGCATAAAGCTTGGCAGCTCTGCTAAAGTAGTAGAGTATCATAGATGCAACATGCTGTTAAGAAGTACAATGTAACAGCCTTTGTTTCTAAGTATTTCCCCTCTACTGTCCCATTCAGCAATAATTAGAAGAGTAAATTTGTAAATTAGGTGCTCTGCGTCCCTTAATTTCCCCTAAACATAGATTAAACCTATTACAAAAGTAGAAAGAAAATGTCATTTCAGTTCCACAAAGGCCCAGGAGATTTTTCTCCTTCAGCAAGATGTAGGAGCCAGCCCCACAAGTTCTAAATGTTTGTATGAAAATGGCGCTGGGCAAAAATTTAAACAAGACTCTCAATGACCCAAAATCTAGCAAAGAACTTGATGAGAAGAGAATCCCCTCCAAAAAGTGTTTACAATTTAAGTGTGCACACACACGCACATACACGCACACAGTCTTGCTTCCCAATTCACTGTCTAAGTCTCCTAGGGATTTGAGAGAAAACAGCAAAATCTCAATTCTGGAAAGACCACCTCTCCATAACATTTTTGAAGAGTGAAAGAAAGTGTCTCCTTTCCTGCCTTTGCTCAGTGTTTCAGCCTCTTATTCTTCTGATCTTTTAAAAGAAAACCACCACTATCTATTGAAAATAGAAAGACAACAGAGTCTTGTGGCACTTTTAAAGACTAACAGATTTATTAATTAGTCTTTAAAAGTGCCACAAGACTCTGTTGTCTTTCTACAATAGACTAACACGGCTACCCCTTTGGAATATTGAAAATAGGGCAGTGAACTGCAGGCTGTATTCTCAGTCACTTGATCTGTGGGCAGTGGACTTCAGCTGAGGATTTGTTTTTAAAACTAGGTATTTACCAAGTCAGTGCTGGGATAATTGCAGTGTGAACTTGAGAGGAAGTATAGCTGTGTTAGCGACATACAAACAAAAACTTTCAGTTGTTTCAAATAAGCAATTTATTTAGATTCTTATGTAAACCTTTTGAGGTCTTTCGCCATCTGCTTCTCTCCCATGACTGCAAGAAAGGCTCTTCCGTTTCTCTCTAGCTTCTTCGCCTCTCTCTGCCATCAGCTGGTATCATAACTCCCCAATTCATCACTTAGGACATAACATGGGCAAGAGCTGATGCTGTATGTCTACCTTGAATAGCCTGGTTACAAAGCTCAGCAGTTGATCTCAGTGTCTTTAAGGTACCTATGATGGATTTGTGTTTGCATGTTATCTAAGGCCATGTACACACGATCACTTTATTGCGCGATAAGGCTCCTTACCGCGCAATAAAGCTTGGAGCGTACACACGAGCATTTTCCCTGTTGCACAGCAACACCCTCGTGCGCACAACAGTTAAACCACTCAAATCGAGAGCGGTTAGGCTTACCGCAGAACTGTTCCGCGGTAATGCTCGTGTGTACACATTTTGCGCATTACACAGTCTCCGGAAATGTCCCAGAGTGCCAATCGAGGCTACTCTGGGACATTGGAGCTGTCAAATATGTCAATTTCACTGCTCTAGCAGAGCAGTGAAATAGACTGTTATGGGAGCTGCCAGAATCGGCGGCCCCTGGGATTGGCCCCCTGGACTGAGCTGGGGGCTGGCCTTAACCAGCTGCCCCTAGTCCAGCTACAGGGGTTCGGGTGGCAGCGGGGGCTGCACGCTGCAGCTCCCGCCTCCACCCGAACCCCTGCAGCTGGAGTAGGGGGCTGGCCCGAACCAGCGAGGGCAGCCAGTTCAGGGCTGGCCCAAACTGGTGAGGGCAGCAGGTTCGGGCCAGTCCCCTAGCTCAGCCCCAGGGCTTCGGGAGGCAGCGGGGGCTGTGCACCACAGCCCCCGCCGCCACCCAAACCCCTGCAGCTGGACTAGGGAGCTGGCCCAAACTGGCGAGGGCAGCCGGTTCGGGTCAGCCCCCTACCTCAGCCCCCAGGGCTTCAGGAGGCAGCGGGAGCTGCAGCCAGCCCCCTAGCTCAGGCTGGCTGTGGTCAGTGCATGGTGGGACAGGTGCCCACCATGCACTGCTCCTTGTATCGCAAAGGAGCGTTCACACGGGTAAATGCTCCTTTGCAATACAAGACTCATCTATGTACACATAAAAGTGCTATATTTATAGCGCTTTCCTTGTCCTGCAATAGCTTATTGCGGGACAAGTTTGTCGTGTGTACATAGCCTCAGATGAAAAACCACACAGCACACAAAACCTTCAGAAGAATAATGCCCCGAGATTCCTGTTTCTTGCTGACCGGTTACTATGTTTATGGTACAGTAACAAATCATCACACACCTATTACCGCCATATCAATCTCATACCCTATTTCATGCCTGCTTTGCAAATATTTTTAGTCAGGTTGCAAGATTTCCATACACACCCTCTAACAAACAATGCCTTAAATGCTGGTTTTAATCTGTAGAACACAAGGACATAATTACTACCAATGTCTCTGTTTTGTAGCCCTTGTAAGAGCTGGATTGAGAGGTCGTTCTGCTCGGCTGGAAGCAGGGAAAGGAGCTGTGATTCAACAATTTACGGCTCATCAGTTTTTGGCTGAGCTGAGGCTTACCTCATCACTGGGAAGCAATCCCAACTGCACATACAAAATGATGGGGTCTCAATTAGCTGTTACCGCAAGAGAGATCTTGGAAGCATCATGGATAGTTCTCTGAAAACATCTGCTCACTGTGCAGCGGCAGTCAAAAGGCAAACAGAATGTTAGGAGCTTTTAAAAAAAGCATAGGTATTAAGACAGAAAATATCATATTGCCTCTCATGGTAGGCCCACCTCTTGCATATTGCGTCACCCCTTTTCAAAAAAGATACATTAGAATTGTGAAAAGCGCAGGGAAGGCCAACAAGAATGATTAGGGGCATGGAACAATTTCCATAAGAAAATATTAAAAAGACTGGGACTGTTCATTCTAGAAAAATGATGACCAAGGGGAGATAAAATAGAGAAAAAAATAAGGAAGTGTTATTTACACCTTCACATAACATGAGAACCAGGGGGTCATCCAACTAAATTAATAGGCAGCAGTTTAAAAACAAACATAAGGAAGTACTTTTTCCACACAACCCACAGTCAGCCGGTGGAGTTCATTGCAAGAGGGGTGCTGTGATGGCCAAAAGTATAACAGAATTAGCTAAATTCATGGAATCTAAATCCATTAATGGCTATTAGCCAAGTCGGTCAGGGATGCAACCCCATAATCTGAGTTTTCCTAAACCTCTGACTTTCAGAAGCTGTGAATGGACGACAGGGGATGGATCCCTCACTAATTCCCCTATTCTGTTCATTTCCTCTCAAGACAGCCACTGATGGAAAACAGGGTCCTGGACTAGATGGACTATTGGGTCTAACCCCGTATGGCCATTTTTATGTTCTTATACATACCTTGCTCTAGGCTGATTTCTGTTCTGAGCATGTCAAGTATGATCTGAAAATGCAAGTACCACTTATAGCACAGGTTGCTAACTAGTCCAAAGACAAGACATCCTTTCACTTTTGGATTTACTTTAAAAGACCCACAGTTGAACTAAAACTGGGATAATTTTATGTGATTTCTTTACTTCTGTGTTCTGGTGCTCTAAGAAGGAGCTGCCTCCATTAAAGGAGAAAACGTGGTGAATTATTTTTTCTACTGATAGGACTGGTAACTGTGGTATTGAACACAGGAACAAAGAGCAGGACCACTCTCTTGTGCGTTCGATATCTTTGCTGATGCTCCTCCCCATGGGGGAAGAAGTCTGATTGAAATGCAGTGGGAACAAGAGCAGAGCTGGAGGAGGTGGGGGTGAGAAAGACAGTAGATTGGGATAACGGATGGGAAGACTGAAGGCTGGGAAAAAAGTGGGGACTGGAACTAGCTGAACAAGGAGACAGACTGAGAGCCAGGAAGGAACCGAGATCAGACCAGGAGCCAGTGGGGAAGACGGTTGGGCAATGAGACTGGAGTAGGAGGCCTGTGGGGGACGAGAAGATCAGACTGGGATGAGGAGCCTGGAATGAAAGAGTGATACTCCTATGGGTGCCCTAGTGAGGGGGACTAGGACTGGCAGGGAAAGGAGACTGGGATTGAGATTAGGAGTTTGGGCTGGCTAGGTGAGGACACTGGGTCTGGTTTGAGGAGCCAAGAGGGTCTAAGAAACAGGACAGGGACAGGCTGGAGGCAACAATGCATGAGTCAAGCATGGAGCAGGAAAGGTTGTGTCCACCAGATACATTACCCCTGCTGCTTGAGTCTGGTTTTTGTTCTCAGAGTAAAAGAGCATATGAAGTATGATCTGAAAGTGCTGCTCAGCCACTGAGAACATTGATTGTTAGTAGTCCAGACATTTCACTGTCTACATTCCCGCTCCAGAGCTTGGAATGGAATCCAAGGGCCTGAGTCTCTCCGTTGCTCTGTCGTCTGCAAATATCTATGAAATCCGCCAAGTGCATGTCTCTCCCCATTCTAGTGTCAATCTAACACAGAGGACGACAACTTAATGGTTCAAACTAGAGTTAGTCAAGAACTGGAATTGCCATTGCGTTGGTACTTTGGAAAAAGAAATAATTTGAATTAGTATTAAAAACTGAAAATTCTAAATTTCCCACTAAAAGAAATTAAAAAAAAAAATAGTTTCAGGTCAATCAAAACTTTTTATCTTAATGAAGTCATTTTGGTTTGATTTTCACTTTTTAAATTGTTGTTTAATTTATTTTTGTATTACGTATCATATAAAACAAAGTCATTTTGAAACAAAACAAATGAAAACACTTTGTTTCTATTTCATTCTAAATGAAATTGTCAAAATGTATACACTCCCACAGAATGTTTAGATTTCAATTAATCAGACTTTTCCAAAGGAAAAAATGTTCCATTAGAACAATTTCAACAAGAATTTGGTTCCAAGCTTGCTGGTGAGCAGACTGATTGCACATGACGGAATTTATTTTTTTCGGTTGTTTTTTTAAAGCCTAGGAAACAACACATAAAAACTATGTTAAAACAACATTGAGGCTGCAAACTTAAAAGTTAAGAAGAGACAAAATTAAGGTAGTGTGTGCAATACTGCTTTTGCATAGGACCTCTGACTCATACCGGGTGTTTCTGGGTCTGACTCAGGACTGTGTACTGAAGAAATCTGTTGTCACTTGTAGAAGTTGTTAGGTGTTTAGGAAATGAGTCAGGGGATTACAGGAATAAAAGGGGCGGGAAGGCTCCGGGTCGACGCGACCTTGGTGAAGGCAATTGAATACTACCCTGCAGAACTGGATTCCTTTCCCACCTCTGCCTAGCATTGCACAGGAACTCTGAGGCAAGTCACATAAATCAAACTTTTCACAACTGGCCCCTAATTCTGTGTTCCTCATTTTCTGAGTGCCCAACCTGAGACTCTGTAGTCTGATTTACAGAAGTGCTGAGTGCTCACAGCTGTGCTTCCAACTTAGACAGTGCTGTATAATTCAAGAGCTCTGAAAAGTCCGGTCCTAGGCATCTCAAAGTGGGCATCCAAAATTAATGGACATTTTTTATCTTAATAGATCTGTTCCTCAGCTCCCCACCTGTGAAATGGGGCTAATTGAACCCCACACAACTAAGAGGGGTGTTGTGAAAATATAGTAACATCCATTCAGATGCTGGAGTGATGAGGGCCATATAAAAGTCCATGAGGAAATTAATAATTCTATCTTCAAAGCAAGGTTTGAATATTATGCAGCAAATAAAGCCTGGGACCACGCAATGAACAGTGAGGAGAAAATAAAATATTGTGCACTGAATGAGGTCTGGGTCCTGTTGAAGAAACAGTTTGATGCATTTGACTTGGTACCATATGGGGTTGGATTAAAAAAAATAGAATTATATAAAATTAACATGGCACACATTGACTGGATGAAAAACTGGCTAACTGATAGGTTTCAAAATGTAATTATAATTGGGAATCATCATCAAATGGGTGTGTTTCCAGTGGGGTGCCATAGGCTATGTCTACACTTGTTAATTTAAGTCGATTTAGCTAAGTCGACTTAACAAAATTGACTTTAATTCGACTTTGCTAAGTCGATTTAGCATGTCCACACTCAAAATTTAAGTCGACTTAGAGGGGACCCTACAAAATCGACCTAGAGCCATCCACACTGGACACCTAGGTCGACTTGCAGGGGCAGGGTGGACCTGGGACAGGTCCACGGTGGCAGGGGGGCACCCCTTGCCAAGTGCCAGGGGCTCAGCCTTTGCCCCATTGTACCTTGGTATAATGGGGCAAAGAGGAACAGGGACCCTGGCAGGGCATAGGGGCAGGATGGGCAGGGCTCTACCCTGCCCTGTGGGGGGCACGTCAGGCTGTGGCTGTGCCAGCCACCCTGGCAGGGAGGGCAGTGGGGAAGCCCTAAAGCCCCCTAAGTTGACTGAAAGTCGACTTAGGGCTACTCCACATCCACACTGGCTAAGTCGACTTAAAACGAGGTTTTATAAAGTCGACTTAATTTTTCCTTACGTTGACTTAAGCAGCTGCTTAAGGGATCATAGGGATCAGTGCTTGATCCTACACTATCCAACATTTTTGTTAGTGACCTAGAAGAAAACAAAGACCTCACCAATAAAGTTTGAAAGGACACAAGAATTGGGGGAGTGTTAAATATTGATGATGACAGGCCACTGATATAGAGCCAACTGGATTATGTGGCAAATCATTTGTCTTTTAAGATGGCGAAATGTAAATATATACACCTACAAGCAATGAATGTAGGCCACACTTACTCAGTGGGGAAATCTAGCCTGGAAAGCAGTGACTCTAAAAAAAGATTTGGGAGTCGTGGTGGATAATCAGCTGAACATGGGCTCCCAGAATCTTGCTGTGGCTAATGCAAGGGACACATACACAGGGGTATCTCGAGCAAGTGTAGAAGGCTGCATTGCCTTTATATTTGGCACAAGTGCAACTCCGGCTGGGATAATGCACCCAGTCCCAGCAGTCACCATTCAAGAAGGATGGTGATAAATTGGAGAGGATTCAGAGAAGAGCCAGAAGAATGATTAAAGGGCTGGAACAGACCCCTCATAGCAACAAACTGAAGGAGTTCAATTTATTTAGCTTAACAAAGAGAGGTTTAAGGGACAACTTGATTACAGTCTACAAGTATCTAAATGGGGAACAAATATTTGATATTGTGCCATTCAGCCTGACAGAGACCAGTATATCAGTACAACAGTATATTCCAGAGGCTGGAAGTTGGAACTAGACAAAATTCAGACTGGAAATAAGGGTTAACAGTGAGAATAATTAAGCATTGGAACAATGTTTCAAGGATTATGATAGATTCTCCTCCCTGGCACTTTTAAAATCAAAACTGGATATTTTTTCAAAAAGATATGTTTTAGGAATTATTTGGGGGAAGTTCTATGGCCTGTGTTATACAGATGTTCACAATGGCCCCTTCTGGCCTTGGAATCTATGAATCATATAATTAAAGATTATATCACATTGTGTACACCCAGAGGGGGCAAATAAAGGTTTCATGAGCAACATTAATTCTGGCACTTCTTGACTTCTGAGTGCTTGGTTTTACAACATTAATGTGTAAACATTAATATTTAAATATTTTTTGTGCATAGTAGGCTTTAGCATGAGTGTGATTTTTCTTTCTTTTTTCTTCCCCATTTCCCCACCCCCGCATTTTTGCACTGCACATACAGGCTGGAATTTTATTTGTTCAGTCTGTCTCCTCCTAGGATTTTTTTTTCAAACTCTGATAGTCCAAGCTAACTACCAGCATTAATTC
The DNA here is from genome assembly GCA_007922175.1 of Pelusios castaneus. Classification (NCBI taxonomy): domain Eukaryota; kingdom Metazoa; phylum Chordata; order Testudines; family Pelomedusidae; genus Pelusios; species Pelusios castaneus. The sequence continues at coordinate 8,526,161 of ML685821.1, forward strand.
CCAAAAGTCCAAAGGGAGATTTAATATAAACAGACAGGTCAACTGCATAGACGCGCACAGAAGAAAAAAGAAAAAGATACACCAGCCTTCTGCAATGCATGCTTTAAGAAAAACAATATGGAGTTGGGGTGCTGTGGCGTATCTTAGGCTATGTTTACACTGAGAAATTTAGGTCGACTTTACCAAGTTTACTAAGTCGTTAAGTCGACTTAGAGAATCCACACAGGACTCTTAAGTCGACTTAAACCTGGCCTTACTAAGGCTAGTTAGGTCCAGGGGGAGGTGAGGCTCCTCAGGCTAGGAAGGCTTGTCCTCAAAGAGCCAGCAAGCCCTGGAGCAGTCCGGGGGAGAAGGCAGCTTGGAGCTCCCTCCTGGCCCGGACTGCTCAGCTCCCTTTGGGCTGGAATCTCTCAGGTCCTGGGCAGAAGGGAGCCCCGCGCTCCCTTCTAGCCAGGACCGAGTGGTCCCGGGGAGCTCCCTTCTAGCCGGGACTGAGCGGTCCCAGGGAGCTCCCTTCTAGCTGGGACTGAGTGGTCCCAGGGAGCTCCCTTCTAGCAGTCCCGGGGAGAAGGGAGCCCCGTGCTCCCTTCTGGCCAGGACTGAGTGTCTCCATGGTCCCAGCCAGAAGGGACCGTGAGGCTCCCTTCTCTCCAGGACCTCCGTGGGTCCTGGCAAAAAGGGAGCCATTGCTTCCTTCTTGCCAGGACCCCAGCAGGCGGCCAGAAGGAAGCGGGCAGCTCCCCTCTGCCCGGAACCCCCGCAGGTCCCAGCTAGAAGGGAGCACGGGGTTCCCTTTTTGCCAGGACCCCAGCGGTCTGCTCTGTCCCGGGCTCTGTCCCTGCTGCTCTGCCCCGGGCAGAAAGGAGCTCCACGCTCCCTTCTGGCCAGGACCACTGGGGTCCCGGCCAGAAGGGAGCCCTGTGGTCCCTTCTCCCTGGGACATGAGCAATCCCAGGGAGAAGGGAACCGGGATGAGTTGCTAGCTGCTTGTCCTGGGGAGAGCGTCCTGTGCAGGACTGGCTCTCCCCAGGACAAGCCGCTAGCGGCTTCATGGGGAGAAGGGAGTAGGGGCTCCCTTTTTCCCTTTCCCGACTTAGGGCGTCCACACTGCTTAAGTTGACTTAAGAAGTCTACTTAAGCATTAAAGTCGACTTAAAAGCAGGTCTTATTAAGTCGACTTTAAATTTCCTTAAGTCGACTTAAGGAAACTCCAGTGTGGATGCAGAGTAAATTAAGTCAATTTAAACATGCTTAATTCAACCTAATTTACTAGTGTAGACACACCCTTAGAGTCTGAATGGAGTCTTTACTGCTGCATGTCCCCAATGACAGTAGCAGCTCTGCATAAGAAATAGATTTTTCTTTAAAAAAAAAACAACCATTATTAAATTGCTAGAGGTATGCCAAATGTTTCATTTAGGAAGTACTTTGGCATTTGAGAAAGATTTGTTTAGCTTTCCTTAGGAAAAAGTCCTGTAGGATTTAATAGGAAGGAAAATTAAGAGGGTTCTATAGTAATTTAAGAGTTTTTTTATCAAACATATGCTGTGGAATTTACTAGACAGTTATATATTCTTGCTGCAGACATCTATAATATGCTTTAAATATTCATAAATGATCTGGAAAAAGAGGTAACCAGTGAAGTGGCAAAATTTGCAGATGATACAAAACTCAAAATAGATAAGTCCAAAGCATACTGTGAAGAGCTACAAAAGGATGGATCTCACAAAACTGGGTGACAGGGCAACAAAATGGTAGATGAAATTCAATGTTGATAAATGCAAAGTAATGCACATTGGAAAACATAATCCCAACTATACATGTAAAGTGATGGGATCCAAATTATCTGTTACTACTCGAAAAAGAGATATTGGAGTTATTGTGGATAGTTCTCTGAAAGCATCCAGTCAATGTGCAGCGGCAGTCAAAAAAGCTAACAGAATGTTGGAAATCATTAGAAAAAGGAGAGATAAGACAGAAGATATATTTCCTCTTTATAAATCAATGGTATGCTCACATCCTGAATACTGTATGAACATCTGGCCGCCCCATCTTAAAAAGATATATTGGAAATGGTACAGAAAAGGGCAACAAAAATTATTATGAGTATGGAACAGTTTCCATATGAGGAGAGCTTAATAAGACTGAGACCTTTCAGTTTAGAAAAGAGAGAACTAAGGGGATGTATGATAGATATCTATAAAATCATGAATGGTGTGGAGAATAAATAAGAAAATATTATTTACTCCTTTTCATAAGTACACAAGAACTAGGGAGTCACCAAATGAAATTAATAGGCAACAGGTTTTAAATGATCAAACGGAAGTATTTCTTTACACAATAATACACAGTCAACTTGTGGAACTCCTTGCCACAGGATGTTAGGAAGGCCGAGATTATAACAGGGTTCCAAAAAGTATTAGGTACGTTTGTGGAGGGTAGGTCCATCACTGGCTTTTAGCCAGGATGGCCAGAATGCAAACCCATGTTCGGAAGTGTCCCTAGGCTCTGTTTGCCAGATGTTGGGAATGGACAATAGAGGGTGGATCACTTGATGACTGCCTTGTTCTGTTTATGCCCTCTGAAGCACCTGGCATTGGCTACTGTCAGAAGACAGTATATTGGGTTAGATATACAACTGGTCTGAAGTGCTATGTTTTTTCTACAGAAGAGAGAATGATAATATAAACTTTCTTACACTTCTTCCCTAATATTCCTCTGCCTGAGCTGGAGGAACCACCTCATAGTGACTGGATGCACCTAATCAATCCTTGAGACTACCAGCAGGATAATACCTTCCGATTTCCTTTTCTGTGTGTTGAACAAATGGCTCCCTGAGGGCAAATTTAAAATGGAGAAGCACAGTCCCTGGCCCTGGTCTATACTGCTAGTTGCCTTGACAAGAGATACACAAACTATGTACTGAAACTTGCATATCTTTCATTGAATTTCACTTTCCTCCTTGTGGCATGATGGAGAGCTACCTTGGCCAGCCGCAGTAGGAAATTGGTGAGGAGGTCCTGTGACTATGTAGGGCCACAGTCAAGTTGCGGATGAATGAGGAATGAGGAGAAGTGCAGTGAGAACCACAGAAAGAGGTTCTGGAAGGACAAGAAGAGGGTCTTCAACTTGATGCACCCTACACAGATGTATGCCAGGGTTTCCCTCTCACCACAGACAGTACAGGTGTCAAGGAAGTTAGTGCCTCTGCTTAGGTCTCCATGGAGGAGCCACCAACTAATGTCCCTGGCAGAACATGTAACCAGAGTGGAGTACAGACTGACGCAGTGGGCTTCCTCGCCTTCCTTGCCAGGTGGTAGCAGGTGCCACCACTTGGTGTTGGAGTAGGACACAAGGGTGAGGAAATAGATGGTATGAAGCAGAAGCATGTACAAATGTTTTAGAGGCATGGTTTGGGGACAGATCATCAGATGTCGTGCAGCTGACAGTGGCATGCCAATGATGGCTGGGGAGGCTCGTGGGGCAAGGGTCCAATGTCACGTTCCAGAGGCCCCTCCCTCTGATCATAATCCAGGAGGTCTCCAGTTCTGGTGGCAACAGCAAGTACCATCCTCCAACACATCAAAGAGGATTACTTCCCTCTTCGGCCGAGTGAGGGTTGTGGCAATCTAGTCTTATGAAATTTGTCCCTCTCTAGTTATTATTACAAGAATGCAAGTACCAGGGAGAGCTTCCTGTTACAAAATACTTTTCAGTAGTGAACTTCTGCATACACAGAGGTGCAAAAACATAGCCCAGAATTAACCACAACATTAATTGTGCTCTCATGCTAAAAAGCACATTTCCAACTACTAAGAAGGGTGGATATACCTTTGTTAGCTTCAGCCACAACTTTTATTTAAGCACTGTCAAGCCAATTGGCCATTTGTTGAGGGGGACATAAGTGACTATCCCAGTTACGTGTTTCCATAATACAGAAAGGTATAATACACTCAAGGTGATATAACAGTGTAATAAACATGTAAGGCTTTCTTTAAAGAGGCTAGAGTAATATGTTGGCTTTAAATGCTTCATTAAATATTCTCCCTAATAGTGAGCCCAGGATGTCTCAGATGTTTTCCTAGATGAATAATACTATAAAATATTCAAAGCCTGGTGTTTTTCCACTGCTTAATGGAAAACGAATGCTTCCAAAATTTCATTTCCCTGTTTGGTATAATGTTTGCTTTTTGTTATATTCTTACCTGAGGGAAGCAGGGAGTTTTTCAGTGAAAACATCTACATCATCGCTACTAGCTTACACAAAACATTTACATGTAAATGAAGGGCTCCATCATGACTCCTGGAAAAACCTCAAAACCGATATTACAAGAGAATTTGCTGAGGTTTGATGTGGTTCTAACGTTCCCAGTAGTTTGCTGCCACTGTGTTAACACTCATTTGTCTTGATCATAAAAGCCAAGGGTTAGCTCCCAGGTACCTCAAGAATCATTCCTGGACCTGATTCTCATTTACACCATCTCCCCATTAAGGTTACTGCCCTAGCACTGTTAAGGGGATTTAAAGTGAGCTGGAGACCACTTTAGCCCACTTGAAGAGCCATTATCACTGCCAGAATGGTACACAGTGGCTTTGGTAAAAATCAGGTCCATTATAGAATCAGAGAAATGTAGAAATAAAGAGCTCAAGAGATCATTTAGTCCAGCCTCTCGTGCTGAGGCAAAACCAAGTATACCTAGACCATCCATGACAGATATTTGTCTAACCCAGTGTTTCTCAACCTTTAGTGGACTGGGGAACACCTAAAGGTATTAATAACTTTACGTGGAAGACTTGATGAAAACATTCTCGAAAAAGCTGGTAACAGTAGCAAGAGATTTAAATGTCCTAGGTGTAGCAAAGCTTCCAGGTGTGTGTCAAAGTCCACCGCAACGTGCCTGGAAGCTTTGCTGTGGCATTAAATTGCTCCTTCCCCATCTCCACTCAGCTCCTCCTCATGGGGAGGGGTCGGAATGGGTCACAGAACATCTGCACTATGTCTGAGGAGCACCAGACGGAACACTGGTTGAGAAACACTGATCTAACCTGTTCTTCAAAGCCACCGATGACAGGGATTCCACAACCTCCCTTCTTAATGTACTGCAGCTCTTACCCATCCTTATATTTATAAAGCTTTTCCTAGTATCTAAACTAAATCTCCCTTGCTGAAGATTAAGCCAGTTATTTCTTGTCCTACTTTCGGAGCACAAGGTGAACACTTGTTCTCTGTCCTCTGTATAAACAGCCCTTAACATTTTTAAAGACTCTGTTCCAGTCCCCCTCGGTCTTCTTTTCTCAAGACTAAACGTGTCCATGTTCTTTTTTAAAACCTTTCCACATCGGTCAGGTTTTCTAAATGTTGTACATTCAATTTGGAAAGAAAAGTTTGGGTTAGTGGTGGTTTTTGTTTGTTTGTTCTCCTCTCCCACTCACAGCTCTAGGTTTTCTTTTAGTAAACCTATTGAATCTAGAATAAATTATAGTATTTTGTATTTCCATACAAGGATCTCAAACTAATTAACAGATATCTACTAATGAAACCTCAGCATGCGCTTGTGAAATAAGTTTTATCCCCATTTTAGGCTATGTACACACGACAAACTTGTCCCGCAATAAGCTATTGCGGGACAAGGAAAGCGCTATAAATATAGCGCTTTCATGTGTACACACGTTCTCCTTATATCGGAAAGGAGCGTTCACCCGATATAAGAGCAGTGCATGATGGGCACCTGTCCCACCATGCACTGCCCACAGCCAACCCCCTAGCTCAGCCCCCGGGCTTCAGGTGCTCAGCGGGAGCAGTGAAATTGACATATTTGACAGCTCCAATGTCCCAGAGTGCCCTCGATTGGCACTCTGGGACATATCCGGAGGCTGTCTACCACGCAAAAAGCATACACATGAGCATTACTGTGGAACAGCTGTTCCGCAGTAATGCTTACCACTCTTGATTGGAGTGGTTTAACTATTGCGCAGCAAGAGGGTGTTGCTGTGCAACAAGAAAAATGTTCATGTGTACACTACCAGCTTTATTGCGCGATAAGGAGCCTTATCGCGCAATAAAGTGATCGTGTGTACATAGCCTTAAAGATGGACATTTGGCAGTGATCCAACCACTGCTGTAATGCTGTGTACAGTTCTGGTGGCAACTATTCAAGAAGGATGTTGATCAAGTGGAGAGGGTTCAGAAAAGAGCCAGGTGAGCAATTAAAAGGACAAAAGAATGTCCCTTATAGTGATCGACTTAGGGAGCTCAATCTATTTAGCTTAATAAAGAGAAGGATAAAGGATGACTTGATTACAGTCTATGAGTACCTATCAAATATTTACTAATGGGCTCTTCAATCTAACAAAGATATAATGCAATCCAATGACTGGAAATTGAAACCAGACAAATTCAGACCAGAAATAAGGTGTACATTTTTAACAATGAATGTAATTAATTCTTGGAACAATTTACCAAAAAGTTTTGTGGATTTTCCCTCACTGACAATTTTTACATCAAGACTGGATGTTTTTCTAAAAGATCTGCTCTAGGAATTATTTTGAGGAAGTTCTGTGTACAGTGTTATACAAGAAGTCAGACTACTACATGGATCACAATGATCCTTTCTGACCTTGGAATCTATGAATAGGTGAGTAAGGTGTGTTACCATAGAACATACTAGAATGTGCCCCAATTCTAAGCATGATAAAACAGATCAGAGTTTTGCCCAGGAATGGTTTGTAGCCTTTGGCCTTTAGTCCCCCGTAACTGGAGAAACTATTGTTTACAGCTCTTAGACTTTGAAAGGCATATATAAGCAGAATTTAAAAATCCTTGCCAATATTTACACTAAAAAGAAATGTTACGTGCGTGCTGTAAGAGACAACAGAAGGAAATACAATAATTTTCTCTTACAGTAAGAGCTACAATGAATAAATTGATTGTGATGCTGTCTGGTATATGAGTGACCTTTTACAACATTATTGATAGCAATATTTCAAAATTGCAGTAATTCATAGAATCTCAGGTACCATTGGAAAGCTAATAAAATGATTGTGTGTGTGTGTGTGTGTGTATCATCTTTGCATTGTAAGTTATGATATGTGTGATACATATGTATCCAAACACTTGCATTGTGTTATGAAAACAAAGGATTGAGACCCTTCCAAGTACCGGATGTACAACAGAGGGCTTGTACAAGCCTGTGAACTCCAATACTGCTAAGAATCCGATATACAGTATATGGACTTTGAAGTCATGTATCTGATTGCTTTGACCATTTCACATCTCTCACCTTGTTTGTTTTTCTTTAATATTAAACCTTATCTTTTCTTTTATAATAAACTTTTAGCTTTAGATACTAAAGGATTGGCTGGCAAACATTTTTCACACTGATGGAAAGAGTTCAGTGTACTTCAGACCACAGCCACTAACCCTAAAAAAATACATAGACTGATTCTGTCATAAATGTACAGATTCACATGATAAAGGTATCCTCTGATTGGCATGTCATAAGCTACTTGTCTCAGTGCTAGCAACCCAATGGTATAAAAAAATTCAATTGACCTTATTTATAAATATCATCTCATGGAGTTACAATCATGCTGCAAAATGTTTAAAGGTTAAAAATATGGTTTTGTGAGGGCAACAATTACCAAAACCCACCCCTAAAATCAGACTGACTATTGGCATATTCTATGCTGAGCAGGAAAGTTTCATCCTATAACTAACGCAATTGGTAAAATTAAGATCAATGAATAGTACTGCCCAATCTCAATCCTGAATTGAACTATACATGCTCAAATTGATTAAAGAAAGCACAGTGGCTGGTATAGCATAATATAGCTTTTTCCAGAGATTAAAACCACAGCAGTGTTCAATAAATTGGTGATGTCCAACTGCATAATGATAAATATAAACTGCACATCTATAGCAGCCATAATCTGGGGAATCTCAAAGTACTTTATAAAGACCAAGAGACAGATGCTGATACACTGATATAAAGAATGAAAACCTGGCTCCACTGAAAGAGTGACAAAATTCTCTTCTATACAGACAGGATTTCACTCATAACAAATATACTCATAACAAATATACTCACTCATAACAAAAATACTTTATTAAAAATAGGCCTATTTAAATCAGTGGGAGTACTCATGCAAAACTGCTCATCAATAATCATATTTTCACTCTAATTAATTAGGCCTCAAATACTCCTGTGTGAGAGAGACAATTTATAACTGTTGCATAGGTGGAGAAATGATCTCGTGAGAAGTTAAAAGTCCATGGGATGGCAGTGATCCTCATGACTGCCAGCTGTGAACAGGCTGAGGGGCTTGAGTCCCACTCTTAAATTATTTAGTGTGCATAAAGTAATTATTGACAGAGGGACTTAAAGAAAACCACAATCTGACTTTTAATCTTCTATGACATCTACATTCATGTAGAAAATGAAAACTACAGCCCTTATGCTATGTAAGAATCCCCGACGAGACAATACAGGATGACAGGAACAGGTAAAGGATTGGAGAAGGAGGGTTCCTGGAATCTCAAATGGATAATAAAGGAACAAGCTTTATTAGTGTATTTCCCAATTACAAGACAGAATGGACGCCCAAGCTGCTAGCTTGGGAAATTGGTGTCAGACAGGACACAGGAAACCACAAGTGATGGTTTCTGCAGTGGAGAGCTGACAGCCTGAACTCACATTAAGCTACACAGAACCTAACATTTAAAATGATCCATCTTCTTGAATCCTCTTAATGGCTCACAAACAAAATATAAACAGACAAAAGCCAATACACAATACAATAGTAGTAACAGCAATACCTAAGACTATTTCAATGGTTATTCCCTGAGTTAAACAGAGGTACGGCTAGACTCATTATACATTACAACTTATCTCTAAAGGGAAGTTAACTGATAGAGGGAACACGAGTTTACATACATACCAGAACCATCAAGCAGGTGACCAGCAACAGCATAATGAGTTTTGGGACGAAGGGGGGTTAACTCGACACGGGCCGGCACTTTTCGGGAGGGCCTCCTACTGGCAGGTTGATCAGGCCTGGCAGTTCACACGCGGGGACTCTTGTTTGTTCCGTGTGGCAATGGTGGTTTTATTGCCTAGGCCGTTTCCTGCCGGGGTCATGTTGGCCTGCGATTGGCTCAATTTTGCCACAGTAGGAAGGGGGTGAAGTGCTGCTCGGTCCCCTTGTCCTTTTTTGGGCATGTGGCAACTGCTACTGGCTCTCCAGGTTCTGGGCTAGAGCCCTCTACACACCCTTGCGGGGTGGGGCAAGCATGGGCAGCCATGTGGCACGTACACATACATGCCCTGCTGGTTCGCCTACACAGTGGGCGAGAGGGTTAACCCACCCCTAGGAAACCCAGGTAGGGAGTAAATTGGGGTTCCAAATTAAGCAGTGGGTGGTCACCAGCCAGTGGGCAATGGACATATGGCTGAACTGAGGGGAAAATTCCTATTAAACATACATATCAGGGTCTCTACTATGTGGGAGGCGGTGGCCATTCCATGGGGCACAGATTGGGGTAACTAACACAGGACTTCAGAGTTGAAAATCTTCATCCATTTCTTCCTCTACAGAGCTTGTACCAGTGATTCCCCACACAGACACTTCCACTGGCTTGAAACTCACCTCATCCAAACACTCTGACGCATCTTCCTCATAAAAGGATACAGAAGAGTTCAAACGTCAACTTACCCCATTCAGTGTCATAGAAGAGCATGAGGCACTCTACTACCTTTTTTTTCCTGAGTGGTATCGCTTTGATTTCCTCCTCTAGAAGTCAGCAGAGTAGCAATTTCCCTGTTTTTGCCTCACCCAAGAAGTACAGGGCGGGACTGGGAGTTCACATTTATTTACAACAAAAATTAATATTTATTAAATAATAAATCCCAGTAAGATTTGATTCTAATGGGCCTTCTACTTTCTAGATAGCAAAGCTGTCTAAAATGTGGTGATACTCAAACTATCAATAGCTTCTCTTTAGCTCCCAGAATTCTTTACAATATAAAATTTGGTTTCTGGCTAGGCCTTCAAGTGGGTCTAATGAAATCAGAGACAAACGTCTCATGGACTTCAAGAGCAGAGGCGGCCTTTGGCTATTGGAGGCCCTAGGCGAAGGCCCATTGCAGGGCCCTCTATAGGCTTATTGCAGGGGCCTTCCCACTCTGTGGCCCCGGCTCACTGTCATTGGCCTCCGCTGCAGCCCTAGCTCCCCCACACGGCTGCAGCCTCAGCTCTCCGCCGCCAGCCCCAGTTCAATCCTCTCACCCCCCCGCCACAGCCCCAGCTCCCTGTCATCCCAGCTCCCCCCCCCCCCTCCAGCCCTAGCTCCCTACCGCTGATCTCTATCCCAAAAGCCAACTCCTCCTCCTCCTGCTGACCAAGGCAAACACGGCTTTTGGGGTAAGCGAAGCAGGCGATGGGGCCCTTTACTGCTCAGGGCCCTAGGTGTGCACCTGCTTCGCCTACCCCAGAAGCTGCCTCTGTTCAAGAGAAGCAGGTTCAAGATCTATACATCTGTATTGCTTTCTTTTATCCCTCAATGAGGCATATCTGATCATGTCCCTTGCTTTGTGATATATGTTTTTAAATCTCCTACCCTATTTTCTTCATTTATACATGCTAAATATTCCCCTTCCCTCCTCCTACAGTCATACACTCTGTTCCTATAGTACATCTTTATTCATCTTCATTTTCATTAGATTATTGTCCTCCTCTGTATTCTTCCAATTCCCAGATGAAAAATCTATTCTTAGTTTCCCTATTATTTTAGAGTTGCCTCTGGTAACGTTCAGCACTGCAGCACTCAAACCACCATTAGTAAGGTGACCTCCCTTCCTTATTGCATTTCAAAATATATTTTTTTTAAAAAAAATCTATCTTCCTTCACAGCTCAAAAGATTATTAAAATGTATACAGTGTCTGCTATCTAAAGACAGATACCACTATAAACACCTCCTCCTTATTTGCTATTCCTTCTTGAAATGCTAGCAAAAGACTGCAAATCAGTGTCACTGACAACTACATGACAGAAAGAAGAAATTTGTCTGGGGGGTTCTTAGGACTTTCATTGTGAATAAGCATAATTAAATCCACCACTGAGAGAAGTTCTATAATATGTGTTATGCAAGCTGCATTAGACTATTAGGGGACCATAGTGGTCCCTCCTGGTATTAAAATCTATTATTTATTATTATAGTAAAGAGATCACTTTGAAATTATGTACGTGTGCCTGGGGCATTCTGTAGAACCATTGGATTCAAAAGTACCTGAAAAGGTAAATCAACACATACTCAGTTACAGCTTTATGTGGTTCAGCCACTCTTCATGCATGTTCTTTCACTCTACCATGGGACATCAATAATCTAGTGCCTAAAGCAGGAGATTGTGTCCCGTGATTTATGAGTTCTTTCTATGGCTCTATGACTTGCTTCCTGTATGAACTTGGGCAAGTCACTTAATTGCTCTGTAAAATGGGTTTAAAGCTTGGCCCTTTCATAGGGATGTTCAGAGACTTAAGCACTTTGAGGTGCTACAAAAGTGCAAAATATTATTACTATTGAGAGATTAAGTAACTATAGACACTAGAGATGGGCAGAAGGAGCTGAGTTTTGACTCTGAAAAACTTCAGCTAAGGTGGTGTTTTCTGGAAGTTCACCAATGGATTGGATTTTTCTCAGGAAGTCCGTAGAGTCTCGAAGATAACTAGGAGTGTTGATAGCATAGGGTCTGAAGAGAGTGGGTGGGTGAGGTCTTGAGGCCTGCATTTTGCAGAAGGTCGGACTAGATGATCGTACTGGTCCCTTCTGACCTTTGAGTCTATGAGAGAGTCCACATAGCCAGAGAGCCCTGCTGTATGCGTGCCAAGCCTGAGATGATGGGGATCCCGGGGTTTCCATTTTTATGGATTTTCGGTAGTAGATAGAATATCCCTGGTCGAGGTTCTGATGGTGTGTCTGCCTTGATTTGTTCCTGTGCTGCTTCAGGGAGTTTCTCCCTCACTCTCTCAAGCCTTGGGAGACAGACCTCTCCTTGCTTACAGACAGCCCCAAACCTTAAAAAAATACTCACCAGCAACTATAGACCAAACAACAGAAACATTAAAGCAGGAACATATCCCTGCGACAGACCACGCTGCCAACGTTGCCCACATATCTACACTAAAGACACCATCACTGGACCTAATCAAGCCAGATAATCCATCAAGTGCTCATTCACCTGCTCATCCACCAATGTGATTTATGCCATCATGTGCTGGAAATGCCCCTCTGCCTTATATATTGGACAAACAGGAGAGTCTCTGCGCAAAAGAATAAATGGACACAAATCTGACATCAGAAATCACAACATTCAAAAACCAATAGGGGAACACTTCAATCTCCCTGCTCACTCCATTGATGACTTATTAATAGCTGTGCTCCAACAAATGAATAACAAATCACAGCTTCAAAGAGAAACTGCAGAATTAGAACTTATATGTAAATTCAACTCCGTTGCCTCAGGGTTAAACAGCAACTATGGATTTTATTCTCATTACAACGGGTGATTTGATCTCACCTTCCTCTGTATGCTGTTCCCCAGTGTTTGAATCCCAACACCTATTCTGATTTGCTCTTACAGCCTGACCTGATCCTGTGTCATACATTTCCTTGCATTTAATTTCCTCCCATTCTGTAAGTTCCCCCTCTTCAAAGCATCTGACGAAGTGGGATTTTCTCCCACAACTGATCATGCGGTAAATAAATTGGCTAGGCTTTAAAAGAGCCACAGGATTCCTTGTTTGTTCTCCTGCCATAAGGCACTGGTGATTTCTCTGTGATTTCTTGGTTTCCATGTCTCCAAGTTCTCCTTTCACTTCTTCTTCTGTGATTCCTTTCTGTTCAAAGTCTCTGTCTAAGTTCTTTATGACTCTATACTTAGTCCCTTCTCCTCCAGATCTTTACAGCTTATTCCTCAGTGATCTCATCCATTCACATGACTTCATACCATCTCTCCCTAACAGTGTTCTCTCCTCTTCACACTATGTTCTCTCCTGAACTTCTACCATACCATTTCATCTGGACTGTCCCGGCTATGTCCTCACTGTTTTCTCTAGTGTGATTTAGAGTTCTATAGCAAAGGATGACCTAGCTCTGCATGTACCTATCTGTAATTTATTGAGAAAAAAGCTGCATTATCATAAAGTCTGAATAACATATGGTAGAAGTATGTATTGTTGTAAACATGTTGGTCCCAGGCTTTTAGAGTGACAAAATGGGTGAGGTAATATCTTTTATTCAATAAACTTCTGATGGTGAGAGAGAGAAGCTTTTGAGCTTACCCAGAGTTCTTATTCAGGTAGGACCTTACACGGAGCTTTTCTTATGGTTGCATGCTGCCAGTACTTAAAACATCCTCAGAATTTCTAAATATTTTAGCGGACAATTTCCTAACTCAACAAGGAATGTATCCACCATGGGGGAATTCTATATTAGACCTCATCATGACAGATAATGAGGAATTGATCCAGAACTAAAAATTCATGGTAGCTTAGGTACAAATGATCATGACTTGATCATATTTGCTATGCCCAAAGAGAATCAAGTACACATCACTAACACATATATGGTGCTTTAAAAGGGTCAAATCTGAATACAAGTTAGCCAGATCAATTGGGAGAGAGAATTTAAATAGTAAAATATGAAAGATAATTGGATATTGCTTAAGAACATGTTATTAGATGCCCCAAAAGCCACAATTCCATAATCAAGAAAGAAAGTTGTAATGGTTAAGAAAAAACAACCTGTCTTAGAGGGGAAGCAAAAGTAACAAAAAAAGTATTTATTTCAAATAGAAAAAAAGGAAAGGTGGTAGCAATGACTATAAATCATATAGCAATGACTATAAACTGCAGAAAACTGATAAGAGAAGCAAAAAGACACAAAGAGAAAGCTATAGCCAGGACAGTTAAGGACAATAAGAAGTTCAAGTGTATTAGAAACAAAAATAACCTTCAAAATTATATTGGTCTATACTAAATGGAAATTGTAGAATTGTCACTAATGATGCAAAAGGCAGATGTGTTCAATATATATTTCTGTTCTGTATTTGGGAAAAAGTCATATGATATAGTTATATCATCTGATGATAAAATACTTTCCCATCCACCAGCAGCTCAGGAAAATACAAAAAGTAGGTACAGAAGTTAGACATTTTAAAATCAGCATGTATGGATAACTTTTATCCAAAAGTTCTAAAAGAGATGGCTGAAGAGATCTCTGGGCCATTAATGTAGATTTTCAATACATCATGGACCAAGTGGAGAGAAATTCTAGAAGACTGGAAAAAAGCTAATGATGCAATATTTTAAAGGGTAAGGGGGACAAATCTAAGTAATTACAGGCCTGCCAGCCTGACATCAATCCCAGGCAAAATAATGAATCAGCTAGTGCTGGACTCAATTAACAAAGCATTAAATTGGCATTAATGCCAGTTAACACAATTTTATGGAAAAATAGATCCTGACAAACTAATCTGATATTTTATTTTTTTTGTATGTGATTACAAGTTTGGGTGAAAAAGGTAACAGCACAAATATAAATAAACACTTTAAAAGCACCACAGGACTCTTTGTTTGTTTGGCTGACCTAGACTAACACAGCTACCCCTTTGGAACTTTTTCTGCCTCTTTTACCCCAATTATGAAAATTGTTGTTTGATTAAATTTAGACAGTTTTTTTTATTATCAAATATATTAAGAGCAAGGGATCAGAGTTATCAAAAGAAAAGAGCAGAGAATATTTAAATGTAAGTTTATACATTACTTACTTATACATTACTCTCGCTAGCAACAATTCAGAACAAAAGTGCACTTGACACTTGTGCAGAGCTTCCATGTGAGAAATTAAAAGAACAGAATCAATTCCCTTCTAACAGGCTAATAATAAAAGATAAGTTTTGAGTTATCATTAAGGCTGTGCGCTCTCCAAACCAAAAAAAAAAAAAAAAAAGGCCCCCACAGAAGCGAAAACCACTTCTAAACCTTTAGATACTTGCTCCAGTTTAAAAACAGAACAATAAAACCAGAAACTCCTTCACCAAAACTTTTTTCTAATTGCCTCTTTAAGAAACAAAAACAGAGCCCTGTGTTAAAGAGAATAAAAAGTTACTGCTGTAAAAAGACACACCCAAAGTTATAGAGCTTTTTCTCTTTGTGTCTTATGTTACCAGTATTAACAAATCTAAGCAGCAGAAAGAAAAAAAATTAAGAAAACAGGGTTCCATTCTATTTGGATTCTTAATGGTATACCTAAAAAGTATTCTTTCAATTTTTTTTTTTCTGAAGGACTCTTCCTAGTTATATTTTACACTAAAGAAGCATCCAGTTGTCATTAACGATTAGTTGAATCAGTTTTGGAGCAATGTAGTTTCAGTTATTGTGGCAAACCGAGCACTCTCAGTTCCCCATGGGTCCTGCGCTTCAGGTTGTGGCAGCCAGCTGAGGTCAGGGCCATCCCTAGGGGGGAGCAGGGCCCAGGGCCAAATGGCCTGGGGTACCCCATGCTGGAGGAGGGAAGGAAGGCCCAGGTCGACCCTCTCTGCCCCTGGAAGCCCAGGAAGCCTCAGCTTCCAGTGGCGGTGTGGCCTCGGGTCCCCAGCTGGGGCTGGTTCCCGGTGGTGGCCCCCAGCCCGCCCCCCTGGCAGGAGCAGGTCCCAGCTGTGGCTGCGGCCACAAGCCGGTCCCAACCGGGACCCCAGGCTGCTGCTGCCAGCACCCCGGCCAGGGAGTGGAACCTGAGGCCGTCATTGGGGGCTGAGGCCAGCCCTGGGCCCAGCCAGGGTTGACCATGTGGGGCAGGCTGGGATGGCCCAGCCCAGAGAGGCCGGGCCCTGCAAACCGCCCTGCCCCTGGGCCTGCCTGCTCCTTCTTGGGGGACAGGGAGGGACGGCCCAGGGCTAGAGGCTGGGAGAAGCCTCCCACCCCACTGCCTTTGGGTCACCACCAAAGGCAGCGGGGACAGGCAAAGCATGACTATTGGGGGGAGCTGTGGCGTGGGCCCTTCACTGCCCCTAGCTGGGAGCGGACAGCGTGGTGCCCACATAACCTCAGGGCCTGGGACGATAGCCCTGTTCGCGCCCCCCCCAGGACAGTCCTGGCTGAGGCACAGTCTTCCCTCCTCCAAACTCCCCAGTGCTATGGATCCTCAGTCCCTACTGCCCTGGGGCTGGGCTTTCCACCCCACAGGCCGCTGGGCCTGGAGCCATAAGGCCCATCTGGGCAAACTTGCCCTGACTGCCTGTACCTCCTAGGTGCAGTCAGTAACAGCTACTGGTCAGCTCTCCTCCACTGTCTTTGCTCTGTTTTCCTCCACACACTAAACACTGCTCCTACCGCCACCTCCAAACAACACCCCAAACTCCCTCACTGCCTGGCTGCTACAGGGGTTTTTTTTTTTAATCTTCTACCCTTAATTGGAGTCAGGTGCTCCACTAGCTGCTTTAATTAGAGTCAGATGCCTTAATTGGCTCAAAGCAGCCCTGCCCCAGCTACCTGGGAACAGGGCCTTGCTGACCCTGGGGCTAATATACCTGCCTCCACCACCTTCCTGTAGCAATCAGGCCTGGCTCTGTCACATTATGAAAAAGAAAAAGTCAAATGTTTTAGGGATGCTCCAATGTGAGGCTTTCCACTGATATCAGTGGATTTTGGATCAGATCCTAGATTACAAAAAGTATCATTAAAAATATCAAATAGTAGGATTGATGCCATGTTTATTTCATGCAAAAAAAATCACTTATAAATTATGCTTTAAACAACTTATAAAATACTGAATAGTATAGTGTACTTAACATTTTTGGTTGAGGACACATACAGGTAAACTTTGCAGCAAATACGTAATTATTTTTGTTGTTGTTGAGTTAAACACAGATGTAAATTAAACAACAAAAAAATTAAAGAAAATGTCTCTTGCTAGACACGAAGATTTTTTTCATTGTGGTTATTTTAATTAGAGCTTTCTGTCAAAAATTGCCAATTGGTCAAAAACAAAACCTTTTCAGAAAGGTTGGTTTTGATGGATTTCCCAGTTCAAATTTTTTGAAGCTTTTCTCTGTAAGTTGTATTTTTATATAATATAAACACAACAAAACAAAACATATCTAAATACACACACAAGATGGAAATACCATATAAATAACAAAATTCAGTGTTCACTATTTGTAAAACATGGGGGAGGGGAGGAGGGAAACAAAAAACAAACAAAAAATCCTGAACCGATAGATCTGCAGTAATTAATGCAGAGACTAAATAGATAAATAAGTGAGAACATAATCTGAGTGTCAAGGATTAAAAAAGTGGTTCTCAACCTTTTGTGATCACAACACACTTGGTAGCATATCACAACCCTATAGGACACAGCAGCTTACTTCCCTTCCCTTTCCCCTTCCCCAGCCAAATTCAGCTGTTTCCCAGCTCATTGTTACACACTTACCACTGTGTGGTGACACAGTTATGTGTCCCAACACAGTGGTTGAGAACCACTGGACTAATATATACTAAACTGCAAAAGTATGCAATAGTTTTGTGTGTGACCCGACCTACTCATTTTTTTCATGTTTCTACTTGACCAAATTATTTTTTCCATTAATAGTAGAGAACTCACTCTGCCAATCTGCATCTGAAGAAGGAATTGCAGATTTCCATTTCTCAGAATAACTCAGCCACTAAAAATTAGTTATTGCAATTCATTTTTGAAGGTGACTTAACAATTCCAACTAGAGGTGAGAGAGTTGAAACACACCAATTGTCCGCTAGCTTTGGGGATAGCCACTGAAAGGAGGAACTGTGAGACAGTGATAATTGAAGCCAGTCTATCATCCTGCTTTATATCTTTAACTTTTGTCAATCCTTTTTCTATCCATATTGTCTTAACCGTGGAGTTGGCCTTTATCCTGAACCACCGGTTATCCCATAGTGGTATGAGAAAAGAATTAGTAAAATCAGATGCTGTAATCATCTTAACTTGTTGCAGGATGCCCAACATAGATGCAAAGATTGGATTTTTCCTTAAGCGTATGCATAGCCTCTTAAGATGTATAAAAGAAGAGAGGGAATTAAGTGGGTTTTTTTTTTAAATCATCTCAAACCAGCCTGTTGAGATATATGGAGCTACTGGAGGGAAACCACATTACAGTAGAATCCACTTAGAATTCTAGATAATACACATTCAAATTTGGCAACCCATGAACTTCCAGTTGCCCAGGATTTTTCTTGCATGAGAAGCAAGGGACATTTTAAAATTCCATATAAATGGATGAATAGCCTATTTATCTGAGCAAAGAACAAAGGAGAGACCTTGAAAGGCAGTAGGCTAATGACACAAGTCATTCTTGGTCAGGCATTCATTTTGGTTATTTTCTATTCTTCCCAATAAGGACAGAGAAAGGAGACGCCACCTCCTTACATCTTTGGAAATTTCTTTTAATATGCAGCCCATGTTTACAGAAACAATTTATTTCTTTGCATCTTTGCAACAGAAAATGCTAAAACTAAGAAGGATCTAGTCTTTTGGATATATCCATTGCATGTAAATTATTCAGGTTAATGCAAAAATCAGAGGTCTTTCCAAAGATATCAACTACTTCAATAAAGATGGGATTCTTCAATAATAAAGCAAAAAACAACGAGAGTCCTGTGGCACCTTATAGACTAACAGATTTTCTTCGGCATAAGCTTTCATGGACTATATCCCACTTCGTCAGATGCATGAAGTGGAAAGCACAGAGGAGAAGTATTGTTAATATTGTTAACCTATCCAGCTATGCACTCAACCCAGCAGAAGAGTCTGTCTTGTCTCGGGGACTCTCTTTCTGCCTCACCATCCCCATGCTCAGGACACAGTTCTGTGGTGACCTGGAAGCCTACTTTCGCTGTCTCTGACTAAAGGAATATTTCCACCACACTACTGAACAACACACTAACCCACAGACATCTTCTTTTCAACTTAACAAGAAGAAGAATTCTGCATGGACCCCTCCTGACAGCCGTAACAACAGACTGGACTTTTACATAGAGTGTTTCCACCGACGTGCACAGGCTGAGATTGTGGACAAGAAGCATCACATACCGCACAACCCCAGCCGTGCTGAACGTAATGCCATCCACAGTCTCAAAACCAACCCTGACATTATAATCAAAGAGGCTGACAAAGGAGGTGCCATGGTCATCATGAACAGTTCAGATTACGAACAGAAACAGCCAGACAACTTTCGAACAGCACATTCTACAAGCCACTAGCCTCTGACCCCACTGAGGAGTACCATAAGAAACTACAACATCTGCTTAAGAAACTCCCTGAGGAAGCATAGGAACACATCTACACGGACACACCCCAACAGCCCCGACCAGGGGTATTGTATCTACTACCCTAGATTCACAAACCTAGGAATCCTGGACGCCTCATCATCTTGGGCATCGGCACTCTAACAGCAGGATTGTCTGGCTATGTGGACTCTCTCCTCAGGCCCTACGCCACCAGCTCTCCCAGCTATCTCCGTGATACAACCGACTTCCTGAAAAAACTACAATCCATCAGTGATCTCCCAGACAACACCATCCTAGCCACTATGAAGGTAGAAGCCCTCTACACTAACATTCCTCACAAAGATGGACTACAGGCCATCAGGAACAGTTTCCCAGATGATGACACGGCATACCTGGTAACTGAACTTTGTCCTGACTCACAACTATTTCAGATTTGGGGATGACCTATACCTTCAAGTCAGTGGCACAGCTATGAGTACCCGCATGCCCCACAGTATACCAACATCTTTATGGCTGACCTAGAACTTTGCTTCCTCGAATCTCGTCCACAACTGCCTCTCCTCTACCTACGTTACACTGATGACATTTTCATCATCTGGACCCACGGGAAAGAGTCCCTGGAAGACTTCCACCGAGACTTCAACAATTGCCACCCCACCATCAACGTCAGCCTAGACCAATCCACACAAGAAATCCACTTCCTGGACACTACCGTACATATAAGTGATGGACGCATTAACACCACACTATACCGGAAACCAACTGACCGCAATACATACTTACATGCCTCCAGCTTCCACCCGGCACAATTTACATGATCCATCGTCTACAGCCAAGCCTTAAGGTACAACCGGATCTGCTCTGATCCCTCAGACAGAGACAAACACCTACAAGATCTTTATCAGGCATTCCTAAAACTACAGTACCCAGCTGGAGAAGTGAAGAAACAAATTGACAGAGCCAGACGGGTACCCAGGAGCCGCCCTCTACAGGACAGACCTGACCTAGAAAACAACAGAACACCACTGGTTATAACCTACAGTCCTCAGCTAAAATCTCTCCAACACATCATCAAAGATCTACAACCTATTCTAGAAGATGATCCCACACTCTCTCAAGCCCTGGGAGGATGGCCTATCCTTGCTCACTGACAGCCCCCCAACCTGAAGCAAATACTCACCAACAACCGACCACCATACAACAAGAACACTAATCCAGGAACGTATCCTTGCAACAAACCCCGGTGCCAACTCTGCCCGCACATCGACTCCAGTGATACCATCACAGGTCCCAACCACATCAGCCACACCATCAGGGGTTCATTCACCTGCACATCCACTAATGTGGTTTATGCTATTGTTGCAGGTAGGGATGCCTGGAGACGGGCCGGGGCCAGCAACAGTGGCTTCATCGGCACTCATGGCCTTCCAACCCCCTCGAGTTACCCAGTGACAGATACCCAGATGCAGCCAGGGGCACCCACTATAGGTCAGGTCACCAACACTATCATGTGCCAGCAATGCCCCCCTGCCATGTACATCAGCCAAACCAGACTGTCCTTACACAAAAGGATAAATGGACACAAATCCAACATAAAAAATGGCAACATCCATAAACCTGTAGGAGAACACTTCAACCTCCATGGACACTCAGTAGCTGACCTTAAAGTTGCCGTACTTCAACAAAGAAACTACAAAAATAGGCTTCGGTGTGAAACTGCAGAGCTGGAGATGGTTTGCGGGTTTGACGCAATCAGACTGGGCCTGAATAGGAACTTGGAATGGTTATCACATTGTTCTGTTCACACATTTATCCACAGGTATGAATAGGCTCTATCTGCTCTCTGAACTGACTTTGCTAACACTTGCCCTCCTCCATCCTGGCATGTGTATATATACCTCTCCTCTGTGATTTCCACTTCATGCATCTGACAAAGTGGGTTATAGCCCACGAAAGCTTATGCTGAAGAAAATCTGTTAGTCTATAAGGTGCCACTGGACTCTCGTTGTTTTTTGCTGTACAACAGACTAACACGGCTACCTCTCTCGAAATTCAATAATACAAAAATCATCAGTACACAAATTGATTTTGTATTCTTCCCTGTTTATACTCACACCTTAAAGCATTTTTAAGTTGTCAAAACAAACTGTGTTGACATTTTCCAAATGAAAAATTCCATTTTTTCAATTCAAAAGAATTTTGGTTCAAAATTTAAGTTAATTTATTGGATAAATAAATAAATAGATCAAAAGGTCAAATTCAAAACAAAAATTTTGATTGATACAAATAATTTATGTATTTGTTTGTTTATCTGTTTATTTGGGTCTGTAA
This sequence comes from Pelusios castaneus, assembly GCA_007922175.1. NCBI lineage: Eukaryota > Metazoa > Chordata > Testudines > Pelomedusidae > Pelusios > Pelusios castaneus. Next base: position 8,547,810 of record ML685821.1, read on the forward strand.
AATTTTGAGATTTGACTTTGCGCTGCAGTTGAAGATGAGGGGTGGAGGTGGGGGCTGGAGGTTTGGAATATCTCAATAACTTTCCTGGGATGGGAAAACCATTTTCCACACTAATTTTAATCTAAATCATAAGAAGTCTACCTAAATGCAATTTACAGGCAGGAATAAAGACAAATGCCCTATCTTACTGCCTTAAATGGCACTGTTAAAAGTTTTAGCTTCTTTTTCATCTCTTCCCTTTTGGATTCTTTTACTGTTTGGGACCTGAATCATTTATAACCACATTCTCTATTGCCCTGCTGGGCCAGCATCTGTATCTTTAAAAAACTCCATCAAGCTACCCTAGGGTAAAGGAAATTTTCATTTTCAATGTCTAATGTACTATCACACATTTCCAGAATTTTGATATACAGCAGTAACAACAGAAAAGGATAAACTGTATGATGTGCAAATCTTTTTAAACAAATCTCAGCATCTTCTAAAATAGCTGTTTCACCCGTCTTGAATTTATAATCTTCTCTATGGTTATGCATGTGAGTGCACATGTGAGCAATTTGCAAGAAATTTATTAATGTGGAGCCCTTTACACAATGCCCAATATCATTCCACATGTGTGAGATTACATGCCTAACTTTTAAATCAATAGGACTACTCACATATGTAAAAGAAACAAGAGTGTGGTGACACTTTTGTGGGTTCCCCATCTTCAAGTGTCTGATGAAGTGGGATTTTCTCCCACGAAAGCTCATGCGATAAATAATTTTGTTAGTCTTTAAAAGTGCCACCAGACTCCTTGTTTGTTTTGCTGAACTCGACTAACACAGCTACCCCTTTGAACTTCACGTGTGAAGTTAATCATATGCTCAAATCTTCACAAGTTATTGTAAGTTGTTAACTGATCTACACCAACAATTCTAAGTGTATCTGTTTACTGTTACAGGTCCCAATCTTGCAAGGCTTTACATACATATTTAAATTCACAGCCGTGAGTACTCCAACTGATTTAAAAGTTAAGCACCGGTGTTTGCAGTACTCTTTTACTAACAGGGGGCCATAGGGGCTGAAGCCCTGGGCCCTAGCCTAAAGGGGGTGGGGGGGCTTGGCTCCAGTTCCCACCCTTCTTTTACTGCCTCAGTTAGCCCCCACAGTACCAGTGAAGCCTGGGGGTGTGCTGGGAGAGCCCCTGCCAGCGCTGGGCAGGGTTGGGCTCTGGAGCCAAAGGCCGGGCTCCATGGCATTCTTGCCCCACCCCTGGGCCAGCTGGTCCACCCTTGAGGGCGGGGTAGGCCAGTGCGTGTTCCCTCCACCAGGGACGGGGCCAGCTGGCATTTTAAAAAGTAAAACAGTTTCCAGCTGCCAGGTACATATCCTGGAACCCCTAGCATCTCCGTAATTAACTAAGAAGGCCCAGACCTTGCAAAAATTTGTGCCAGGGCTTTAACTTTATACATTGTAGGATGTGTGTTGACATAGTTAAGTACTTACATACGTCTTTGCAAGATCAAAGTTAAACAGACAAATAAATGAAAATCCGCCATATTTTTTTTAAATGAATTGAACTATGATACTCCATAACTATAGCTTTAACTAATAACATCTTCACACTACTCAAGTGGTTAGCTAATAGTTAAACAACAGCTTAACACTACTTTATTGCAAAACATGACTTCTAACAAGTAGGTTGCGGGGGGGGGGGGGGTGTTTTTTTTTTGTTTTTGGGGTGGGGGTTGCGGCGGGCCAGAAGGAGGAGGAAGGAAACTACCTGCCATCTATCTTTTATAGGCGTAAGATAAGAATCAAAGAACCATCTTTTCTTTCCTTTGTATTTTAAAACCAGACAAGTCTAATATTTCCCATGAAGAGAAAACAAAATGTATCTTGTGGGGTGATGTTTTTTCAGGACAACCAGTACTCTTACATTCCTGGAGAATTCCAAAGGGGTAGCCGTGTTAGTCTATTGTAGAAAGACAACAGAGTCCTGTGGCACTTTTAAAGACTAACAGATTTATTTATCGCATGAGCTTTCGTGGGAGAAAATCCCACTTCGTTAGACGCTTTGACGATAGGAAAGTTACAGAGTGGGAGGAAATTAAATGCAGGGGAGTGTATGACATAGCATCAGGTCAGGCTGTAACAGCGAATCAAAATAGGTGTTAGGATTCAAAACACTGGGGAACAGCACATAGAGGAGGGGGAGGTCAAATAACTTGTTGTAATGCGAGAAAAATCCATAGTCCCTGTTTAACCCCAAGACAACTGAGTCAAATTTGCATATAAGTTCGAGTTCAAAGCTCATGTGATAAATAAATCTGTTAGTCTTTAAAAGTGCCACATTCCTGGAGAAACTATTCTAGCAAGAGATTAACATACTTAGTTGTGTTTGTTGGCTTGTGGGTTTTGTTTTGTTTTTGTTTGTTTGGGGGCTTTTTTAGTGCATTCATTTTCATGACAATTGGAGCCAGGTTTGGAGAAAAAAAAATGTGTAAACTTAAGAAATTGAAACCATGATTGTTTACTTTTTCATAAGACAATAATAAGTACTTCTCGGAAAGGCCCTGCTCTGTAAGATTTAAGATTATATGTAACTTTACACATATAACTATGGCTGTAGTGGGACTGCTCATGTTCTTAAGGTTATACACATACTTAAGTCTTTGTAAATCTGGGGCCTTAGTTTTTCTCACATTTACTTTGTACAAGTATTAATACGTTTTTCCCTTAATGTTATTATTGCTATATAAAATGACTTCTCAATTTAATTTAATGTAATCTGGTTCTTTTCCTACCTATTCTGTATATGGATTATTTTAGAATGAACACAGCATAGGATAAAATTTAGACAACAATAATTTTCTTAATTGGAGAAAAAAACCACACGTACAGGCCAAGTTCGTGAAAAATAGTACTCTAGTAGAAAGCTCCAAAAACCTTGACAGCCTATCAGGCCCCAGAACCAGTATCATGTGATCTATGTGTTCATTCAAAACACCATAGATTTTGAGTAGCAAATATTAACTACCTGAAGCTAGGCTCAGAGCAAAACCATGAAAAGAATTATAAGCAACTACATGGTCAGCAGAAATTGTGATCTAGTCACAGACAACTCATAAAAAGATCAACAACAGCAAAATGGGGGAGGGGGGCTAATGTAACCAATAAATTATTCACTGGGCAGTTTGCTCAGCTCCAGCAGCCATGCAAAGATGAGTCATGCAAACCTTGACAAGCAACTAATAGCAAAGATTTTCCACATTATGAAATCCAGTAGAGGCTGAATATTGCACATCAGCGATTTGTCAGCTTTTCCATTCTGCAGACCATTTCAAAAGGGAAAGAGGCTGTTAGGGCCTCTGCAATCCGTCCAATCAGAGGGGCCCCCTAGGCAGTGAGGGCGTCACCTGAAAGCCAAGTTTGGCCTACGAGAGCCTTCCATTTGCCCAGCGGGGCATCAGTTCTGCATCCTGCTCCCCTCTGGTGTTCTGTGGGAAGAGCAGCCCCATGACCAGGTTCCAGATTGGGGTTCACAGCAACTCCAACACCTGCGCTCCCTTCCTTGGTCTCAGCAGCAGCATTTCCACACTGATTTGCCCTGAGCACCCTCACCTCTCTGGCACAAAGAATGCTCTGCAGCCAGGAGGGAAAGAGGCTGACTGGCAGCACAATGGCCAGAGCACCCAGGAGCCAAGGGCCAGGTAGCTGGGCCATCTTTACAACAGGAAGCAGGAAGGAAAAACTGATGGCTGGTGGACCAAACCAAAGGATCTCACCAGGAGCTCTAGCCCCTGTGCTCCTGCCAGGCCGCCCCTTTCGTTTCCTTGAAGAGCATCCTCCATACCAGCAGATAGCAACACTGGACCTGGACCGAGGTGCTCACACTGCTCAGAAATGGGTCAGCACAGAGAGGTTGCAGCCTGGGACCAGGTAGGGGCCAGCACTGTTGGAAGCCTGTGGTGAACCCAAAGGTGGAACCAGAGCTGAATTTTGTGGCCACCCAGACAGTGGAGTCCATAGCTGAGAGCAGGAGCCAGGCACAGATAGGGGATGGTGGGAGGCTTCCCTCAGCCTGTCCCACATCTCCACTGCCCTCATCTTCCTCTGAGTCCCAGGTAGAGGGCCACAGAATTGAGTGTTGCAGGATGCCTCTATGGGACAAACACCATCACTGCCAACTCTCCTCTGAGCAGTACTTGGTTTCTCTCTGTGTATGTCTACACTGCCTGTGGCAGCAAGCCTCCCAGGCCTAGATTTATCACTACAGCGCTGAAAATCCAGAGATATCCGCATTATAGCTGCAGATGTGAGGCGGATATCCCCGGACCATTTCTTGTGGCT